>VXBO01006717.1:574611-719386 GCA_013400135.1 Rhinoptilus africanus
CCTTCCCCCTTTCCCTCTTAATTATATTTGCTAACGTGTTTAACAGCTTTCCCTTCAGAAAAGAGCAATTTATTCAAAGGTCATAAATAGATTCTGGCATTAATTACTCCAGGAGCCACACTGGGCTGCACCGGAGAAATCGACTCCATGGGGAACGCTAAACCTTTTGCAGTTGGCTTTATCTGTGGTTGGAATGACTTTGTTTGCACACACACACCCTCAAAAGAGGGGGGGGAAAAAAAAAAAGGGTTCTCACATCCACATTTGTGCCCAAATTTTTAAAACCCATGGGGATCTCATGGCTAATTTCCCTGAGTCTTTGGAACAAGGCTGTAAATCGCGTCTTCTCCCTCGGTCCCTTGTTTTACAGCGTTTGGGGGTTGTTTTATCAATTAGCTTTCGATCCCATCGCTGCTATTTGGTGGTTTGGGGTGCGGTGGTGGGGGAGCGTCCGTCCCTCGCCGCCGGCAGAGCCGAGCCTGCTCCTCCGCTTCGCTGCCCGGGGACCAGCGGGGCGGGAGGAGGGGACCGAGGCGTCCCCTCGGTGCCAAACAACCCCCCGACAAACCCTCAGCCCGTTGCCCAGATCGGGTTAATAGTTTTTTTGTAACCTCCAGATTTTGGAGCGGCTGGAACATCTGTTCCGAGTGATAATAAAGCGGTGCTGCGGGGGAATTAGCATACAGCTGCGGGGGTGGGCGAGAGGTTCTATAGGGGGGGGAAGAAAAAAAAAGGAATTTATTGATGGAAGATGAAGCCTCATTACATTTTCATAGTTCCTGGTGGTTTTTGGCAGTGTGAGCAAAATCTGTTCCTTTGCAATGGGAAAGGACAGCGCTGTGATAGAGGACTCTGATGTGTGTTTAAAACTCGAGTGTCCTTTGTTTTATCGTTTCAGCCCTTGCCCAAAGCCCAAAATACTTCTGCTGCTTTGGGTTCTCTTTGAACGTTTCTCTGGCAGGGTTAAATCCGCCAAATGAGTCCTGTTGCCTGGCTGGAGCTGGGCTCGCCGCGTTTTGGGGGGAATATTGAAAACCTGCTGCAGGAAGAGCTCTGCTCCCCTGGATGGGGGATGCTCCCTGTGCGGGATCCAGAGAGAGGCATCTCGCAGTGGACTCTCATGGTGTGGGGTGGCTTGGCCCCCGTTAGGAAGGTTGCCAGCTCCGTGCAGGGCTGTGGTTTGGCTGGCACCTCTCTGCACGCTGGGGTTGTTGGTGAGGACCAGCTCAACGTGCGCCGTGAAACCAGGGAGGGGAGAGATGTGAGGCTGGGACCCACCAGAGCAGGAGAGGAGCTCACCGGGCAGGGGACCGACAGCGTCCCTGCTTGGCCTTTCTCCCCGTGCTCCTCTGCCACTTGCCACTACCTGAGATACAGGAGGGGATTCCGTCAAACTGCAGCTCCGTCGCGGCTGGAGGGGATGCAGGGACAAAGAGGAGGTGAAGGATGCTCGGGGTGAAGTGGGGAGCGGGTCCCTGATGAGACCAGTGGGTAGGTGGTCCCCAGACCAGCTGTGATGCTTCAACCCATCCTGCCGAGCATCCAAGGCTTGTTCATAAAGGTCTTTTTGTAGTAACTTGGTTCTCGCTGGGGCCATCAGGAGATGTGGGTCTGTGTTGGCACTGCTGGCCCCTCTCCATCCCTCCTCACTCCCAGGGATCGGGATCCCGCTCACCCACCGTCTCTCCCGTGCTGGTCCCTGACCTGCAGCTTGGAGCTCCCGCAGGTATCAGCAGTGTTAAGGGATTTTCTATGACTTTTCTTCCCTGGTGTTTTTCCAGAAGATCCAGATCCCGGAGTCCTGTGATGCGAGAGTTTAATTTTTTCCTTAAGGACACGCAGGAGTGGAAGCTCTTGCTTTTATTACTTTGGGGAAACGCATGAAAACACGATTGAAGTGCTCTCTGAAGCCTCACANGGTTTCTTGGCTCTCGGTGGTGGTCGCAGGGTGAGGAGGGGTGAGGAGGACTGACGGGGCCGGAGCCGACGTGCAGCCCACAGTTCCCATCGCTGCTCCAGCTCCAAGCTCTCCCTCCCTGGCTCTTTTGACATCAGTATTCCTGTTGTTCTTTGGGAAAAACTGTTGCTGAACTTTTCTGTGGGTGGCTTATGGAAAAACGAAAATAAATCACACGCGAAAATGAGGTGTCGGTAATACACTTCTGTGGGTTTAAGGCAACCATTAAAAATAAAGATGGCACTCAGGTACTGCCGCGGGCTTGTGTGTGTGCTGTGGGCAGCTCCCAGAGCCTGCTTCTGTAGGAATCTCCTTCAGCAGGGAATATGAGCACTCAAACAACACCCCCAGAGAGTTAGATGTTATTATTTGCATTACTTCTGTTGGTGGATATTTATGGATATTGATGGATACTCATGGATGCCTAAGTCTCGGCTGCAGTTGGTACCAGGCCAATTTGCAAATAGAGACCCTAATCCTCAGCAATAGGTTATCCAGATAATTTGGGAATAAAAAGCACTGAAACCTCACGATAGGTGAGAAGATCCGTGGGACAGAGTGTCTTGCTGCCNTTTGGGGAAACGCATGAAAACACGATTGAAGTGCTCTCTGAAGCCTCACAGGCTTGAAAGCGAATTCAAAATGCCCAAGTTTTAAAATTTATAAAGCAGAATGATTGTTGACGAGCGAGTGGGTGATATTCTGAATTCCCTTCCTTGTAAAATAATAAAAAAAGTAAACCCAAACCCAACCCACGTTTAGCTTTGGGCGCCACCACCAAAAGCTGGTGAACAGTATTGTCTTTTACATTCATGGGGGGGGGAAATAATCGTAAGCAGGGTGAAACAGCTGGTTTAGCTGGGTGTAACTGAAAGGAATGAGAGTAAAACTTCAAGAGGTGTAAAGCAGCCTTGTAATTCCCTGGGGGCGGAGAGGAATTTGCTGAGGACGGGGCTGTGTATTTGCATGGGTGTGAAGCCTCCCCAGCCGCCGCACAGGGAAGGATTTCTCCCCCCTGTAGCCCCCAGGTTTTGCATGTTCTCATCCCGGGGCCGGGAAGAAAAGCCGTGTTTCACCGCGCACCGCTCTCATGCAGACATGGAAGGAGGAACTGTTCAAATCCCGTTTCTGAGTGTTTTTTTTTTTTTTTCCCCACTATGATTTTGAGCGTTATTTTTTGAGAGACGGCTCTCCTAATAACAGTTTAATGGTGTGAAGATCCTTTATAATAAAGACGAGACATCAGGTAGTGTTATCACTCCATAGAAACCCGTTATTCAGCCGAGCAGGGCTGTTATTAGTCTGCTTCTGGTAGAGCAGGAGCAGGAGGAGCTCCCTTTGACGGAGTATGGGAGGAAACTGCAGACAAAAAAGGGGTATTTAACTTGTCTCTGTGCTCAAGGTAACTTAATAACTGCTTGGTTTTGTCTTTGTCACGTTAGCAGCCGGGCTTTGTCATGGATTTGAGTGCTGGAGAGGAAATGTAGAACTTCTCCTCCCTCCGCCCACTTAGTGTTTTACTCAAAAAATTGGGAAAAAAAAAAGCGCCTTTTGGCGATGGTTGGCCATCCCGCCCTGGGGGATGAGCGGTGAAATGCTTTCTGGCTCGTTTCTTTCTTTTGGGTTTAACAATTTCAGTGTCCGTTAGGCTGAAGATCCATCTCAGTTTCTTGGCTCTCGGTGGTGGTTGCGGGGTGAGGAGGGGTGGGGAGGACTGACGGGCCGGAGCCGATGTGCAGCCCACGGTTCCCATTGCTGCTCCAGCTCCAAGCTCTCACTCCCTGGCTCTTTTGACATCATTATTCCTGTCGTTCTTTGGGAAAAACTGTTGTCGAACTTTTCTGTGGGTGGCTTATGGAAAAACGAAAATAAATCACACGCGAAAATGAGGTGTCGGTAATACACTTCTGTGGGTTTAAGGCAACCATTAAAAATAAAGATGGCACTCAGGTACTGCCGCGGGCTTGTGTGTGTGCTGTGGGCAGCTCCCAGAGCCTGCTTCTGTAGGAATCTCCTTCAGCAGGGAATACGAGCACTCAAACAACACCCCCAGAGAGTTAGATGTTATTATTTGCATTACTTCTGTTGGTGGATATTTATGGATATTGATGGATACTCATGGATGCCTAAGTCTCGGCTGCAGTTGGTACCAGGCCAATTTGCAAATAGAGACCCTAATCCTCAGCAATAGGTTATCCAGATAATTTGGGAATAAAAAGCACTGAAACCTCACGATAGGTGAGAAGATCCGTGGGGCAGAGTGTCTTGCTGCCCCTCTGCTTCCCTGGTGGTTGAGGGGGAGCAGATGGGCTGTGATTTTGTATTCAGGTATTTGGGTCTTTTTTCGAAAAGGACCATTGAGCTTGGCTCATAGTTATCCCTCCAGCCTAAGTCGCGCTTTTTGTGCGTGGCTGTGCAAAGGCAAGGGACAGAAGTGTGTGTGCTCCTTCTCCCCTCCTCCTCTTCCTCCTCTTCTTCTTCCTGGCTCTGCTGAGCGCCGGGGGCTGTGGGGCTTGGGCAGTGCCGAGTCCCTCCGCACTCCAGCGTGGTGGGATGCTTCCCTCTGCCACAGACCATCGCACAAGGACAAGGCAGGAGACGTGTCTGACTTGCGTCTGCTCTGCCCTAGGAAGTCTTGCTGGTCTCGTAATGTTGACTGGGGGGATGTTGTGACACTTTTGTGTGAGCAGAAGCCCCAGGCTTAAGATGCGCATCCTCTTCCAGCTACAGAGAGCCTGGGAGAGCTATACACATCCCCACTGCGCCTGTGGTCCTCAGCATCCCTTGGCTGGATGCTGCCCCTTCTCCCTGACCTCCCAGCCTGACGGAGGTGGCGGCTGGAGAGGAGGTTCTGGCTGCCAGAAGAGAGCCGAGACGGTTTTCTCAGCCCTCCAAAGGGTTTACGAGCAGATTTGGGGCTGGTTTGGTCCATGGGGCACAGTGACCCGGAGTGGGACCGTAGAGCTTCTCATGGAGGAAATGGTCTCGCTAAAGCATGAAGTGGTATAAGGTGGAAACCAGCGATTTATGGGTGCTGTGTGACTGTCTGTCCGGCTCGCTTCCTAAGGATGCTAACTAAGAAAAGTGCCGCTATTTTCCTGGCTGTCTCCCGTGTTGTCCATGGATAAGCGTGAGCATCACCATTCTCAGCTGTCATGTCACCGTGTCTCCATCGGGTGGGCTGTGGGCGGTGGGGAAGGAGGATGTGATGCTGGTGACTGCGTAACCCTGAAGCCCCCAGTGAATAGGGATGTGTGGTTGACCAGACTCTGTGGCTGGGTAGGAACCAGCTGAGAGCTCCTTCCTTGTGGTGAGGAGGAGAGAACACAGTTCAAAGCGTCTGAATTAGACCAGAAGTTCAATACCAAGGAATAGTTGAGATGGCTGGAAACCAATCTGGAGCTGCTTTTTTTTTTTTTCCCTGATCTTGGGTGGATTTGCATCATTTTTACTTACTGTTCCTTGGCTTATTCAAGTCAATATTAAGAAAGTTTCTGAGGATTGAAGGAGTTTGTATTTGGGACTGGAGGAGGACTAAAACCTCGATTAAGTCTCTTTGTTCCCTTCTGCCTGGCTGGGCAATGGCGCATCAGAAGTGTGTGTACATCCCTGGGTGCAGAAGGCCAGGCACACAGAGGGCATCAGCTGTACGTAGGAGCTCGGTCTGTGCCCCTTGATGATGGCCCATAAATTGTTTGACTTCGTGATTTGGGGTCTGAGCGTGTGAACGTCTGTGGAGAGCCACCATGGGCTGACTTGAGAGGATCTACCTCTGCATTTCAGTCAAGTTATAAAAACTGAAGGTGGAAAGGCTTTGTTCCCTGGAAGGCTCCGTTACTCATCCGTCAGCAGGGGAGGCTGTGTGACGCCTTGGCTTTCCATCCTCTTGGAGATGTGAGCCCCTTGCCAGATGTCCGTCAGACAGATGTTGGTCCCTCCACAAGTCCTGGCGCGGGAACGCCGCTCGTGGTGGAGCGTGGTCCAGAAGAAGTCACAGTCTGCTGCTTGAACGCAGGCAGAAGTGATGGGTCACGATGGCTCCCCGTGAAATGTTGTTTGTGCTCCCCTCCCTGAGGGGCACTCGGTGCCTGGAGAGCCTTTGCTCTGTGGCGCTTGGGGAAGAGCTGGTTTGAATAAGAGCTTTTTGCATCGGAAGATACACCTTAGGGAAGGATGTTTTATTTCCCTTGGTGTTTATGACCCTGTAAAATATTACGTAGCCTTTGTTTTTGGGTGGTTTTTTTTTTTCTTTGTATAGTGTTGATTGCAGAATGCAGAGGAGCAATTTATTCCTAACGGCTCAGCCTAATACGTGCCACAGCCCTTTTCACAGGAGCCAGACCCGTCTTAATGTTTACTGTGTGACTTTTAAAAAAAATATCGTGCTGGCTTCTAAACAAATGTTCTTAATAACTTCTCTGTTGGGCTGCACAGAACAGAGTACACGCCAGCCTGACAAAAATCTGCGCGCCTGTTCTTGCACCTTCATTCAGTGCTTGAAAAAAATCTCCGTACGTTTTGCGCTGTGTATGTGTTATTGGAGGCAGTTGCTAAGAGAAGGATTAATTTAAAGCAGAAGAAAAAATCACTTTTCTTCAGTTACGTATGCAGCTGAAGTAGTAAAAATGAACTTAAACTGGGTGGCACTTAGGAAATTAGGATAGGGTTGCTGCCAAAAAAGGGGAAACGAAGAGTCTGTGTTTAACTGCATGTTGACACTGTCTTAACTGTGTCAATAAAGTAACTTTAATTTATGGGTCAGCGAGCTTTTTTAGGGCCACCGCCTATTCAGATGTATTGATCTTCTCCCATTAGGAGCTCTGAGTATTGTCCTTTCGTGTCCGGATAATTTTCATCCCACTGAAGCCGGGTGGGTGGCTTTGGAAGGGGATGGAGCTGAACAGCTGAGCCGGGGAAGGAATTGGATGCTGCTTCCAGTTCCCCTCCTCACCCTCCTGCGGAAATCCAGCATTAATGGTCCAGCCCAACACCTCCCTGGGGCCTTATCTCCCTACTCAAGTTGTACCAAATTAATTAGACCAGCACAGCAAAAGCCACGCAGCCTGCCCTAACGCTCCCTCCTCTGCGAAGGCAATTACGCTGTTGTACAGAGTTTATTTTAGATATTCCAATTAGGAGAGTAAGCGTTGCTCGTATACGCTGCCTGGTGTAACTGTTCATGTCTGGCTGATAAATACATCGTTAAATTCTGTTTCCAGGGGAAATTCTCATCCTAGGAAAATACCTGTGTTTGCCTAGATGTAAGTCGGTGCAGGGATGGAGAGAGAAGTCAGCTCCCAGAGATAACTGGCTTTTCTCGTTGTCTCAGTGTGAGAAATTCCAGTTTGTTTTTCTGGCTGAAGTGAGAGCAAATCAGGGATAACTGCGGAATCACAAGGGTGTTAGCGTTTGTGATTACCTGTACACGCTAAACTTTCTGTTAAAGAACTTAACGGACCATCATTCAGGAAAAAAAAAACCCACCACAAACCAACAAAATGTTGTTCTTCCATATTTTCGGTAGGCTAATACACATCCCCGCTAGCGCGTGTTAGCCCCTATTAGGCTGGCTCAGAAAGGAGGACTTGTCTTAAAAAATGCTCAGCCAAAGCTGGAAACTCTTCAGCCAAAACATACAGGAGATTTGGGGAAGATTTCTAAAACCCTTTCTGGCCTCAGGTGCCGGCTTTGGTACACACCCGGCGTGTCGCTGTCATAGATAAATGAGCGATATGAGCTGCAAAGAGTGTGATGTAGGTATTAAAGGGTCCTGTTGATCCTGTTATACTCCCCAAGTATTAATTTATATAAATATCCAGAGCCTCATTTCCCATAATCTCTGGGATCTGTTCTCAGCGGTGGCTCTTATGAGCTGGAGATCTGACCTTTTTAAGCAGCTTTACAAATTAGAGTAGCCAGTAGATTAATTTTCTGTAGCCTGTTTTCATCATGCGAAAGAGGGATGGGGCCAAAGTGCTGCAGGAGCGGCGCCGTGCCGGTAAAATTTGCCTCCTGAGCTTGGCAAGGAGGGTCAAATGTTCCAGATATGGTAAAACAGTCGCATCCTCGGGGAGAGATTTAATATAAGCTGGGTCAGAAATGAGGTTCCCCTTCATTTAATTCAGCTTAAGCCTTTCCCCGAAGGGAGCGGAGGTCACGGAAGGGGATGCACCCAAATCCAGAAGGGTTTGGAGCCCGTGCCGAGACTGCCAAAGTTTGATGCAAACGCATCTTTGAAACTTTCGGTGCTCAGGACTGCAGAAAGATGTCTTAACTTCATTCTGGCACCAGATCTTTTTTACACTCTGGGAAACTTCACAGCACAGCGTTAATTTTGGCTGGAGTCTCTCATTAAATTGCACTTTGGAAAAATAACTTGAAATGGAAAGTGAAATTTATTTTTTTTTTTGGTAACATGTTTTCTTCCCGTGGTGTGAATTGGGATAATTGACAAGCCGTAAAACTAAAGCAACATAAAAGATGGCTTTCATGGCACTTGACTTCTCCCTCCTTTCTTTCTCTTAGAAAAAAAGCCCAAATTCTGCTTTTCCAAAGCATGCACGCACTGGTGTTCATTTTGCTGGGTATCCACCTGGAAATACAAAACCGAGCCTGTCCCAGTGCTCAGGGAGACACTGGAATTAGGGGAAAAAAATAATAAATCTGCTCTGTGTAATCTGTTGGAGGAAGAGGGAGGTGACCGCAGAAGAAAGGCAGCTCCGGGCTGTGGGCAAGGGGATTTTCTTAGTTTGTTCTTACCATGAATGTCGTTAAGGAAGAGCTGATATCCCTTGCAACGGTTTGATGTGCTGGGAAATCTGGGAAGCACCGGGATCCCTTGGCATCGGGCAGAGGCTGGCGGGGCCAGAGCATCAGCCCCATGCGGGTTCTGTGCGACGTGGCGGGGGGATGCGCTGGGGGGTCCCCAGCCGGGGAGCGGGATGGCGGTGGCATCTCCCAGGGTGATTTTTATCCACTTGTCCCAGCGTCTTGTAACCGAGTCCTGCTTGTTGCATGGGTCAAAATGTGGGTTAGAAGAGCTGTGGTTTCCACGTGTGCTGATGGATTTAAGGGACTGGCTCCCGCTGCAAGGGATTTAAATTGGGTGCATAGATACTTTGGGGCTTGTACTTCTCTGCTGCGTCAACTGGATGTGTTGAGGGCTTTTGTTTTGGTGGGGTTTTTTCCTGCAGAAAAGGTGAAAATATCAGTTTTAGCCATTGACCTGGGGCTGGTGAGGACAGGTCTGCATCTGCTGCGGCTCAGAGCAGAGCATCCTTTCCAGAAGTGGGGATTCCTTTAGTCCCCGTGCTGGCTCTGAGGAGCGATGGTTTGCTTCTGCTGTTCACCTGCCTTTCTCTACAAAGCTTGAGTGATTTGGAATGATGCTTGATATTCTGTAATAAGGAATTAAACCCTCCTTTTCTCTCCAGCAGGGAGAAAAACGCTTAATTGAAACCATAAAGATAAAATGTAGGCTCTAATCTTAAAAACCCCAAACAACCAACATCACAGTAATGCCAATGGCCTCCCCATCCTTCCCCTGATCGAAGTTAATTTTGATTTTTATCTCATGCATACATTAAATATGATGGTTAACCTTCAGATTTCCTGTCCCAGCCTCCCAAGCTTTGTGATACTTACAGTTAACTATTCAGTTAATTAATTTCCTTGCAGTGTTGAAAGGGAGAGGAACTGATACCCTGCATGCAAATCACAAAAAGCAGTACGAGTGCTTTAGGTAGTAAGAAAAATGTGTGTTAATGGCCGTGTTTGGGGATGGGTTTTCCTTTCCTGATACACAGGAATGGATTCAGAGCTATTATGGGAAAGCCAAGTAGGATTTTGGGACCTACTCTGCAGTCTGTAGAAGACTCATGAGGGCTTCTTCTGATGCCTGGGAAGTTCTGAGGACCCAGTTGTGGGTTTATTTTTGAAACTCTGACATTTTCTGTTACTAGGAGGAAAATAAATAATTAAAAGGCAGGAGAGGGTGTGTGTGTTCATCCCACCTAGTCTCTCTCTGCCTCAGCTTCCCCTTTACACTTTAAAATAGGTAATTTTTTAGCTGTTTTCTCCTGGGCATGGCTGGTAGGCAGGTGGTACGGGGTAGCAGGGGCTCTGCCAGGCAGCAGGGCCCCTCGGAGCAGGAGGGAGGTGGTGTGTCACATCCACATCTCCAACCTCCTCTGTCTGCCCCCTTCTTGCTTTAGAGAAAGCAGTCAGGTTACAAGCAGGGCTTGGTGGGGTGTTAAATCCGTGTTGACTGGTCCTGATTGCCCATCTTGTCCCTGGGAAAGGGATCCCAAGCGGGGCACTCTCCAAAACGGAGGTGAAGCTCATCAGCTTGTCGTTCCCTGTGTCTCCCTTCTTGTTCTTAAAGATGGGTTTAATAAGTGGTAGGCGGTACTACTAACGAATATCTTAATCAAAAACACGCAGGCAGTCGCTGTGTGCACGAAGCCGGAGGTGTCATTTTCGATCTCATCTCGTTTTGGCGATGACAGAGGCTTTGTACAACATGAGACACTCGGGCTGGAATCGGTCCCGGCGTGTGCCAGCGCTACCAAAGCTCCCGCTCCTTGTCGGGGGGTGTCCTGCCTCCCCTCTCGTGAGCGTTACGGCAATTAATCTTCCCAGGGAACGTGCACACGGAGCCCCGGGTCTGGTTTGGCCGTCCTGCAGGACCGATGCTCAGCAGAGCGCTCCGGGGGCTGCTGTGTGTCTGTCCAGCCTCCGTCCCTGGATCCGACACACAAGCACTAAAGCAGTTTAGCGATAAAACCATTTATTTTTTCTTTCCATTAAGATTTTTTGTTTTTAATAACCCGTTTACCCAGGGCAATTTTCTGTGCGCCGCACATGTGTTAGAATCGTTCTTGGTAGGCTGTCGCCTTGCAGACAGCGGTACTCGCTCCTGCCGTTCTGCTTCAGCTTCATTCCCTGCAGAAGGAATTTGGAGCCAGAAAACGTGATGAGCCTCAGTTAAACTGTGGGTAAAACCAAAAGCCCTTCCTGTTCTCCGGCTCGCGCTGTCTGTTCACATCCTTGGTTCTTCCCAACACTGAAATGCAACAAAACATTTATTATTTACAACTGAGGAGAGGAAGAAGCCCCGAGCGGCTCCCAGGGCCTCGGGGCTGCCTGTCCATTCTCCGTCCCCAAGGACAAGCAGCCTCCGTGCGCTGGCTGGCAGGGGCACCTTTCCAGCTCCTGCCCGTATCAGCAGATGCGATGCTTGTCTCTTCCTCATTACCCAGGAGGCTCAAAAGAGCTGGTCTGCAGTGGGTTACTCCCTCCGGCTCGTAGGTCCTGTCGTACAGAATCACAGAAGGGTTGGAAGGGACCTGGAGAGCATCTAGAACCTGCCAAAGCAGGGTCACCCCAGAGCAGGTTGGACGGGAACGCATCCAGGCAGGTTTGGAATATCTCTAGAGAAGGAGACCCTGCCGCCTCTTCCACTGCTCTGGCACTCTCAAAGTAAAGAAGTTTTTCCTCATGTTGAGGTGGAATGTCCTGTGTTCCAGTTTGTACCCGTTGCCCTTTGTCCTGTCCCTGGGCACCACTGAGAAGAGCCCCATCCTCTTGCCACCCACCCTTTAGATACTGCTCAGCACTGATGAGATCCCCTCCCAGTCTTCTCTTCTCCAGGCTAAACAAACCCAGTCCTCTCAGCCTTTCCTCATCAGAGAGATGCTCCAGTCCCTTGACCATCTTCATAGCCCTCTGCCGTACCCTCTCCACCAGTTCCCTGGCTTTCTTGAAGTGGGGAGCCCAGAACTGGACACAGTAATTGAGATGTAGCCTCACCAGAGCAGAGTAGACAGGGGAGGATGACCTCCCTCGACCTGCTGGCCACACTCTTTTTAATGCACCCCAGGACACCGTTGGCCACCTTGGCCACAAGGGCACATTGCTAGTTCATGGGCAACCTATTGTCCACCTGGACTCTGTGGTCTCTCTCTGCAGAGCTGCCTTCCAGTAGATCAACCCCCAACCTGTACCGGTGCGTGGGGTTATTCCTCCCCAGGGGCAGCACCCGACACTTGTCCGTGTTGAACTTCATTAGGTTCCTCTCTACCCAACTCTCCAGCCTGCCCGTGTCTCGCTGAATGGTGGCACAGCCTTCTGGTGAGAAGTTTTCATTCTGAAATCCCTCTTGCGTAGAGCGTTTGTGGTGCAGGTCTGTCTCTCCTACCTCTTTCCAGCTGCCTGTTCTTCCCACCTCCGCTTCCTGGGAGCTTGTGTGTGGAGGAGCGATGCGTGGCCAGCCCAGGAGCACCCCCACGACCCCGTTTCTGTTGCTTTTGGGGGTGAGGACGGTGCTGAGCTCCTCTGGGGTGGCCCCATCTGTTTGGCACGGGGCTGCTGTGGGTGCGGAGCCCCAGCGTGCTGCCACGAGGCAGAGCAGCATCGAGAGACCCATTAAAAGCAGATTGTGGGCTTCATCTTGCAAAATGCAGCTTGATTTCATATGCAGGTCTGCATCAGTTATCCGTAATGTGAAAAGTAGTGTTCTGGTTCTAATTACTACTTTAGGAGGAAGCTGGAGGACATCTTTCAGCATCATTACCTGGTGCCATTAGGCAGAGTTTTCTGAGTGTTTGTTGTCTGCTTTTAATAATGCAAGCCCAGTCCCCGGTGTGACATTTGGGGAATTGTTTTTCACTGAACCTGTTGTCAGCCACTGGCCTGATACTTCTTTTTTATTTTTTCTTTTTTTGGTTCTTAGCAAGGCTTTGCAAGTAGATAGCAACTTGGGCAGCAGTCCAGGAAGGTGTAGTGGTGTCGGGGTGTAGCGGTGTCGGGGTGCGTGTCAGCAGCCGTCACCGGGAGCAGGCTGTATCCATCTTCTGGGATGCATAACTCTTCTGCCAGCACCAGCTGTGCCTTCAGGACCCTTCGGTACTGGTCTGGAAGCTGGACTATCGTCTCCAGATCTTGTCTGGAGCACAAGACTCTGCAAATCTCAAACCCACAGAAGTTTGCGATTGTTCTAGGCCATTATTTCCTCACGTTGCCAATTTAAAAGGTAAAAGCCGCAACAAATGCGGCGTTATAAATATTTTTTCACGGCTGAGGTTTCGCTTTTCAGTTGTGCTTTCCCCCTGCGTGCTGCGCTGCTTCGGCTCGGTGGGATGAGTGTGTCCCAAAGGTTTGTTTGTTCGGTGTTTCTGCCCCCTGGCAGGTAACCCGGCACCTCTTGCAGTCAGTAAAATAACACAATTTCTTGCAATTTCTGAGGCTTTCTGAAGGTGAAGCGAGTCTATTTGGAAGCGGGTCACACAAGAATTATGACTGTATGGAGAAAAATTGCATGTGCCCGTGATGCCTGAATAATGCGATGGCATCCACACGGGCTCCTGCCAGCAAAGTCTGCTGGGTGTTGGCAGATCACATGCCATTGATCTGATGGCAGAACTTTGGAAATACGATTTCTTGGGATGTTTTAATACAGAAAAGCGAACGGTGTCTGCAGTGAGACTGGTGTGTGGCCTGAAATGAGGATGGGCTTCGGTGGCAGCTGTTAGGTCCAAACCATCCCTGAGCATCCCTGAGATCAGCTCAGGCACGGTCTGGAGATACCAACGGGTATTTAAAACTGGGCTCATACGGGACTCTAATGAAATTGATATAAAGGTGTTGAATTCAACGTACATGCTTTATTAGTTAATAATAGGTCTGTTTTGACAGTTTTGCATAAATGAGATAGGTGCCTGCGATAGCTGACTCCAACCTCAGGTCCCACCGCGTGGTTCCGTTCTGCTTCCAAAGTCTCAGAGCTTGTCTCTTCAGCGTTTCCATAGGGCAGCTTGGTTTTAAAGAGACAAAAAAAGTAAGTTCTGTGAATTTCTTGAACTAGCCCAGGCTTGCAGGGCGACCGCCTGGAGCTTCCTCTCCCGGGTCTGGCCCCAATACTCGACGTGAGAGGGCTTGATTTCCTGACTTGGCTGCTGTTTACTCATCTCGGAGACGTACCGTAGCCGTTCTCATCACTGTCCTGTCAAAAGTTCACCACGGTCCGGTTCCCTGCGCCAGCCTGAAGAGCAGGAGAACAATGACTGCTTGGAAAGTTCTCCGTAAGCGTATCATTACAGTGTAATGCTATATAGGGTTACGCAATTCCTCATTTTCTGCAACAGCAGCTGAATTCTGTGTTATAATTTGATTGTCATGGTTCAGGTCAAGTCCTGTCTTAAAGCTTTGGGTTGGCCAAAATGTTTTGAATTTTCTTTGCTGAAAACTCAGTGCGTGGGAAGGTATCCCGTTTCTTGATCAGCTATAATCATAATTTTTTTTTTCTTTTTTATATATTCCTCCTTTTACCTATGGACATGTTTTAAGAGTGATGAAGTGTGAGCCCTGGTGAGGCAAACATGAATTTTAGGACTTCACATCTATAGTAAAAGCCAAGATATCTCTCTCTTTTTTTTTTTTTTCCCCTCCTTTCTTAACTGAGTTCCCCTGACGGAGCTGCATGGCTTCCAGAGAGAGGAGAAAAAGGCTGGATTTGATGAGTGTGGAAGGGGACTCTCTGTTAAGGGTGCCAAACGTGGGCAGATTGAGCAATCCTTCCAAGCTCTCCAGCTCCCAAGCTTCATGTAGTCTCAGATCTTGTTGCTCACTAAAGCCAAGCCTGGATTTGGCAGTCTGCTGGTAAATGCACCGCAGAGACAGCCCAGATCTGGGCTGCCGGAATCCAAGGCTGAAACCTTGGATTATGTGGGAAAGTCGAAAAGAAACCCTTTTGTAATTGCCTGTGATACTTAGGAGCCTCAGAAGGTCCGGCTGGGTTTCTCCTCTGAAGCATGGTGGTGATTCCTGGTGGTCTTCCCACACTGAGCCATAGCTTGGGCCACAGACAGCCCCTGCTCCCTGCTCCGTTGTCCCCTGTCCCTGCGACCAGCCCCACACGGCTCTGGGACAGGCCAGGACCTGCAGAGAAAATTGCTCTGTGTTTGGGTTTTTTTTAAATCTCGATGCATATGGTTTTGCCCTCGAAGAGCCAAGCGTGTGGTCTGGCTCTGTTGACGGGGTTCTTATGGTTTGGTCTCGTAGAGGGATGTAGCGCAGGTCTCGCCTGGGCATCGCCGCCGCACTGCCAAGGATGCGGCAGATCACTGGAGCAGGAGAGCATCCAAGGAGGGATTTTCACATCGGCAGATGCCAATTTGGGATAACACAAGGGCGTCTTTCAGCTCAGAGTTGTCCGGCGTCGTTGGGCTGTGTTGGTGTCCCACCACCCACTTGCTCTTCCTTTATTTAGTCTGTGACTCTGCATTTTCCACCCAACTCCGGGAACGCAGCGCTGTTGGGGTGGGTAGCAAAGGAGAAGGGGTATTGCTTCTCGTGCATTCATTTTATATCAGCAAGAAGGCCCGTGGCTCAAAGCAGTGCTGTCCTCCGTACAGTGAAACTTGAAATACCCTCTCGTAGAGGAGGAGTTGGTGAAGACCAGAGCTGCGCCCACCGGATTTCACAAGAAGCTCTTGTTGTTCCTGGGAATGGCTCTGCAGACCTTTCTTAGAGACATGCTAAAAGATAAATCTCTGAAGTACAATCAGCCGCCTGATGCGGTGCAGGGAATTTGGTTAGGGTTTTCTAAAACCTCGGTGGCAAGGGTTTTGGTTACTCAAACCTGTGGTTGGGGTCTGGACCTGTGCTGAACCCGTTGGACCTGCTGGATTTTGGGTGTTTGGGCAAAAGCTCCAGGCCATCCAGACCTTAGATGTGTGAGCAGAGCATTTCAGACCCTGTAAGCATCTTTGATAAAGATACTCCCGGCCATGGCGACTAGAGCCCTCACCTTAACGATTGCTGCTTTCCCAGGAGAGCCCTACGTCTGCAGACCTCGGCGGGCTCCACAAAGGAGGGAAGTACTGTCATCGGCTGCCGCTCCGCCGTTTTCTTTGGGAAGTTGTGGCTTCCTTCCGCTCATTTAAAGCCCCCGCGTGCCGCTGGGTGACCCTCAGACAGACGGACGCTGAGCGGCTGAGCTCTGCCCAGCCGAGTGCTCCCGCTGGGGCCACCCGTCACCACGCGGGCTCTGCTGGCTCCTTGCACAGGCTTTAACAAGGCTCTCCTGCCGTGCCACCGGGGAGGGCCCAGCCCGTGTTTTTAAGCTTCATAGAATGGTTTGGGTTGGAAGGGACCAGGCCAGGTCGCTCCAAGCCCCGGCCAACCTGGCCTTGAACCCCTCCAGGGATGGGGCAGCCACAGCTTCTCTGGGCAACCTGGGCCAGGGGCTCACCCCCCTCACAGCCGAGAATTTCTTCCTAGTAGCTCCTTTAAATCTCTCCTCTTTCATTTTAAAACCGTTACCCCCTCGTCCTGTCGCTGCTGTCAGGAGTCTGCCTCGGAGGACACAAGGATCTGGGCTTTCCTGTGATTTCTTTTCTCTCCTGCAAACTGGGGGATGTTACTCGATTCTTGCCCCTCCTCCAGCCCCATGTTAGCATCTTGGACTCATCAGCTGCCTGTTGGGGTCTTTATTCACACTTCTGGATTATTTTTTTTTTCTTTTCCATTTCTTTCTATGAAGGAGAATATGTCATGAAAGAAATGAGCCTGGCCATCCTTGGGAGGAGTTTGGGGTGAGCAAAACTTTCCTAGGGTTAAATAGGACAAGGTCCCACAGTGCTGGGCTTGGTGATGTGACAGTAGCCCCGGGGGGCACGATGCCGCTGCCCTCGCATGGGCTCCTCCCGCCAGCAGGGAAAGCGCCGATGCACTTGTATCCTATATATCTCCCGTGTGTACTTCAGTATGTCGCCGAGCATTTCTTCCGCATCTCTGACTAATTTGGCTTTAACCGTTTGTCCCTGTGCTCTGTCTCTCGCTCTTCCCACGTCCTCTTAACGTCTGCCACCTCGGCGGGGTTCACCTCCGGTCCTCCCCCTATTGCAGAGGTTCATGTCTGGTATGAAATCCGGGAGCTCCGCTTGATGTCTGTGCCCTCTCTAGGCTGAGCGCTGCTGAGAGCCATTCCTCTGCCTCTGGGGTCTGCTCGGGACTTCAGTGTATTTAATGCGTTACTCCAGAGCTTCCCCTTGGGTTTTTTTACTGTTTTTACAATTTTATGTATATTCTGGCTTCCAGTTCAGGAGCTTAATACTGTTATCTGGGAGCCCTCTTCCCTCTGAGAGCCCATACATCGTGATGGGAGGTTCATGTAAGGTAACTGGGAGCAATTTGTCTGCTTGGCCCGTGTGAGAGCGATGACCAGCAAAGATGCGAGGACAGGCAGGGACAGGAGCGGGATGCTGCGGAGCTGCCGGTCCAGCCTCCGCTGCGCACTACCTGGCTCCGTGTTGGGCTTCTGCTGGGCAAGGTGGGAGCTCCTGGTGAGCCCCGCTGGGAGCTCTGGCTGGTGCTTCTTGCTGGGAAGGACCTTTGCTTGCTGCAGCTCTGGGATAGCTTTCCCTGGTCCTCCCAGTGGCGAGTTATGGCTCTTTGCTCAAATAAACGGTTGCTCTCCCCCAGGTACTCTCCTAGGGCTAATCCTTGCTTGTGGGTGGACGTGAGGAGAAGGAGAAGCTGTGGGGAGGTCAACGCTCATCAGCGTTTTGGGCTCATTAATCAGCCCCGCTAAGTGGAGTTTGCCCAGCCCGTGAGCGCTCTGCGATAGGAATGTCTATGAAATGGGGGGAAGTAATAGCACTAAATTGTTGGAGAAATAATTTCATTCTCCACTTCTCAGTAGATAAATCTGCTGTCCAACAACCCGAAATTTAATCTGTCCATCTAAAGTAATTGATGAGCTGCGACATGAATCCAAATGTGAACGGGAAGGGAGATTTTTCTGCAGAGATGTTTTTGTATCGCTTCTGCGGCTGCTCCTTTCCACCGGAGAGAATGGGGCGAAGCGCGAGAAGGAGCGAAGCCACGGAAGATTGGTGCTGCTGGGGGAGGGAGATACAAGCTCCAGTTGTGCTTTTGACTCTTACTACTGCTCCCGAAACTCTCCCGGGAACACCTCGATGCGGAGGCGAGGGAGACTGGGCAGAGCCATTTGGAGAGATTAGATAAAGGTGGCGATTTGCGCGGTTTTAAACGCAGAGTTGTGTTGGCTGCGCTTCCTGCTGGTACTTGGGTGCTCTTGGACTTTCTCCCCGCTCTTGACTTCAAGGGAAGCCAAGGGAGTTTTAATGCTCCTTCATAGCACAGGGGGAGCTCAGCATAACTCGGAGATGTGTCCTTTGGCTTTCTCAAGAGGTTTACACCATGGGATACCCGCTTCCCCACTAATCGTTACAAATGATGTGTTTTCCCAGTGAGAGACCCTCCCTTCCCCCTTGGCGAAGGCTGTGATAAGCAGATGCTCACAGCTCCCTGTTGGGGACTTACTTTTTTGCCTGGTGCTTTTGAGCCCTGCCGGCAGCGAGATAAGAGGAAATCTGACATCACGCTCAGGAAGTGCTAAAGAAAGTTACTTTCGTCATTCCTTAACGGCGTTATCTCAAAGGGCGAAGCTGCAGCATTCCTGGCATGCTGCAGGGCCCGTTTCCAGCCCAGGGCTCTGGCCGCGGCTCAGCACGTGGCCGCTTGTCCGGAGTGATTGTCCGCTCCTCCCGCAGCACCAACCCCGACCTCTCCAAAAGACCCTTTCCAAAAAGCCGTGAGCTGTTGTTGCACGATCCTGCCCTGCCAGGCAAACCTGCTGCCCCCTTTCCTTCTTTTCCCTGCGTTTTATCACATTTATTAAATGTCTCTTGCCGACGCCAAATGGCCTAAAGTTGTGCTGGGAGGGGTTTAGATTAGATACTGGGAAACATTTTTACACTGGAAGAGGGTTATCAAGTGTTGGAACAGGCTGCCCAGGGAAGTGGTGGAATTGTCATGCCTGGAAGTGTTTAAAAGACAAGTAGATGTGGTGCTGAGGGACATGGTTTGGTGATGGTTTTTGTCAGTGTCGGGTTGATGTTTGGACTCGATCATCTGAAAGGTCCCTTCCAACCTGGACGATTCTATGACTCCCAAGCCTTGCACCTCCCTCCTTTGTGCCATCCCAAAGGCAGGGACTGGAGGCTGCTCTGATGCTCCCAGGAACATCCTCCAGATCCCACCTCGGCCACTTTGGTTGTTGCCCAAAGGCTGCTGCATTCCCCGGCTTTTCATCTGTCCCTTTGCCATCTCCCTTGAGCAAAGCAGCTCTTCGGGGAGGGCTTTCCAGCCTGCCCTCATCTCTGCCGAGGCTGGGGGGCAGTTTCCAACCTCACCCCCACGTGCTCGAGTAGCTGGGCCTTTTCTGGTGAATTTGCATCAGAAATGCCCGCTGTCTCGTCAGCGCAGGTGCCGCGGGCGCCCAGTCATACGGGGACCGCAGGGAGGGGCGCTGGCAGCTGAAACGGGGCCTGAGGAGAAGCGAGGTGCTGAGCAACCCCCGGAGCTGTCGTTTCCAGCTGCAGAAACATCCGAGGGTTTCCACATCCCACATCGCGGGAGCAGAGCTCGGGGCTGGCCGGGCACGTCCCCACGGAGCTCCCCGTGTCTCCCTCTGCAGAGCTCTCAGGTTGTCCCTGTGTAGCATTATCCCAAGGATCTGGGGTTATCCCAGGTACCAAATTGTCCTTTCCTCCATCTCCGCTGAAAGCTTCTCCCATGTGTTTGCAGGGCAAGTTTCTGAGTTGCGTTGGAAGCTTGGCAGCAATCCCTTTTCTGTGCGCAGCGATCATCCAAGGAGTCTCTAAACATAGTGAATTCAATAAAGCAAATAATATAATGGAACCCCTCTTTAAAAAAAAAAAAGAGCATGCCAGAAGGCAGTGAGGAGTTTCCAGCGTGTCCCAGGGTACGCCGTGGTGGCCGTGGCCCTCCCCTGGCCGGGGCACAAGCAGAGGGTTTCTGCCGGGCTGGGGTGGGACAGGCTGGAGCTCAGAGCGGTTTATTCACCTTACGGCGTCACAGGGTGTTTAAAAATAAGCAAAGCTGTTCTGAAACCGGGCGAGCGCCGGTGGTGGGGGCCCTTCTGCCGGGCTGTCACTGCTGCCTCTGTTGTGCCGTCTCCTTGCGTCCCTCAGAGGGTCCGGTCAGAGCTGACCACAGGCTTTTCTCGTCTGATGGCGGGTTTCAAGATATTTTGTTTGACCAGATGGTTTCCTTGCTCCCTCTGGTACAGTCCCATCCCTTCCCCCATTGACTCTGCCCTCTGGCTTTAATAGTTTCCCTCTCCAAAGTGCCTTGGATGGAGCTCCCGCGCCGGGGGCTCGTGGCACGGCTGCTTTCACGGCCTGGGCGCTGCCGTGGTGGGAGATGCTGGTATCCATGGAAGATGGCGCGGTCTCTGGGGTCTCTTCCCGGATCGGAGCATCCTGGCTGTCGGCGGTCCCGCCCGCAGCGATGGGTGGTGGGTGCCGAGGGCGTTTGGGGGGGCGGAGGAGGGCGATGGCGGGACTCGGGGCGTGCGGTGCTGGGGCTCCCGCGCCGAGGGAGATGGCCGGGCCCCGCGCGGGTCTCGCCTGAATGGAGAACATTGATTTCCCTCGCCCTCTCTTTCTTCTGTGGAGTGTGTACTTGTCCAAAGGTGTGATTGACTGGGGAATAAAGCGGCCCGGGCGCAGCTCGTATTCAGTTGTAGCTAATTTGAATGTGCGGCCGTTCAGCAGCGCCGTCAAGCCAACAATTCCCGATCTTCCATCATCAGTAAACCTGCCTCGAAATCCCTGTGAGGGAAAAAAAAAAATGAAAGAGGGTAGATTTAGATGTGATATCGGGAAGAAATTCTTTACTGTGAGGGGGGTGAGGCACTGGAAGAGGTTCCCCAGGGAAGTTGTCAATGCCCCATCCCTGGAGGGGTTCAAGGCCAGGTTGGACGGGGCTTGGAGCAGCCTGGGCTGGTGGGAGGTGTCCCTGCCCAGGGCAGGGGGGTGGAAATAGATGGTCTTTAAGGTCCTTCTAACTCAAATGATTCTCTGAAAAGCGTGTTGAAGGTATTGTGCGGATTGGTGAGAGAGAGGAATAGTGGAGGAGCAAATTGTGCCACGGACACCCGGGTGTGGGTCGTACACAACCGGTGTGTGAGGAGCAGGGCTAAAACCTACCTACAGTTGTCCTCCCAAGCGGTGGCTTTGCTTGTGGGCAAGGTGGTGGCCTGGCTCTGCTGCCAGCTCCTCGCCGCTGGAGCGGGACCGTGGTGCCGCTGCCTCGGATTGTGTCGTTTTTACATCAGGCCTTTGCAGCAGCTCTTTAAATAGATTATCGGATTCTTCCTTGATGCCTGTCATCTGCCCGCGCTCAGCGTGTGGTGGCAGCGCCTGGTGGCTCTTCCTGATGGCACCTGGATCCTGCCGCCGGCCCCTTGTGCTCATTTAGCAGCTGGTGGCCTGATGGCTCCCAGATTTGAATGGGATGAGCACAGACAGTTGGATGCCGCTGATGCCGAGCAGCGTGGCCGGTCCTGTCCTTCCTCCCCAAGGCCAAGCGGAGATGGGGGAAGCTCAGCCTGATCTCAGCCCACGGTGGGGCTCGGGCTCGCTCCCCGTTAGAAACGCTGTCAGGATGAGGCATTAATTTGCTTGGATGCGTGATCCCTCTGCCATCCTTCGGAAATGGGGTACTGTGAACTTTGAGCTTTACAGGAATCGGAACCACAAAGGCGTCGTGCCGAGGGTTCGGGTTTTTACACCCATGGGGTGTCTTTTGCTTGGCTGAACGTCGGCGCAGGGACAGTCCATCTGTCTTCTGAAGATGATCTTTAAGGTCCCTTCCAACTTAAACCATTCTACAGTTCCCTTAGCACTTCAGCCTCCGTCGCTGCCCCAAACTTGGGATGAGCAGGATGGGGGGAGCCCGAAGCAGGGCGGTTGTGTGGAGGAAGGTTTTGCCTCTTGCTGTGTGCAATTGCGGCTGTAACCTGTGTCATTAACTTTCAAGACTGGAGGGCTTAAAAGGATTTAAAATATACAACGTGCTAGACATTTGAAATCGGTGAGACTGCAACGCAACAGCAGCCGCTTTGCCCAGGGTGTAAATTCTTGCGGAGGCCCGGAAGATAAAGTTATGAAATAACCCGTATCGGCGAGAGAGGTTGTAAAGCAATTCCAAAAAAATCTCCCAGTCTAGACAGATTATATTTACTGCAGTGTTTATGTGAGATAGAGGAATGCCCTAGAAAAACAGAATTGTTTTCAATTTCTGCCTCTGGCACTTGCTGGCCTAATGAGAAGACTCTGATGTGATGGGAATGTCCTGTGCTGGGGAGGATCTGCTCTCGCCCGGCGGCTCCGTGGGGAGGGGGCGGGAATGGGGGAGAAGGGTAAAAGGTTACTTCTCTTTTTACGTAGCTAAATCAGCCTGTTAATGAGGTGGTCTTGCTCGCCCATCGCCACAAACCTCACCTCTAACCCCAAGTGCGATGATGCCGATGAGCTGCATCGCAGTTGAGTCTATAGAGATACGACAGCCCCAAAGACACGGCTTTGATTCTTTTAATGAAAAGGAAATTAAGCTATTTTGTTTTGCTTTGAACTCTGGGTGAAGTTTGCAAGCAGTGTTCTGGCGTGATGCTGGTGTGATGGCAACGTGGGGAGCTGAGATTGTGCCATGGGACAAAACCACACTGACCAAACCCACCCAAGGGCAGCTTTGCATCCTGCGCCTGTTTATCACGTGGGGACGATTCGCCCCTTTAGTAGCCTGATTTACTTACAATTCTGACATGTTTGTTATGTATTTGGGGGGAATTTGCTGAAAAAAAAAAAAAGTAGAGTTGTTTCAAAATACAGCAATGAATGGAAGGTATTTTGTGGAATAGTGTGAGGATGCGGAAAGAAGTGCAATGAATTGGCTTGCTCAGCAGAGTCAGTCCATCCCGATGAATGATGTAGGTGATGCAGCTGCAAAAATGAAGCCAATTTTTATTCTCCTCATCTGTGCTGCCAGGCGTCACCCTTGGAGCGAGACCGTCTGGAGTCCCCAGACTTCAAAATCTCCGACGCTGGCAAACAAATGACCAATTATTGCTATAGGATTTTCTCGAAAGAGAAACGTAATGTCGCTCTGCCAGTTGAGCTCTCTGAATAACCAAGGGTGGTCCCTAGAGGGGGGGAAATTTCTGCCTCTTCCAAGGGGATGAGATTAAAGATGAGCAGAGCTTTGTGGGAGCAGCCTCAGGGATGGCCCTGGCATCCGGTGGCCAGGCATCAGGACCAGCAACTGGATGGTTTCATGGGTCCATTAGTGCTCATGGTGCCTGCAGTGCCTGGGAGGAGCCAGGATAAGGGAGCCAACATTACTTGAATAAGTTGTTAATTGCTCCAGACCCCAAAACGAAAAAAACACCTAATTTTTCACTGTCCCGATCTCTTGTTTGGGTTGTGCGTACGGATGTAGAGCAACACGTCCGATAGGCGATGTAACCTCTGTCCCTTCTGTAGGCAGCCAAATGGGATCCTGCTGGAAATGGTTAAAAGCTCAACACTGGGCTTCTGTAGAACATCAGCTGTAATTTATATTTGGCTTCGACCTTGAAAAGGAAACGTCCTGGCTTGAGTTTTCCAGCCCTTCTGCGATGTTACCTTGTGTGAAACTTGTTTTTCAAAAGGGCGTTTGTTTCTGGTGCGCAGCTGAGAACACAGGAGCTCTCGCAGGGCACCAGGAGTCTGACATCTTCAGTAACAACAAATAAACTAATGCCTGGCTTTTTGGTGCAAGTTTCGAAGTCCTTGTTAACTTGTCTGGCATGCGAATTTAACTCAGTAAATCTCAGTTAAAAATTGTGCCCGTCTTGCTCACATTTTCCCTCCCTTTCTTTTTTGTTTCCTCCAGTTTCTCTGTCTGAAGAACATCCGAACCTTCCTAAAAGTGTGTCACGACAAATTTGGGTTAAGAAATAGTGATCTCTTTGATCCCTTCGACCTCTTCGACGTACGGGATTTTGGAAAGGTAAGAGTTGTTCCTGAGCTGTTGGGAAGTGATGGATGTGGCACTGCTGGCACTGGGTGCTTCTCTGGACTTCTGCTGCAGATTTTGGCTGAAAATACGAAGGATTTCTGGATTTCTGAGCAGCTTCTGTGCCCTTCAGCCATGCATGGGGCACACGTTCCCCTGTGCTTGTAGGGGAAGTATCTAACAGTTGATTCTGCTGTGTGAAGGGTGATGAAACTTTTGTTTTACATTACAAAGCTTCTGGGATAAGTCTTTAAAGCAGACGAAAAATGTCTTTTTGGGAGGGAATCACAGTATTGTACCCGTGTGTTCACAAGAGCGGTTGGAAGAGGCTGCAGCCCTGGGGACCGGGTGCTGTGCTGGGGTCAGGACTCTGGATTCTGGCTGGGTGATGGGGACAAAGCCACACCATCTCCTTGCCCATGACCTCCCTCCATAAGCCCAGCACCTTCAAATCGCTGCTGAGCATCACCCCTGCTCTGCGTGAACCAGCCGGGGGGACTGAACCCGGCAGCACGTGTCCCTCCGGCAGCGTTACACGCCGTTCCAAGCCTGGACCCAGGTTTGTACCAACCCTGTGGCAAAGACCCTTCATCCAGAAGCGCTTCTGGTTTTGCCCAGGGCTGGGCACAGACCCTGCGTGGGATGCAGACCCTGCACGGTCCTTCCCCTCTGTTCACGGCTGCGAGCGAAATGGCTTTACCAAAGTGGTCACTGTTTTTGTAGTGTGGCCACTGAGTTTCCAGGAGGAGGTCGGGAAGTGTCATGCCAGGGTGAAATTTGCCCCCTGAGTGTTTCTTTCAGCTCCGTTTGGAGGTGGTTTTTTTTGTTCTCCCGGCAGTTTCTGGGTGCTGGCTGCGTTTGTGCCGTGTGTCACCTAGACAGGAGAGTGGGGGTTTTTGTGTTCTGCTCTCATCGATGGGTGGCACCCAATGCTGAACCAGACCCAGCTGCGAGGGAGGAAAATCCTACGTGATTTTGACAAGCGGCTGTTGTTCTGATACCCTCGCTTTTGACGTGAACAGCATCAGGGCTGTGCTGTTACTCTGATGGATACCAGGGCTCAGGGAAGCTGTTACGCAGGACAATTGCTATATTCTTCAGTGGAAAAGGTGTTAAAAGATTTATTAAAGCTTTCTATTGTTTTACCGCTTTCAAGCTATGAGCCATAAGCTGCTGGAAGGCATCTTCTCTTCTGATTATCCAAAGAGTAGATTTTCACTGCTGATGGGGATATATTATTTGATATTTATTGCCTAATTTATTTCTGGACCATTATCTGGAATGTGCAATTGCAGGGGCTTGTTTTATGAGTTTTTTTGATTTATGAAATACAAGGCGGCTTTTGTTGTTCTGGGAATATGAATGCACAGAAGGAACCTTTTGGGCTGGGGAAAGAACCGCTGCTAATTAAAATGCTGCTTTATCGTCACATTGTCTCTTGCTTTGTGCTGTTTCAAATTGCCTAAGACGCCTCATAATAGAGCCTGGCGTTAAACACTGCTGGAACTTGTCAGCTGAACACAGTTTGGTTTCCTTTCTGGTGTGGTTAGGGAACAGCTATTCCCTCCTCCTGCTCACTTTTTGGGGGGACGCTCAGGTTTGTGACATTGGGAAGGGGAGATGGCTTGCCGTTCCCTCTTACCCCGTGATAATTTAGCTTTTTGGGAGACTCTGGGGACAAAACACTTGTCATAAGCTTCTGAAAAATCTCCATATACTTTTTTACCCACATCTTGCTTATTTTTGCGTGCGTTGCCATCCTCAAACAATGTTACAAGATGCGAGAGGCACCGATTCTCTATACGAGAAAACCTCA
Source organism: Rhinoptilus africanus (assembly GCA_013400135.1). Classification (NCBI taxonomy): domain Eukaryota; kingdom Metazoa; phylum Chordata; class Aves; order Charadriiformes; family Glareolidae; genus Rhinoptilus; species Rhinoptilus africanus. Next base: position 600,273 of record VXBO01006717.1, read on the forward strand.
TTGATCTTTTCCCAGTGTAGGTTTTTATCGGTTTTGGTGGGGCTATCAGCTGCTCAGGTCTGCACCACCCCAAATCCCTCTGGAAGCCTGTCAAAACATTCCCATTGTCTTTGCCACTGTTCATTCCCACATTATCCTCAGATCTGTGTTCAACAGTGGCAAAGCAAATAAACAGGGAAAAAGCTGCTGTTCGACCAAAGCACCGTTCCACTTTGAGGCACAGCGAGAGCAAAAGGCGTCTCTAAGCCACGTTCCCACTGGCCAAACACCGACTTCACACACAAAAAATTCTTCCTGGAGCTATTTGTGACTTAGATCAATAGCATTTTTTGGTTATAAGACACTTGGTCCGTGTAGGAGACTTTTCTGAACGGAGCGCAGCAAGAGTCAACCATTTAATTACATAGGAGCCTTGGTGGGGCGGCGTTGGGTGTTTCCTTTCTGGATGCTGCTTGAGTAGTTCTTTCTCTCCTCCAAACCAGAAGGCCAGTGAGACAGCAATTAGCAATTTGGGTTTGCTACAGTGTAATTACCGAGTGGAAAGGCTGGGGCTTGTGTTTGTGTGGTGCCCTCCTATAGGTAAAGGCCTTGTCCTTTGGAATCCGCTGGGTTTCCTAGCGTCAGAATAACACTAGTCCTTTAGAAGAGGAAGAAAATTCACATCCCTCAGTCTTGCTGTGACCAGCTGTTATTCTGAGAGAGTTTTCCATAGCTCCCTTTGGCTTCTGAGCCAGGGCTTCAGCAAGGAGGAGCTGCCATAGGATCGATGGAGCCTCCTCCAAGGAAGCAAGTGTGGTCGGGGTCCAAGAACGTGGGGGTTTTATCCCTGGTTTTGCTGCTTCCTCGAGTTTTAATCTTGGGAAATTACTGCTTCCTTACTGTCACCGGAATAACAGCTGGTGAAATGGGATCATGAACCATGTGGGCTTCTCCGGCTGAAATCCCCGTGGAGCTGAAGTGCTCTGTCTCTGCCTCGGTGGGATGTTGGGTAATTGGCAAGCGCTGGCCTCCACCAAATAGATGCGTCATGTTTCTTGTAATCTCGGTTGCAGTGATTCCCCGTTACCCAGGGGAGTCGAAAGGCCAGTTTAAATTGCTCACAGCCAGGTTTGTTTTTTTTTTCCCCCCGATGTCCAGTTGTTGAGCAATCCTGCAGTGACAACAGCCTCAAGTTGTGCCAGGGGAGGTTTATCTTGGATATTAGGAAGAATTTTTACACTGAAAGGGTTATTAAGCATTGGAAGAGGCTGCCCAGGGAAGTGGCTGAGCCACCATCCCTGGAGGGATTTAAGAGACGGGCAGATGTAGTGCTTAGAGATCTGGTTTAGTGCTGGTTTTGTCAGAGTTAGGTTGATAGTTGGACTCGATGACCTGAAAGGTCCCTCCCAACCCAGGCGATTCTATGATTCTCTGCTCTCTTTCATGATGGAGGTTTCCAAAAGTGACCCAAGATGCTGAGCTGCATTTCTTTAGCTGCCCCTTTAAGACACTTAAAAAAAAAACAACAACCAACTATTACTTTCTACAAGTTTGGCACTCAATTTTTAAAAATTATTAGTATTTTATTAAATCTTACCCCTTTAAAATTTCTCAAACTGTCTGTAATCTCCAGCACACTTAGCAGAAGCGTCTCCCCGTGGCTCTCTCACCGCTGCAGGACGCAGAGGCAGCGCGGTGTGCGGCGCTTCCAGGAAGAAAACCCCCGTTAATATTGTCTCCTCCCTAATTAGGGTCTGATCTTGTGGGAGGGAGCACTGGGGTGCTGTGCAGTACACCCTGGCTCCTAAAAAAGAAATAAAATAAAAAGCTAGTGCCTGTGGGTGGTATGCTGTTGCACGGTACTTCATGCGCGTTTAATGGCAGTGATGGTATAAAATGTAACTCTTATTGGACTTGGTAATTTACTGACACCAACTATAATGAGATAAAATGTACATAAATATGGATTAAACTATCACTCTATTAGTCAGCATGATGGTAGCAAGGTTCATTAAACTGAGTTACTCATTTTCAATAACTTGCAGTAATGTACTACTTTTTTTTTTTTTAAATATAGTTCAAATATTCATAAACCTGCAGAGCGTGCCATTTATTAGCCTCCCCCTCCTCTGCGCTCTCCCGACGTGTATTTGATTGTCCTGACTTTCTTTTGAAGTTTCTGCACTGTTTGGGAAAAAAAGGTTTTTTGCGAGATAGGGGTCTGTCTTCCCCTGACCCACGGATACAAAAGGATGCTTTTCTAAAAATGAAAAGGGGAAGCGGCTCATGGGTCAGCTGAAAAACGAGGAGATGGTGATACTGAGATTAAAGGGGTGTTTTTCACGCTGTTGGCTCTGGTCCGGAGGCTGGCGAGAACTGCACCAACCCCGCCGCTGGAGCTCAGAGGAGGGGGGCCTGGATCAATCCCTCCTCTCCATTAATCCATCGTGCCGAGGTTGGCTGGCGTGTGTGACCTGTGGGTGGCTGGCAGAGGGCTTGTGCGTGGCTTGTCTTGCACGTCTGAAGTGATGGGGAGGAGGCGTGTGTGGTGGGAGGGTGGCCCTGAGCAAGGCACGCTCCAGGGGCTGCAGCAAGAGCTGCCTTGGTGGTGGGAGAGAACTGGGGAGGTCACGGAGTCATAGCACGGTTTGGGTGGGAAGGGACCTTAAAGCCCCCCCAGTGCCCCCCCCTGCCCTGGGCAGGGACACCTCCCACCAGCCCAGGCTGCTCCAAGCCCCGTCCAACCTGTCCTTGAACCCCTCCAGGGATGGGGCAGCCACAGCTTCTCTGGGCAACCTGGGCCAGGGGCTCACCCCCCTCACAGCCAAGGATTTCTTCCTCAGATCCCATCTAAATCTCCCCTCCTCTGGTTTGCCAAAGAGCGGATGTGCTGGTGGTGTCAGAGTTAGCGATGAGTGCCCTGTATAAAACATTTGCCCTTCAGACTAATTTTTGGTGTAAAGGTACCTCCTTCTTCATGCCTGGGTGGGTATGGAGCGCTCTGGGGAAGCCCTGGGGGGAGCCGGGCTGTCCTCACCACATGCTGCTGTAGATTTGTCCCAGCCTGTGCTTGGAGAACCTGCGATGGGGATGGGGTGCTGGGAGAGCCGCGGAGGGGATCAACTGCCATTATCCCCCCGTCTCTCACAGACACACCCCCTCACCCTCTTGCCCAAAAGTCAGGAAACTGGATGTTCTGCCTGGTTTCAGGTGGGGGAGTGGGGAGCGTTGTCAGAATTATTTAAGGGATTAATAACTGAGTGTTGGTGGTTTGTGTTTCTGTTTCTTGGCTGAGAATTCCCCTCTCTCCATCATCGCTAACTTCAGCTGCGAGTCAGTATCCTTACAGCAGTGTTTTAAAGGGTGTCCTTTTAACATAGCTTGGGTGTATAAAGGGAAGAAAGAGAATTGATGTGAAATAATATAGGGAGCTGAAAATTGCGAGGCTTTTGGGTAAAAGGGTGTATTTTGGTGCCGTAACAAAGCAAGCTGATGGGTGGTAGCAGCTCTCTGACTCCCATTCTTGACTTTTTGGGATCTTTTTTTCCCCTCCGACCTTTTGTAGCCGAGAACAAATGAAAAGCGATGCATTTTTGTGTTTGCACCGCTGAGTGCATGAAGTGATGGGGCCGGGCGCGGAGGGGAGCGTTGCAGCATCCCTTCCCCGGCTGTGCCTCGCATCCTCTGCGTTTACCAATGCCCGGGGGACCGGGCGGCCGGACAGACCTTCCCTTGTTGTGTTCCTGCGTGCCAGTTCCTCCCATGACTGCTGCGCAGGGCTTGGATCGGTGTCAGGAAAGGGATCCCGTGGCAGATGAAAGCGTTTCTAATTGCTGTGTAACTCGCACAGCGCGTGTGCAGCGGGCGGGGTGGGAAGTGAGAAGAACTCTCCAAAAGAAGGGCGTATTGGGTTCGTTGTTTTGTTGTTTTTTGGTTTTTTTTAATTCCCGAGAGAGCAGTAGGGTAACAGGCCTGCAAAGAGAGCTGTGCGTTTGTGTGTGTGATTGCATGCAAGAAACCAGGAACCCGCTTAACCCCTTCCCTGCCCGGTGCATGATGTCAAATTGTCCCCACCGAAGAAAGAGGCGCGGGTGCCCATGCCATCCCTTGCGCTGCCTTCCGTGTCCCGAGCGGAGCAGCTCAGCTCCTGCAGGGCGATATTGTGCTTTGTGGACCATCACCACGCCTCGGAAGCCACCAAAGTGCTTTGCCAACAAGCTGAAAATTCCTGTGTAACTTCGCTGCTGCCCCCAGGGATGTGCCCAGAGCCCTTGGGTGCTGCAGGTCCCTCCCCCGGGGAGAAGCCCCCCGCGTGTGAGAGCGCGGAGGAGGCAGCCCTGCCATGGGGGTGTCACCTCCTGCCAGTTGAGGATTGACTCCCCTGTTGCTTGCAGGAGGTGTGGGTGATGTTCTGTCCCTTCCGTGCTGGCTGGCCTTAAGTCAGAGGGTGTTTGGCCACCTGTGTTTTAAATGACCTGGCTGGAATTGTACTGGAGACTCGGATATTGGGATGAGCGCCACGCAGGCTGGAACAGCGCAGGTTGGCTGGGTGGGTTATTTTTTGTTTGTTTTCCCCCTCCTTTTCAAGCTGGAAGGTTTGTTTGGGCTTGGGGCTGCTTGTCTCCCGCTCCTGCGTACCCAGCTCTGTGTTGCCCAACCGTGGTGCAGGTTGGTCTCGGGGGATGCTGTCGGACGTGGGGTGATGCAGGGACCCTCCTCCCGTCCTCGTGCTCTCGGGCAGCGTGAGGAGATGGGCTGCGGTTTTGGGGGGGCTGCCTCAGCAGGTGCAGCGTGTCCAGCAGATGTTTTCAGCCGGAACACTAAAAGTATGTTACAGGAAACCCTGACGCTGAACTTCCCTAAAGCACGGGGCAGATGAATTACAGATTTCTGTGGCTAGTCAAGCGTGGACCGGAGGGTGCTTTCTGCTGCGTAGCACCGTGCTGCACGCAGGACTGTTACCAGCACAGTTTTTGCTGAAAGATGTGCTAGCTGCTGCCACACCTCTAGTAATGATCGATTTTAGGCTCCAAATCCTGGAAATTTCTCCCTGCTCAGCTGTGAATATTGCCCTGAAGTATCTGGTGGGCTGTGAATCTTCCTAGCTGCCTGTCACAGCTAATGTCGGAAGGGCCATGCTGGTGTATTTTGTGGCCTTTAGGGCTGGTGAGATATGTTGCATGGCTGAAAGCAGACACCCCCATATGCCCAAGGTCTCTCTCTGGATATCAGGGATGGGTTCTCTACCAAGAAATGCTTTGCAACATCAACCTGCTCCCGTGGTTCCTTGGCCCAGAGAAATCATAGAAAGGTTTGGGTTGGAAGGCACCCGAAAGATCATTAGTTCCCCCCCCCTGCCCTGGGCAGGGACACCTCCCACCAGCCCAGGCTGCTCCAAGCCCCGTCCAACCTGGCCTTGAACCCCTCCAGGGATGGGGCAGCCACAGCTTCTCTGGGCAACCTGGGCCAGGGGCTCACCCCCCTCACAGCCAAGGATTTCTTCCTCAGATCTCATCTAAATCTGCACCCTTTCAGTTTAAAGCCATTCCCCTCGTCCCATGGCTCCCCTCCCTGCTCCAGAGTCCCTCCCCAGCTTTCCTGGAGCCCCTTTAGGGACTGGAAGGGGCTGGAAGGTCTCCCCGGAGCCTTCTCCAGGCTGAACCCCCCCAGCTCTCTCAGCCTGTTCCCACAGAAGTGCTCCAGCCCTCCCAGCATCTTTGTGTCTTTCGCCAGACCCGCTCCAACAGGTCCATGGCTTCGGGTTGGCTGGACACCTTTTGAGGCTTTCCCGGTGAGAAGCTCTGCTCCTTGCCGAGGACTCTCTGCATCGCTGAGCAGGCGAGGACCAGCGCTGTGGTGGGAGCTACCACCATTGCCAAAGCTGCTGTGGTTTTTGGGAGTGTGGAGGAGAGGTGCCGAAGGGTCTCTGGGACATGCACATGGGATTGCGAGGTTTGCACCCTCCGTGGGTTCCGCAGCCCAGTGTCCAAACAGGGCAGATGAAAATGCCATGTCCCAGCAAGCGGCTCCTGGGCTGGAGCAGGAGCAGGAGCTGGGCATCAGCGCTGGTGGCCCGTTGGCGTTCCCCGCAGCAGAAGCTTTTAGCTGGGCTGTGGCAAATTCCCTCCACTTTCTCCCCTTCCTCTCTCCCCTACTTACAACTCTGGTCTGTTTATAAATGCGCAGCTTCTCGGTGGAACTGAAAGAGCCAGAAATGTTCATTCTGGGAAGCTTTGCTTTTTTTTTTTGTTTTTTGGCTCCTTTCCCCAGTATTTTTCCAAGGGGTCACATTAAGGGGTATTATGGTCCAGATCAAACAAGTATGGGCAGGATCTTTCGTAACTCCCATGCTCTGGATGGGAGGATTCTGCTCTTGGGCCTTAAATCGCGATTGAAGTGCTTTAATGTGCAAGGAATCGAGGTATTGATCAGAACAGGGATAAATGCATATCCTTAATGTGTATGAAATTGATTTTCCTTTACCTTCTTGATTTGTCTGAGCTCTCTTTGCAGTAATTTTAGACAAGATCAGGGGGGAAAGGATTTATTATTTTTTTTTCCCTTGAAAAACCTGTGAGTGGTAAAACATTTACAAGTCCATGCCTCGAAGAAAAGGGGAGGGGGAAGAAACCAGGCTTTTTTGTGTGACCCAGCGGTTTTTGCAGATTGTTTGAAAAATGCCTGGCTTCATTTGAACTCCTTGAGATGTTGTTCCTTGATTGTGTCTTCAGGCATTTGAAACTCGATACAGTGAGCATCATCATGAGTGACAGATATCAACAGGCAGAGTCAGTCTTTGTATGTCTTGGTGCTCAATTAGTGCATCTGCCATCGCTTGAGCTTAACTGTTCGGTGTGCATGTGTGCTTTGGGAAAGGAAGGAAACGCATCCCAGGTAATATCACTTAAGGGAATCTTGGAATAAAAGGGATTTTTTGTTTTGTAATGAGCTCTTCTATTTCTTCATTAAAATCTGCTGCAGATTTCTCTGTTTCTTGGAACCACGACATCTGATGGTACTATCCCAAGGCCAAATACTTTGGTTACAAATAATAATTAATATTTCTTGGAACAGATTAACATGTGGGTGTAGTCATGCTTTAGCAGAATGGGCAAAAAGGGAAACTATCAGCCTGAAAATAATGGCACAGCCTAACTCCATAAACCCCAGTACTCGGGGTAGTACTCCGCATCTTTCCTGTGAACCAGAAAGAAAAACTGGGGGAAAAAAAGCTCCCGTAGGAAATTGTGGTTCCTCTTGGGGCCGAGAAGAGTTGGTACAAGTTAGCACAGGGAAAATCCGCCCCAGGATATAACCATCCCCGTACCGAGAGGAGCCTGGGTATCCTGTGTCCCAGGAGAGGGGACAGGACCGGGATGCTCGTGGGGAGATGGTCTTTGATGGGGGATGCCGCAGCCCCGCCGGGCTCCTGCTGGACCCGCGCTTTGTCTTTGCACGGTCACTTATTGCAAGAGAAATGTTAATGTTTTACAGCAAATAAACAGCGCGCCCACAAAAACGTGTTGAAACCTCCAGGTCTTGGCAGAACGTGATTTCGGCAAGGTTTGCTGTTCACACCCCCATCTCTCGCCCGCTCACTGTCTCTTCCGAGTCCCCTGTCCTTGGAGAGACTTCGGGTCGCTGGGTCTGTCCCCGGTGGGTCGTGTCCACCTTTGAGGACAGCTTTGGAAACAAGGGCTGCCCTCGCCGGGGGGCGGTGGGGAGGCTTCTCCTCTCCTTCCCACACTCCTTCATGGGGGAAAGCTACAGGGGAGGAAGGAAAGAACAGAAAAACGTCCTCTTGGACTATTTTGTTCTGCTGGCTGTCAGAACGGGCTGCTTGTTTGTTCTTGGAGGGCTTCCAGATAGGGTGGGGTTTTTTGGTGGTTTTTTTTGTTGTTTATTTATTTGTTTTTCTCCCCTTTTCCTTGAGAAATTAAATGTTTCTTCAAAGCCTCCCTGCCCGTTGGGTGTTTCTCCCGCCTGCCCACCGCAGGCTGGGTGCAGTGTTGGTGTGCGCACACGTGAGGGACGGAGGGGGCTGGAAAACTTGGTGGGAATTACCTCGGAGCTGCCGGGCAGTCGGTCGGTCTGTCGTCCGTCCGTCCGTCCGTCTGTGTGCAGGGGCTGTGCTGGGTGCCAGACGGGGAGCCAGGCAGTGACGCTGCATCCGCAGTGCTGGTGGGCAGCAATTCGCTTTCCATAAGTTAAAAAAGAAAAGCTTCTCTCTAAACATCACAGATGAGGGCCGGGATGACCAAACCATCTGAATACCATCTTGTAAGGGCTGTGTAGTTATCTCGAGTATCAATTTCCCTTTTGGAAAAATGTGAGTGTTTCTCTTGGGAGCCAGATGCCTTTGGATTTTCCGGCTCTTGCAGACCTTTTCTCGCCTGGTTCCAAACCTGGTGCCGGAGGGAGATGGCACGAGCGTGGCCGTGCAGCCCTTTGCCGTACCTGTGGTGGGACAGCAAGGCTCGCTCCCCCTCTGCTTTACTGCTCCACTTAATGAGCCTCAGATGGTGATGCTGCCGCTCGTTCATTTACGCTCTCAGTCTTAATGGTGTGCGTGTAAGTGAGACATTCTCCGCTTCGACACCGTTCTCTTATTACTAATTATGTATTAAAGCATGATCATGGTAGCAAGAAAGCAGCCTTAATGCAGCCTGGGTAAAGCTAATGAAGTGGACACACCACACTTAGTTGCATTTGTCAAGCTTTTCTATTCCGGGCCTGTTGTGAGTAATTTTAGGAATTTTTGAGCCAGCGTGGACTTGGTAGATGTTTGCAGTCATTCCTGCTAATGAGTAAGGCTTGTGTGGGAGAGGCTGATTTTTCTGCGGTGGAGATTTCTCCCTGCTAACAGATGGTGGGGATTTCACAGCCTGTTACTTAAGTTTTGAAAAACGTGGCTAATACTTCAGGGGAAGGAGCGACCTGCCAGTGGGTTGGAAGTAACGCGTAAATCGGAGCCGGCAGTTTGCATGTTCTGGGGCTTGGGATGATCCTATTTTCCGTCCTAATCCTTGGGCAAGAATTCATCTTTTTGTCTTAATGTTGATGCCAGCTGCTGATGGAAAGCACCTTCTCCACCACTCGTGCTATAAAGGGAAGCTTATTTCAAGCTTCCCACCTCTTCCATTTGCCAACTCCAAGGTCACCCTGACTTTGGGCAGCTTTGGAGCATCTACTTCACATGAAGCACATGAAGGGTCTCAAAGCTGCAGCGTGATGCTCAGTTGCTCTACCACAGGCTGAAGCCGGAATGTGATGGAGCAGTGAGAATAACTTAAACAACGTAGGGATTCGGTGTACTCTGAAGAGCTGGTGTAGATGTGGCCCAAGAAGTAGCAGTTTGTCCAGGTCCTGCAGAACGGTGGCAGTGGAGCAGTGGCAGACCTGGCAGTCCTGTGCCCTGACCTACTGCTATCCCACATCCTGCGAGTCATTAAAGACAGTTAATTACTCATAGGAGTAGGGAGATGGTTCCACAGCTATCTACATTGGAGAGTCCTTGGAGATGCAGTGGATGTCACTAATACACAGCGTAGCGGCTCTCATACAGACCTATTCTTCTCTCTCTTTCATGGTTTTGTGAACCTAATTTAATATATACATATAGAGAGAACTGTGGCAAAAGCGGACTTTTGACAAAGAAAAGCTGTGTAGAGTTTTCTCAAGGAAAAAAACATGAGGAAAGATTCTGCCCGATATAGAGACCTTTGGGTGTCGGTGCTACGAGTGTCCTCTGAGAATTAAATCAGAGCTGGGGGTCCTGGGAGGATTTGGAGTGCAAGTGCTGGGCATGTTATTGGGAGTGTTCCCCTGGCACCCTGTTATTCTGGGCACATGCAAAAGACTAAACGACTAGAGATTGTGCTGGAGGACTAATTTCAAAGACGTGCTTGATGAGGGCCAGCGGGCTGCGGAGCATCGCTGTCTGCCGTCCCAGCGACGTACCTGAGCCTGATGGGGTGCAACAGCTCTCCGACGGGAAAGAGAAACTCGGTCTTCCAAGCCAGTGGACTGTAAAGATTATTGGGGAAAAAAAAGAAAGATTGAATATATTTCTTTCATGCGGAAATAGTGCTTTAGTCCCTGTACACAGAGATTTATCAAAAGGACCTCTGTGCTCCAGAAGCGGAGCTGAGATCACAGTCGGTTGCAGATGTGAGGGGAACTGGCCGAGTCCCACTTTCAGCAGCTCTGAGTAACCATTGTACGGCGTCGGTCCGTCCCCAGCCCCGCGCGTCACTTCAGCTCCCAGGCTGTCTTTGCAGAAGCTAAATTTGCGCAGCAAATTAATTTTTCTTTAGAAAGGAATTATCCGGCTCCTGGGTGGAACGCGGCGAAGCTGGCTGCGAGCGCTCTGCCGGTGGGCACGCCGCGGTGGGACGCTGGAGACCAGCAGCCAGTGGAGTCCACCAGTTCCCCGGAGAGGCTGCTCCAGTGGCCAGGGAGGTGTTAGAGATGGATCCACCAGCTTTTGTAGGTCCGTTGGGTTTTATTTCGTTTTTCAGCTGGGGTGTTTCATCCCGTTGTAGTAGATGCTGGATGGGAAGTTAATTTGAAGCATTTTCAGCTAATGCGACATTTGGAGTGTTCTGATTTTTGTGGACCCGGATGACAGCTCCTCCGCCGGAATCTGATTTTTGGGACCTCAATGGGATTAGACTTTTATGATGTCTTAGATCATGCACAGAGATTTATTAGTCACTGGGACAGCCTGTAGCAGGACCTTGAATTGAAATGTTTTAGCCTGGAAGGGGGAAAAACCCCACTGAACTTAGTGGTGTTTTTGAGGTAAAGAAGGAAGGTTGTGTCGGGATTGGTAGCCCATATTTGACTACTTACGGAATTTTACTTAAAAGCAGGCATGCCTAGGAAAATCTACGATTGGGAAGTGGCTAAACTTGTGGTTTGAATCCAGCCTGCAGGGAACCATGTGAAGGACTCTTGCCTTGAGGCCTCGCTTGACTCCGTTTGTTTGCTCAGCCCGTTTCCTCCATCGGCCAAGGCCCAGTGTGCGCGCCGCCCCCCGCCCTCCCCCTCGCCTTTTTTCATAATATTGTTCTAATTACTGGAGTGTGAAGAATTGACTCTTAAAATGCCTCTTGGCGGATTCCGTTTGTGCACTGATGAAATTTGCCCTCGCTGCAGTCTCGCCATTGGCGCCGGCCGCGTTCAGCCCATCCTCGGATCTAAACTTCTCCACCCTTCCCAGGTGAAACTGGGACACGCTCGTTATCGCGTGGGTTGGAGATCATAAAAGCCAAGGGGGAGATGAAAATGGGAAGAAAGATGAGGGATTTGGGGGAGGATGAAGGGTTAACACTTGTCCGCTGGGGTCCCGCTGGTGTATGTTTTCGCGGCGCTGTTTCTCCTGAGGAGCTGCCAGATGTTGTTTTTTTGGGGGTGAACTGGGACAGCCAGGGGTTGGCGGTGGGTGGAAGGCTGAAGCTCAGCTGGTGGCTCAGGGACGGGCTTGCAGGAGGGCTGTGGGGCTGAGGATTTTGGGGAGGTCGAGCTCTGAACGTCACTTGGAACGGGGATGTTTGCGGTGCTTCTTCGCCTGCCTGTGGTCACCTCCTTGGCTTTCTCACGATGGCCGTCCCTCGCTGGCCCTGCCTGCACCTTCTGCTCCCTGGCTGGCTGTACAGGCTTGCAGCAGCCTGTGCCGTCATCTGTTGATGTTACAGAGAACTCAGGGTGTATGACTTACGTGCTCTCGAAGTGGGTTATTTCTTTTAAAAACACCACCACTGTGGGGTTGTTTCTAGAGGACTTTTTTTTTAAGTGAGTCGGGAGCTCTTGAGTAATGCTTCAGGCTTTTTCTGCAGTTACGAGGGACTAAAATCTTGAAAAATAAAACTGAAAGCTCAGTTAGCAAGTAATTGCAAGGTTCTTGGGTCTGAGGCTTTAAGAAAAATGCCGAAGAGGAGGTTTTCCTCGTAACGTTAGAGACTGGGCGGCTTTGGACCATCTCCTGATTCCAGAGCGCTTGGGGTAGGTCCACACAGCGGACTCGAGCTGTGAAATTACAGGTTGCTTCTGCCTGGGTTTCCTTCACCCCGCTGTTTTCATCGCTGGAGGTGGACCAGCAGGTCCTGGAGAGGGGAGAGGGATGGGTTGGAGATGTGCTTTTCCCTAGGGCTGTGTGTGCGTTGTCCTCCCCGCAGCAAATGGCCTGGGGACTGGGCTGGACTGAAGTGCTGGTGGGTTTGGCTGCCATGAAGTCTATTCCTTTATCCCAGGAATCCTCCCTGCAGGATAGACTATGGGCTGCAGAGGCATTTGGCTGGATCCCGGTTGGCTTTGTCCAAAGAACTGAACCAGCAGGGAACCAAAATTCATCCCAAAGGTGTGGCTCTCAGCCCCTTCATGGAACCCGAACTGGTGGCCAGGCTGGGCAGTGGAGAGGACAGAGCCGTGGTGTGCCCAGTCCTGCCAATGCCTTGGAGCTCACCAGGGCTGTGGGCAGCCTCTCCCAACTCCACAGCCCTTTTCTGGTATATAAAAAGGTTTAATTGCCCCTTGCAGGAGCTCTTGGCCAAGCCCCGGCTTCTTCTAGTCTGCCAGCTCTTGGTTGACTGCTCACAGAAGAGCAGTTATCCTTCAGAAGAGCAGCAGAGCCTGAATGTCCTCCACCTTACCACAGTTTTGTCAGCTAATCGGTTTTAACCCTGATAGGGGGAGAATTTGGAAAGCAAGGGAAGGTGAAGAGAACCTGCCCTGGACTAGGCTTAGGAGAAACTGGCCGGGGCCACACCAGGGATGGATCGTCGGTGGCCAGGGATGTTCAGCTTTGGGCTTCTTGTTTTCACGGTGGCAGGGACCTTCAAAATGCAGGGAAAGGGGCAGTGCCAAAAGCCCCGGAAGCAGAAAATGGGGGATGCAGCCACTTGGGCTGCAGGTGGTGTTGCTGGAGAAGGCTTTTCGAAAGCAGAGTGTTGCGGTGCCGGTGCCAGGAGCTGTTGGGCTCTGTGGATATGCAATTCCACACACCACGATGTGCAACAAGCACTTCTGTTTGCACCGCGTGTTACAGGGGTGTAAACCAGCCTAAAAACATGTTACTGCGGGCACTTTGCTATTCCCAGAAGCTTCTCCAGCTCTGTCTTGCCACGGAAAAGCTTATAAAGAGGTAGCAATCGATTAAAATTAGTCGCAGTGAGTTCCCGTTCGTGTAAGCTGTCTGAAGGACGAGCAGATCTTGAGATTTTTGTGGTTTTGCTCCATTCTATTTCTAGCTCCATTAAATCCATTTTTACCCTACTCTCTTCTGAAACATAAACGAGTAAATGCCGTAACAAGGGCACACTTAAGGAAAAATGAAGCATGACTGTAAATATGAGTGACCCAAGTAAAAGAAAGGTCAGATAAGAGACATTACCCAGTCGTGTTCATTAAGGAAAGGCTATCAGGGTGTAATTTAGCTCCCTGGTTTTACCTGAATTTTTAGTAAAGCTGGTCAGAGGACCCATGGAGAGAGATGCAAGATATAGAGAGGGAAACTTTTCCATTACTGTGTGTTTGCCTTCTGGGCAATAGAGCAGGTGAAGTGGAAGAGGGATTTCGATGCCAACGATTGTCCATGGTGCACTTAGTGTTTGGGGAAAAAAAAAATACTCTCTTTGCAGCATGACCCCACGTGGTGCTTCTGTTTGGAGAAGCCGGGGCTGTTTGCTGTTCTGCTCCTTGGCATGCGCTGAGCAAACCTGCACCGAAATGTTTGCGAAGTGCCGAAAAGTTTTTCTCCCTCTGCTCTTTGGAGCCTGATCTGAAATTCGGAGCTCAGATCCCGAGGCTGGGTGCAGAAATCTGCCACCCCATCACTGCTGCTTTCTGCCGGAGGCAGAGGCGTGAAGAAGGAAAATAGCCAGCATTACTTAAGAAAACAGAAATGTCTTGGAGACGAGCTCGTGTCTCGTTAAGGCGGCTTCTATTGCGTGGGGCTGGGCAGGAGCTTCCCGCGGGGGCATGTTGGATGCCACGGTGCTCTTCAGGGCTTTTCTGCGCCTGCGGATGCGTTGCCACCAGCCCCAGCGTGTTTCTGCCTGTCCTGGTGTCTCTGCTCCTGCCCCTTTCCCTGCCTAAAGCTCTCCAGGTATTTGCGCAAGCGTGGAGATGCACCCAAATGATGTCAGGAAGGAAGGGCAGTATAGAGAAAATCCCTCTTTGTGGCAGGAACCAAGCAAGCGGGGATTTATCTTGGAGATTTACTGGGTGGTTCTTCTCATTTTGCTTTTCCTGCCATGAAACTCCGTCCCCTGAACGGAGAGAATTGCTCTACAGGTCTGCTCCACCCAGGGGAGGTGCAATAATAAACCCATTTAAAATTCCTCTTTGTATTTTAGAGGGATAGTGATAATTCCCCTGGTGCCGAGGCTTATTTTGCTTCGTAAATACCCGGGTTTGAACAGTTTCCTTTCTTCCTTCCCTTGCTCAGGGCTGTGGTTTCGGGAAGCTCTCTTCTGGAGGAGGGTTAGCGTGTGCACACACCACGTGAAGCCGACAGGGGCTGAACTTCAAAGCGAAGCATGTGAATAAATATTATCCTGACTTGAGGCTACTATTTATTCTTTTTCTTCCGAAACAAAACAAATTCATACATGCCTTCTCAAGACTTGGAACTAATCGTTCTCCTTTTTTTTTTCCCTTTTTTCTTTACCACCGTGGTGAGGGCAGCACTTTAGTATTTACTCTGATTTGTTTACATGGTGACCTTATCTGTCACTCTCAAGTGTATGGATTTTGATAGTTTGCAGCCATTTTTTAAATTTTTGTGGGAAAATACTGTAGCCAGGGCCAAAATCTTTTTGCATTTGCTTGCGTGGCTTCCATGGGTCCCCAGCGGGCCAGAGCCCAGTGTGATGGGAAAGGCCAGGAAGATGCTGTCAACCCAAACCTGAACCTTGAAGGATCAGGAGGGTGTTTGCTCCAGGATCCAGGAGCTGAATGTGGGTTGTGCCAGGACGGAATAATTTGCTGTGGGATTTGCTCCCTGGAAGCGCTTGCAGCAGGCAAGTCTTTGTGTCTCAGGGGGCCAAAAGAAACCAGTACATTGGGTCTATCTTTGTAGGGCTTGACTTGCAAAAGGTGTTGAGTGCTTGTCAAATCAGGGTGGTTAACACTGCCCGAAGCCACGCGATCGAGTCCACCAGGTCTTTGGATGCTTTGTAGCCTCCTTGTGTGGGCAAGAGCTAGGGTGTTGCTGTGATATCGCTGTCCCAGATGTGCCTGGTTCAGCTCCCCTCCGCAGCGCCGCACAGGGAAAGCCTTCGTGCATGGAAAAGAATAAAATAAAATTATGCCATCAAATGTTTTATGTATGAGGAGGCACGGGGCTGTCAATAATCCTCTATGTTTTTTAATGCGGACTCTCTCTGCGTTTCTGCTAGTGGCTGATGACACCAATTAATTTTATTGTTTGGAAATAATCTTCTGTGGCGTGTGATTTGCACGGCCCCAGCCTTATGCTTTCTAATGATTTCTCTATTAATTTCACTGCTGCCAATAAGCTGAAGATGCCTTTCAAGTGGAAAGGGAAACATGACCTAATACCATGGATAAAATATTAGCAAGAGCAAATTAAAGCCCAGTTAGCAGTGTTAGGACCTCAGCTGCTAAAGACAAGAAGAGCTGCTGAAGCGTAGCGGTGAACAGAGCGCTGCAGGTGCTGCATATGGATGCAGTAACTTTTTGGACAGCTTTAAAATTCACGTAAAATGAGCTAACACTTCAGCATGATGATTAATACCCGCTCCAGCCAGCTATACCCTGGTCAAAAAAGAGTTGACCCTGCTAAATTCAATTTATGTGTCTCCCTGTGTGCTAGAAATGATGCAGCTGGGCTTTTTCCTCTTTCATTCCTCCTTCTTGCCCTGGAGATGGGTCTGGCGAGAGCTCTGCTGCAGTGTTGCCTTCGCCATGGTGATGTACACCTTTGTCATCTCTCATCTGCGAGTTAGGACAAAGCTCCACTAAGGAGCTCCCTCTGTCCCCTAGGACAGTGGTGATGAGCGGGTGGGTAGTGCCATTTATTTTCATGATTTTCAGCATCACAAGCCTTGTGGCTGTCCTCAAGCCCTGTCCTTTGGTCCGACCTGCACCCGTCTTGCAGAAGCCCCAAAAGCAAGATTTCTAAGCCAGGTTTCCAGTGCAAACTGGGGTTGATGATTTGGGTGCTTGGTGATCTGAAAGTCCTCCTTTGCAGCTTCTGGGTGCTAGCAAGCGTGCTTCGAGGGGCTGGGACAGGAGCCGCGGTTTACAGTAGTCATCAGCCCTGGTCAGAGTGAAGAATAGAGCTTTTTAGTAGTGGTATTGTAGGAATATTGAGATGGATCCCGCTCAGGCACTGCCGCACATGAGTAACCTCGTGGAGAGCATCTTTACCTTCTAGCGAGCCTCACTGGCTGCTCCAAATCTGTCCCAAAAATAAGGAAATAAAAGAGGATTGAAATTATGATGAGGTCACACGAAATTGTCCTTCTTCAGCCTTCAGAAGAAGTCTGTGCTCGTGGTATGGCTGTCGGCATGCTGGCGGCTGGGGCTGACTTCATCCGTTTCCTTCTGCGAGGAAAAAATGTTCCTGTAATGCACGAAAATACCATCACATCAATATTGTCAAAGTGAAGCAAGAAAGAGGAAGAAAAAAAAAAATCAATGCAGGTTGTGACCAAAATATTTATGCGGAGATTTATATAAATACACAAATATTTATTGCTTTAATATTTTAGTTGCTGCGCTGTGAAGTTTTGTGGCTCCTGCATAGAAATATGAGGCAAAAGGGTTGGTAATCAAGGATATGGACTTCTGGGCTGATGGCTGGGGAAGGATGAGGGGCTGGAAGGTCGGCAGAGAGCAGGATGGTTTGTGGTGCGGAGGCTGGAGCTGGGGAAGCGCTGGGGCTGTGCCGGCTGGAGACGGGGGGGTTGGAGATGCGCTGACCTGCTCGCTCTGTCCTACAAATGTCTCATTAGATGCAGGTCATCGGGCAGGCTTTGAGCTTTCGTACCCCGCAGAGGCGGTGCTCACTGTGCCTGGCGTCATTGTCGGGTATTTGATGTTGAATGGTAACCTGCAATTCAGTAATTTCATTTTTCCCCTCTACGTTTTTAATAGCGAAAGCATACGTAAATGCCCAAGTCTTCACAGAACTGGATTGTGACAGCGTGGGCGGGATAAAATAATACAATGAGCTACATATAAAAACAGTTGTTGGGTATTCCAGGGAAACCTTACAGCAGCCTTCCAGTACCCGAAGGGGGCCTACAGGAAAGCTGGGGAGGGGCTTTTTACAAGGGCATGTAGTGACAGGATGAGGAGCGATGGCTTCAAACTGGGAGAGGGGAGATTTAGATGCGATCTGAGGAAGATATCCTTTGCTGTGAGGGGGGTGAGCCCCTGGCCCAGGTTGCCCAGAGAAGCTGCGGCTGCCCCATCCCTGGAGGGGTCCAAGGCCAGGTTGGATGGGGCTTGGAGCAGCCTGGGCTGGTGGGAGGTGTCCCTGCCCAGGGCAGGGGGGGCACTGGATGGTCTTTAAGGTCCCTTCCCACCCAAACCATTCTATGAGTGATGGGCTGATGCAGGCAGGGTGTCTGTGGTCCTGCCACCTTGTCCCTTCCAGCAAGGACATACTTGCCCTCCTGCTGCGCGATGGGGTCCCTCCAGCCCCATCCACCCACCTCCGCTGTCGCGTTTTCCGAAGAATGCCATTGCTGTGACTCAGGTACCAGGGATACCGGCAGGAGTAATGGCAAAAATGCAAAGTGCTGCCCAGGCTGCTTCATCTGCCCCGGGAGCTGGCTTTGGATGCTTTAGAGGTCTTTTAACGGGGATAAAATGCTTACGGTGAGATCAAAGTCTGAGCATGTGATTTCTGCCGGCCTTGGGTTTCTTTGCGCTGGGTTCAGGATTCCAGAGTGAAGTCAAGCCCTCCCGGAGGGTGAGGATGAGCATGAAGCCAGTTACAGCTCTGATTTCCGGGGGAAGTTACTGAAAGTCAGTGCCTGCTCTTTTCTGAGTCACAAACAAATGAGTCAATTTTATTTTTTTCTTTGCCTTTTTTTTTGTTTAACAAAAAAAAAAGAGAGGCATCAAAACTACTCAAATAAATTGGTTAAGCAAAACCCACCCCAAACCCCACTGTGCTTGCAGAGTCACCGGTGCCACCTCCAACTCTGGTTGCATCCCTCCTGCCAGAGCAAACCCGAGCCAGCGGTGCGGGCTGGGATATCTGCTCCTCCGCTGCTGTGAAGGGAGCGTGCCAGCTCTGGTTCATAATTAATAGTTTTCCAGCCCGATTCTGCTGGGAGAACAAGGAGGACATTGAGAGCGGGGCAGTGCCGCTCAGCTGGAGGAGCCTGAGCCTCATGCCTGCTCCCATCACCTTCCTCTAAACACCCGGAGCCCTGGCAGCCCTCCCCCAAATAAAAACTCCTTTAGGCACAGGATTAGAGCTGAATAGTGTTGTAGTACTACGGTGACATTTCTCCCCGTGACTCCTTCTTTTCTTTTCTCTCCCTTACGGACTCTAATCTTCCCCTATGATAAGAAGTGAGGAGTAATGGAGCTATTGGCCTTTTTAAATATGTATGAACTTCTTGGGAAAGCCAGCAAAATGAGGAGCGATGGAGACAGATAACAGATGCGAGATGGTCTCACAACCATGTCATTTGACATGAGTGGGTTGGTTTTGTCTTTTTTTTTTTTTCCTGGTGTTTTAAGTCATTATTCATAGGCAAAGCATAATGTTTCTGTTCTTTTCATGTATAGTTATGATTATTATTTTTAAAAGGAAGACTGTATCTGGGGCACAGCTGTGATTATGTCGCAGAAAGCTGATCGTGCAGTTCCTATCTCTGGCTTGCTGGGTCTTTTGCTGCCGGCAAACAAAGATGTTTTCTGCCTCTTGTCGGGGTCAATCTGGATGGCGACTCAGTGGAACGGGCTCTGTCAGATACAGTGAGATTTATGACAGACCTGCACGTATATATATTTTCCACACATATATATATATATATATATTTGCTGTGATGGTCAGGTTTGGCTTCTGAGAGTCGAATGGGTCTGTCCCATCTCCTCCGTCATCTTTGTCCCTCTGGCTGAACGCGGTGGGGATTTCACCAAGCCACGGGGCAGATGCTCTGAGTTACTTCCATTTGCACTTGACGTTGCTGGTAAAATGACTTCATGTTGTTCCCAAATTCTGGCATAAAGAGCGGAGGTGTGGGTTAGCTGTGCCAGGGTCTCTCCCCTGCGTGGACCACCTCACGCACGCACAACAGAGCAAAGCATCGTTCTCACTGCTGTAACAGCGCTGGCAGCCAGCGGGTCACAGCAGGGCACAACGACGTGGGCAGCGTGAGTTTTCCCATCTTATTTATTTATTTACTTATTTATTTATTTCCCTGAAGAAACCGTTAACTGAAAACACTCCTAACTTTGGCTAAAGCGGCAAAGCTAATGGCTTTGTCTGAAAAGTTAAATTTTGAGAAGAATTAATTTCCTTGTTTTCACACTGCGCGCTTTTTTTCTTCATTTGGAAACAAAATCATATTTAATCTACACTTAGTGGTTTGGGGTTTTTTTTTTCTGAGAGCTGATCCACCCAGCACTGGGGAACTGTACAGGGAGGAACAACGAGAGCAAACCCCGCTGGGGTCACCCTCTCCTTCCTCCCGCTGTGCAGCCATCTCATCCCCCCCCCTGCCCCCCCCCAATGAACTATTCAGTTGATGCTGCCAGCGCAGCGAGGACACCCCTTGCAGCCAGATATCAGCCGGGGAGGTCACCTAAACGGGGGGACACCTGCTTTTTAACTGCCCTTTGATTTCATAGCGTGCCCTTCACAGAATCACAGAATGGGAGGGTTGGAAGGGACCTCTGGAGAGCATCTGTCCAAGCCCAGGGTCCCCCAGAGCAGGGGGCAAAGGAACGCCTCCAGGCGGGTTTGGGATGTCTCCAGAGACAGAGACTCCACCACCTCCCTGGGCAGCCTGGGCCAGGGCTCTGCCACCCTCAAGGGAAAGAAGTTCCTCCTCAGGTTTAGGTGGAACTTCCCATGGTCAAGTTTGTGCCCGTTACCCCTTGTCCTGTCCCTGGGTGCCACTGAGAAGAGCCTGGCCCCATCCTCCTGACACCCACCCTTTAGGTATTTATAAGCATTGATAAGATCCCCCCTCAGCCATCTTTTTTCCAGACTGAGGAGACCCAAATCCTTCAGCCTTTCTTCGTAAGAGAGATGTTCCAGTCCCCTCAGCATCTTGGTCACCCTTGGTTGCCCTGCGCAAGCAAAGATTACTTGTGAAGGGAAGAGTTAGACTGCAGGGGATGAATTTCTTGCTTCATATGGCTCTCTCTGCACAAGTGTTAGCAGGATTAGGTCTTCTGGTGTTGGGAATGCACCAGGAATAACAGCCCCTGGTGCTGGAAGTAAACCGTGTAGTCAGACGGGGAATTCTGGGGGCTGAACGCAAGCCCGTGGCTTGGTCACCACAAGGGATGCTAAAGGAGCAATGCTGGTGGCTGGATGGAGCCGCGCTGTGATGTCTGGAGGGATTCACAGAGCTCCTCTGTCTCCTGGAGCATCCCGGCTCCTCTAGAAGGGCTAAACCCCATTCCCAGCAAGATACCTATTGCTATAGTGCATCCAACATAACTTAAATTTGTCACCATAATGCATATCGTATGCGTTGATTTTAACTTTGCTGGGGGAGGGAAGCTAGTGAGGTAGGAGCTTGGGAAAAGAGGAGAACAAGCAGGGATGCCATAGGATTTGCTTCCAGGGAAGGTGCTCATTAGAAGAGGATGCAATTACCCGGAGGGTGGTGATGTACGATGGTCCCCGGTGCTGTGCAGCACGGCTGCCCCCGCATCGCACAGGGGTTGGGTCTGCGATGGGAGCAGGGCTGGCTCTCAAGCATGAGTTTGATTTACTTGGCTTCTTCCGACTCTGGACTATAGAAAATGTGGCGATAATCAGCCCTCAGCCCAGGCAGGGGATCGATACAGCTTAATGCGGGGGTTCGGCTGGCAGTTTGTGCTCTTTTCAGAAAGACTTGGGGAGAAAAGATGCCATTTAGAGAAAATTACCGCATTGCCTATCAACTGAAAACAAAAGTCTTTTGTCCTGTCAATCATTTGCAGGCTTCATCTTGTCAATCACCAGGAAAATGTTTCCTTTTTGCTTCTGCCAGACTTTGCACAGACCTGGTTTCTCCTTCATTTAAACAAATAAGCGTTGGGGGCGGTAGCTTTTTAATAAAAAAAATGATAAAAAATAATTTAAAAATTGCATTTGAATGCTTTATCAGTATTCAGACTTGAGAGAAAGTAGTAATGCAAGTTCGCATGTGTCCTTCTGTCCTGTGGCTGAACCCGGGTGATATCCCAGACTATCCAATAGCACCGTGGGGAGAAGTGTCCTCACTTTCTCCTCCCCCCTGTGCACACAGGAGTGTGTTATATCCAATTCCCTGTGCTTGTGCTAGTGTGTTACGTACATGGTACATAAAGTCCCTGTGTGTTTAGGTGTATTGCACGCCACTAGATGAGGTGCAGTAAGGTTTGCGCGTGTTAAGTGACCCCGCTTTGTTATGAGCCGCTGCAGAGAGAGGAGATGCAAATTCTCCATCGCTCTGTGATTTCCAAGCTCCCCCCACCTGTGAGTCCCCAAAACAGCACTGCACCCATAAATCCGGGTGAGACTGGGGTGCAGGATGTATATACAGCCATGGAGATACTGGGGGGGCTGGAGCACTTCTATGGGGACAGGCTGGGAGAGCTGGGGGGGTTCAGCCTGGAGGAGAGAAGGCTCCGGGGAGACCTTGGAGCCCCTTCCAGTCCCTAAAGGGGCTCCAGGAAAGCTGGGGAGGGACTCTGGGTCAGGGAGGGGTGGCACAGGATGAAGGGAATGGTTTTAAACTGAACGAGGAGAGACTTAGATGAGATCTGAGGGAGAAATCCTTTGCTGTGAGGGGGGTGAGCCCCTGGACCAGGTTGCCCAGAGAAGCTGTGGCTGCCCCATCCCTGGAGGGNGCTGCCCCATCCCTGGAGGGGTTCAAGGCCAGGTTGGACGGGGCTTGGAGCAGCCTGGGCTGGTGGGAGGTGTCCCTGCCCAGGGCAGGGGGACACTGGGGGGGCTTTAAGGTCCTTTCCAACCCAAACCATTCTATGATAAAGTGTATTTCCCAGATGCGAGCTCTCCCTTGATGAATTCATTGCAGGTCCTGGGCATGGCTCTTTTTCTTCAATACATGGATGATGTCCATGATGGTCCCGTTTTGGGGCTGAACTGCCCCGGGGGCCGTTCCTCGGGGCACTTTGCTCCCCTGCCCTCGCTGCTCCTCCAGCGAGGGTGCTGGGGCAGCCCTCGGGGCTGGTTCGCTGGCCCGCGGTGGGCTCAGGAAGGAGGGAAAAGGCTGCGGTTTTAACCCAGGAGGAAACCACAATAATGCTGCGTGTGCTGGGCTGTTTGCAGTGCCAGATGAAGCGGCTTTTGTCATTTCCCAGCAGGCTCCTGAGCAGGATCCGCTGTAGCCCTGTCTGTAGCCTGGATGTCGTGGCACGTTTGGAATTGCTTGTGGCTTTTGCTTTGTTCATGCCAGTGAAAGATATTTTCCTTTCGCTTTCCACTTCCGTTCCTTTTTGCAAGGCGGTTTTCCTCCCCGTCCCACGCCACTCCCCAGATGGGCTTGGGATGCGGGCAGATGTCCTGCCAGGAGCCCCAAAGTCTGTCTGTCCGTCCATTAGTCGGTGCATGGCTGCTTGCACAGTGGGATGGGAGCCAGGCACCAAACACCTCGCATCCACGTGTTTGGGCTTTGTGGAAGTGCTGGCACGCTGCTGCCTTTCCTCCTGGCAGGGGAACTTGCGCTGGAGGCCCAGTGATGCTCCGATAGTTCGGGTCATCTCGTGATGCTCCGGAGTGACGCAGGGTCCCCATTCCCATTCCCCACCCCGCCTGGTCCCGAGGCTGCAGCCAAGGTCCCTCTCCAAGGAGCAGCCCTGCAAAGTCGTTGTGTCTCACTGCTTCAAAGCCTCTGCTGCATTTGCCGGGATCCCACAGCCTGGCCAGAGCCGGGGATGGTGTTTTCCAGCGTGGCCGGGGTGCGTGTGGGTGCCGGCTGGGGGCTGGTGGCCATCTGCTCACCGGGCTCTCTGGGCAAAGGCTTTTTCCTGTCAACAGCTCTCTCCTGGGGCACGGTGCTGTGTCAGGAACTGGTATCATTGTTCTCAACAGCCGCGCGCTTCCCTTTGCAGCCAGCTAAATACATGAAGCTGCCAGATCGGTGAAGCAGTCATATGGAGTTTCCATTTCTCTCTCAGCCCCCCCTTTGAGCAGGACACCTAAATATTGCTCTTGCTCTGTGCTGGGGGGTTTATGGTGAGGTTACATGATTTAGGTGCCTTTGTCCGATGGTCCTTTGCCAAGTCAAGGTGAAATACTTGATATAATATACCTTGTAAATAGGGACGTCTCTTTGTGGCAGGGAAGTGTGAATCATCCCTGTTAAGCTTTTAGTTGCAAACTTTTTTTTCGTTTTCCGCGAACCGACATTGTTTCTGCTTCTCCGACCTTGGATGCTGCAGCCGCTGTCGGTGCCGGCGCCTTTCCCGGAGTGGGGAGGGCCAGCACAGGGTGCCCCATCCCCATCCTGCAGTAGGGGACGATGGAGCTCGTGGGTGGCACAGCCAGGGATGCAGTTCGCCCTCTGGGAAGACGCAGCGTGCCGATGTTGCTCGGCATCCTGAGATGATGCTCTTCCTCTGCTCCATTTGCTTTCTCTGCCCCATGGCCGCTCTGCTGAGAGTCTCGACTCTCCAGGGTTTTACATCAGGTCTGTGTGTTTTACCCCCCTTCTGTGGCTAAAAAAAAGTTATTTTCAGAGCGTGAAGCAGTTTGGGCTGGCTCCTGGATGTGCAGCCTCTCTGGGCTACAGAGTAGGGACCAGTGCTCATGATAAAACACTACCTTCGCCGCACATCTCTGTTTTAAGAAGCATGTCTGGTTGCCAGGAATTATCCTAATTATTTACACCTTAGTATCTTATAAATTCCAGGGCACCCATCCCAAGGCAGGCGAGCCAGGGCTGAGAGAGCTGTGGTGCAAGGATCCCAGGGGGTCCCGTGGGATCTGTCCCCCTCCACCGCCACGCACGGACAGATGGAACCTGGCATTTCTTTTCCTTTCTCTGGATGCAGAAGATCCATCTTAGCCAGGCTTTTCTTTGTAGAAGACAAATACAAGTTACTCTGGGGTTTTTTCCCCCCTATGTCAGTATTTTTTGTTTCTTTTCCTTCTGAACCCTAACAAAAGCTTTAGTGCTCTGGGACCGGTAATTAGCTTTGCTTTTATTTTCTGAGTACCTCACCTCTGGAGCGTGTGTGTGCCGGGAGGCTCCTGGGCCGCGTACGGGAGAACGGCCTCAGGGCTGAATTTGCATTTCTGCTACATAAATTCAAATTACTTTCGTAGATCAAGTGATTTCACTGGTCAGAGGATCGCTTCGTATCAGGGGGTGTTGGGATGCTCAGCAGCAGGGCTGGGGAAACGCGCTGGCTGCTGACCCCCACCGGGCTGCAGCCGCCAGCTCCTTTGCAAACTTGAAAAATACCCCCAAATTCGGAGTGCGATGAGCGGCTGCGTCCTCGGCCCCCGCAGACACCTCCTCTGCAGCGGGAGGTGTTTGATCCCCGCGCCGCGTGTCTCTGAAGCCGCGGGTCG
The DNA here is from genome assembly GCA_013400135.1 of Rhinoptilus africanus. Taxonomy (NCBI): domain Eukaryota; kingdom Metazoa; phylum Chordata; class Aves; order Charadriiformes; family Glareolidae; genus Rhinoptilus; species Rhinoptilus africanus. The sequence goes on from VXBO01006717.1 coordinate 624,982, forward strand.
AGGGAGCGTGTGTGAAGCCCCACCTGGGTGCTGCTTTCATCGGTAATGGCGCCTTCTCGTTGGTTTATTCAAATATTATTTCACTGTTTTCTTTGAGCGTAACAATGTCTGGTGGTTACCGAGCGATTGATTGCTGTCAGCGTAAGCCCTCACTGTTGGCTTTTATTCATGTAATAATAAAAATTAATAACTTTACATCCCTCGCCTTTCATCCTCAAATATCCTAAAGCTTCATACGAGCGGCTGATCCCCACGGTGGGACCACACTGCCCGCGACCCGCAGACAGAGGCTGCTCCTGCTCTGTGCAGTGGATGCTCCCGAGCACCGGGAGATGCTTTGGGAAACACGTGGGCTCCCTCAAGTTTGATGAACAAAGACTCCCGCCTCTCCCCGTGGAGTTGAGCCTTCAAAATAAGAGGAGCAGATGGCTTTGAAAGCATCTCCCTTGTTGACGGCCAGGTTTGCTGCGGAGCTGATAAAACACAGGAGGTCACGCTGGATGGGTGCGTGGTCATCCTGGGTGGTTTTCAGGATTTTTTTAAAGACCTCCCCTCTTTCTCGGTACAAAACCTGGGACCTCGGTGTCACATATCTCCTGCTTCATCCCATGCCGGAGGTGGCACGGTCGCAATGTTCACGTGGGGCGATGCTGGCCAGGGCACCGCGGGCTTTGCGGGGCGTCTCTCAGAGGTTTTTGTTTCTTATGAAAGCGTTTCTCACCCTTCCTTCTTGTTTAACGCGAGCTGGCAGAGGGTGTCAGCTCTGGTTTGAGCTGTTTCTCAAGTGTTTATTGAAATGTCGCTCTTCCTCCCACGCATCTGCTGCCGACAGCTTCGCACCTTCCCGCTTAGGGTGGGAAGGGCTCCCGAAGTCAACCGGCGGGCAGGGAAGGGAGGTTTGCAAATGGTATTTCTTGGATCATGCTCCTGTGGATACAGCGAATGAAGCATGACAAAACGACTTACCTGCGGTGCGTCCATTCCTCGGCACTTTACCCAGTGCCTTTTTTTGGGTTAATGTGTTGAAAAAAGGGTGTTTCTTTGCAGCGTTTCCAGTGTTTGTGTGTAAGGAGGTGAGTGTTGTGCGTTGTTGAGCCCCCATCCCTGGAGGGGTTCAAGGCCAGGTTGGACGGGGCTTGGAGCACCCTGGGCTGGTGGGAGGTGTCCCTGCCCAGGGCAGAGGGGGGCACTGGGGGGGCTTTAAGGTCCTTTCCAACCCAAACCATTCTTTAATCTGGTGCCACCAAGCTGGGTTTTTCTCCAGCTGCACGGGCAGGTGTAATTTGGTTGCAAAATGGCATTTACCACCCGGAAATTGCAAATCTCGAGGCAGGGCATCGCACCCTGGGTGCAGGAGATCTTCAAACTCGGCCTCGCACACCTGCAGTCATACAGGGCCTCCCAGGGCAGAAACTAAACTGGAGGAAACAGTTTATCCTCCAGGAAATTACGGTTCGCAATTTGATAATTGACCCCATGATGGGCTCGTGAGTGATGGCTGCGTTACGGGTTCGTGTGGCTCTTTGCAGCTGCCTTTGCTTTCCGTGCAAAATCCCTTCCTAGCAGAGGGCTGGCACTCGTCCCCCCCTGCTTTCCAAGGGCCTCGCTGCCTGAAACCACTCGGAGGTTCATTACCCGCAGGAGAAAGCCGCTGCGCGGCTCATCTTCCTCCAACAAGTGATTACCTCCCGCGGAGCCGTCGCTAACGAGGAGAGGACCGCGCATCTTCCATGACTTTGGAGGAGGAAGATAAAATAAAGGAAAGACAGAAAATCAACTCCTTGCTCAAACTCGGTCTCCTCTGCCTCGTCACTTGGGTTTTGGTAATCATTTTAATTTGCAGTTGGGGTTTCCTGGCAGAATAAGGATTTTTCAGTGACTGTCATTTTCTTTGTTACTTTCAGGCTGGTTGTTTCAAAACTCATTACCCTTGGCATTTATTTGCCAAGGCTGGAAGCAGCTTGCACCAGGGGCGCAAAATGGGAATTGATTTACGGCGACGGTGTGTGATATAGAAAATGTCAATTTTTTTCCTCTCTCGAGTCTATAAATTAGTTTTGATTCCAATGAGGTTTTAAACTATACTTATAAATCAGTTCCCGAGGAGCTGTGCGAGGCTGGGAAATTAAAGAAGTGGAGCAGCAGCCCTGTCTCACCGCGTTGCTGATGCAGCTTTATTATGGGGCTGCTCTCCCATGTACGGATGCAGGGCTGGGCAAGTGCTGATGCCAGGCATTTTGTGTGGGACACATTTGGGGAAGAGGTTTTCGTCTGGAGAGAAGAATCAGCTGCTTAAATACAGCCCTATCCTTAGTACATCAATTAAAAAATTAAATAGGCGCAAGCTTTTAGGAAAGTAAGGGTCTGAAATAGCTTGTGCTTTAAGGAAACAAGTCCCACGCTGGGTTTTTTGGAGAATATCGACGCCTCAGCGCTTCCCAGCCAGCAGACCTCTACGAGGACTTGCCTCGGGCTGTGAAACCACTGATGGGTTTGGAAATTCGGGGTTGTTTGGACTTGCAATCTCAGCACCGGGAGCGCTGGCGCCGTGTGAACAGCTAATGCACGGGAGCGCTGCCGGGGCACGGCTGGGACGGCTGATGTGCAGAAGTGCCGGAGGGAGGATTGGGAATGAGGAAATCCACTTTTCAGCTGCTGTTTCCAAAAATGGTTTGCTTTGACGCGCGGTGGAGCGGGATGCAGAAACTTGCGTGGGCAAACATCGGGGTAGCTCCTGCTTACTGGGTGCTGGTGATCATAAATAGAGGAGTGGTTAACAGTGTAGAGAACACTGGAAATGATGAGAAAAACTGTCCCTTCATCACCCTCTGCTGTGCTAGATGGCCAGGTTGGGTGGCTGTTCTGCTCAGCAGAAGGTCGCCCATGCCGTGGTGGCCAGCAGGGCTGGGGGAAGCAGCAGGAACGATGCTGGGAGCGTGTTTCCATAAGCTCCCCGCTCTGCTGCCCACATGTTGGGTTTCAGCTTATGGAAACGGAGACAAATAGATGCGTTTTCTGTGGAGGTGCGGGAGCTTTTACCTGCCAGGCTGCCTGTCTCGCACGCTGCACCAGATTGCTGCTGGGATAAACTTAGTTCAAGCTCCGTCGACTGCAATATCGTTTCTACATCTCGTCGTTTTGAATTGCCGTTCCTGTCTTTAACTTTTGCTGCTCCGCCGTCTGTCTCCCCCAGCTGAGCTGCCTTGACAGCTTCCCTCGCACACACCAGTGATTTGTCGCACGCTTGTGTGCGACTCTGTTTTTTCTTCCATTTTTTGTGCCTTTATTGTAACATTAAAGGAGGGAATAGAGACCCATACAAAGGCCCTGCTGCATCACCCCTGAGCTGTCTGTGCGCCCCAGAATCCTTTCAGAGAAACCTCCCACGTCTTCAGTCGTCTCCGTCTTCCAGATTAAGTATTTCCTTCTGCTCGGCTGAGAACCTCATTCAAGACGAGATACATGAGTGCTGTGTTTATGAAGTTTCTGTGGAAATCCCTGGCATTCACGCTGTGCTGGTTTGCTGTAACGAATCCGTACGTGCCAAAACACCTTGCAAAGAGGGGAAAAAACAGTTTTCCTTTCTCTTCAACAGGCAGAAACTGTGATGCAGAGCAGGGATTGCAATACGGAGCTTGGGGAGCCAGGGCCATAGTTTGGGGAAGGGTCTGGGTGCTGGGCTGCCAGTGCAGCATCCTCCCCAGGGCTGTGCATCTCCCGTGATTTCGGGTGCTCCAGCTGCACCACCTTCCCATTTATACCCGCTGCTTTTCCCAGCATGGACACGCGCGGATATTTGTCTGCCCAGGCAAGAGGAGGCAAGTTTTTGGTTTTAAAGTAAGAAACACTCAGGGAAAGAGCTCTCGGGAACTGCCACGTGATAGAAATCCTCAGACCCAAGCAGAAATGAATGCTTTTTTTCCCTGTAGTCAGGCTCGTGATGGATGTTTGTTTGCCAAACCCGGCCTGGTTGCTGCCTGAGGTCCGACGCCGCTCCGGGAGCATGTGGGGCTGCCGGTGCCTGCCGGGCTTCCTTGCGGACAAACCCCACCGAACCTGGCACACGCTGCTCCAGGTTTGGTCCTTAATTGACCTGCAGGGCCCTGGAACAGCGAAGGGAGACCAAATCTTGTTCATATAAAAAGCTAAATGAGTTTTGCCGGAGCAGTGATGGAGGGAGCGCTCACTCCGGCTCTCAGTTCCTTACGGGGGCTGCGGGCACCGTGCTCAGTGTGGGGGGCACAAACCCTGACCCCCACCCCGGGGAACCGGCTGGTGTCTCCCTGAGTTCCCCCATGCTGCGGGAGGGACCTGCGGAGCCCGCTGGGCTTTTTCAGCATTTCCTCTATTCGCGTTGAAATTTTGGTTTAGCTCCCTGGGTTGGAGCCGGTTGTTAACTTGAGGCTGTGCTCATCACGCCTGGGAAATTTTTCAGCTTTACTTGAAACGGGCAGAAACTGCACCCTCAGGCCAGCTCGCCGGTGAGTCTAGTAGCCCGAGCGTACCCCAGAGCTTGTGTCCTTCCCAGGGCTTTGAAGTCGGTCATTTGGGCCCTCATTAAATTTCCCACGATGTTGTGGGGAGCCCGTGGAAGAAACCTTTTTGATGTGTCAAAGAGCGAGTGTTTCTCCTTGGAAAAGCGCGGGCGCAGCTGATGCTGCCGGCACGCCGGGCGCACCGCGGGCATCCAGAGGTTAGGGCTCACGGGAGCCGGGGTTTGCTGCCCGTTATGGGCTCGTTAGTGCTGCCTGGCCCATCCTCGCTGCCTTCTTCACCTTCTCGATGGCCAGAGACAGATCTTACTGCTCTTAGCTTTGCTCCTGCCCACGGAGCCAGGCTTTTGAGCAAGGCTGGTGAAGGCTGGGATCATCATGCAGCAAAACCTCAGAAAATGCGCTCCGTACCAGGCCCTGCTGGGGTGATTCTCCTTCCATCGGTGTTCCCAGGGGACCCCCTGGCCCCCAGAGCTCAGACTGGGTGGGCTAATGACCTGGATACTGCCTAACTGGGTAGCTAACGACCGCAGCGTCAGCCACTCTCATTTCTGCTCGCGGAGTTCACTGGAAAAAATATTTTTTAACTCAACACAATACCTCACAGAAGGTGACAAAGTGATTTCAACTTCATTGGTTTTTCCATTTGCGCAGTCATTAAAAGGCCAACAGCGGCAGAGAGAGCATCAGCCCCAGCCATTACTGGACCCGTTTTCGTTCCTGTACGGTGGTCACTGGTGCATCCCCGGGGGGGCCGGTTATCTCCGATGGCAGCAGGTTGCCACCCGTGCCCCCACCTCTGCCGTCCTGCCGCATCTGCCCCCCCGCCGTGGTATTTATAACCAGCCAGGAAGTCTGTGGGGTTGTCAGTGCCAATATTTCTATCGGGTTAGGAGGAAGACAGGCGTTTTGTATATGCGTGAGGGTGTTTGCTTCGCTTTGGGTTCATTTAGCAAATGTTGGCAATTTTTTTTTTCCCCTTTCTAATTAGAGAGATGTAAGCTTCGAGCAAATTTGAAGCAGATGGAGTTGGTGACATCACCCTTTGTTTTACTCCTGTTAGTGCAGATTAACTACTTTGGGGTAAATCCTGAAGAGGACCTTTTAGGCTTAAACACCTCGGTCTCCAGCCTTTTCCCATCCCTTCTGTCTGTCCTGTCCGTCTGCTTTGTCCTCTCGTTACACCTCCTTCGCTTCCCCCGGGTGCGGTGCCTCCATCACCTGCTGCTCCCAGACACGATCCCATAAAGCTTGTTGCTGTTTTCTTCTGCCGGAGAGGAGCATCGAGACCGTCCTGGGCTTGTGGGGAGATGTTGAGGGTTGGTGGTCCCTTTGGGAAGAGCCATTGGGGTCGGTGCTGGTGCAGGACCAGAACCCACAGCTCCGGTGCTGAGCGCTGCGGGACCCTTCCCCAAACCTGACCCCACACCTTCAATCCACGTTGAGTTTTGTGTTTTCTGGTGGTACCTTGTGGCAGCCACCGCTCTCCCGGTGGTACCGGACCCTGCAGCACACCCTGCTTGGGCTCCCCGCTCCCCACAGAGCTCCTGCCTCTTTTCTGCCCCAGCATCCCTGGGCTGCTCTTATTTGTTGATCCATGCCAAAAATTGGAGCATCTACACCAAAGAGCGTATGACTTCAGCTTGGTCCCAGCCTGACGTGCTGTCCTTGCCTGTCCCTTGGTTGGGACCCCTGCCTTTAGCCCAACTTGCCACTGTATTTTATATTTTCCTCCGATCATTCACCTAAGCACTCCAGCCAGGGGTCAGGTGTGCGCGGCTTTTTCCCATGGCCCGTCTACAGCAGCGATGGTTTGAGATTATGCCCAAATCTCTGGGCCAGCGACTGTCCCCCCCCTCCCTTGCATCACGGGCAGGACCCCTCGCTCCCTGGCAGCGCAGAGCGGGGTGCGCGGCCACCGCCGTGTTTTCCAACCCGCCTCGGTCCCGGCACTGCCTCGCACCGGGCGCTGCTCCCGGCAGGAATTCGCTTTATCTCCCTGGCAGCAGATGAAAAGTCCTGGCCACAGGATGTGTTTGTGCACATTTTGCTGGGGAAAGCGAGGGGAGGGGCGGGCGCGGAGGAGGGAGGGAGCCAAGTTATGCTCTGGATCCTCAGATTTCTTTTCGGTGCTATTTCTCCCTCCACCCCCAATAGTTAAAGCAGTTTTTATTTCCCCCTTTCTCCAGCCATGCCCTTGGAGATTTATTCTGCCTTCTCCAACAATAACACCCCGGCATCCCAGCCGTGGTGCGCGGCTCAAGTGGTTGGCACGAGGGCAAAGGCTGGATTGCCAAAAGCAAGTGCTCTTCAACCCCGCGACTCGCTTCCCCCACGGACCTGATGGTGCAATGAATTAATGCACTCCTGTTTTCCCAGTGGGAATCTGGACAAGGGCGCAGGAGAAAATATCTTACACAGGCTGCATCTCATCCTTGAGCTTTTATTCCCCCTTTTTCTGGCCGGGGTATGCAGAGCTGCCCGCTCCAAATTAGCAAAGCCCACGGTGCTTCACACCGTCCCACGAGCGCTGAATAGAATAAATATTACTTAAAAATACAGCTATATCTAACCCCCATTTCCCCTTTGTACAGAGCTGTGTTGGATCATAGCTTTATGCTTTTATACCTGCTGTTCAACGCTCGTGCGTATAAATACAGCTCGGTTTTTCTTGGCGGCTCCAGGAATGGCTTGGCTTCATCCCGGCCTCGGGGCTTCCAGCATGGCGTGTGCTCATGGTTTGCTCTCGGCCAAATCGCTCAAGCATCTTTGGACCTCTGGTTTTTCCTCCTGAAAAACAGCATTGACAGTTTGCAGGGCTTTTGCGGGGGGTTAATTAATGGCTGTAAAAAGTTTGGTGCTGAGATTTGCTCGGAAGAACAGTGTTAGTGGTGTGCAAGACTGAGCAGGGTGTGGGCAGGACCTTTTCGGGTGCAGAATAGAATCACAAAATGGTTTGGGTTGGAAGGGACCTTAATGCCCCCCCAGTCCCCCCCCCTGCCCTGGGCAGGGACACCTCCCACCAGCCCAGGTTGCTCCAAGCCCCGTCCAACCTGGCCTTGAACCCCTCCAGGGATGGGGCAGCCACAGCTTCTCTGGGCAACCTGGGCCAGGGGCTCATTCCCCTCACAGCAAAGGATTTCTTCCCGATATCTCATCTAAATCTCCTCTCTTTCATTTTAAATCCATTACCCGACGTCCTATCCCTACAATCCCTCATGAAGGGTCCCTCCCAAAGCATTTTGATTTCTGTCTATGCTGAAGGCAGAGCAGCTCGCTGCTCTCTGGGTAGAAGCAAGTTGCTTTTTACTTCTGTGCACCAACTTTGAGAGATCTTTACAAAAGCGGGTTTGCTCTTATGGAGGAAGACGCATGTTCCCCCAGCGGCTGTATTGGGGCTCTTCTGCAGGTAGAAGCCCACTGGTGTGTGCCACAGGGCTGGAAGACCCTGGGCTGCCAGCCTGGCAGCCCTGATTGATGTTTTTTACGGATTTCCCATTGCAATGCCCTGGTCAGTGTGTGCCGTTTGCTTTTTGCACCTCATCGTAGAGGCTGCCCATGTCTCGTCGGTGCCAGGCAGCGGCTGCCCCGGCTGCAGCCCGAGCGGAGGCTCAGCGAAGGAGCCGCTCTGGTGGCCTGGCCGGGTACCTCCAGCTGAGCCGGACTGATTCCAAGACAGGTAAAACCTTCTCATCTGTCCTTCTCATTTAGATCGTATCCTCCGTGTTTAGTGCAGACGGTCCGTTCCTGCAGCGCTGCTTCCATCCTGCTGTCATTTTGCTTAGGCCGGTATCCAAGGAGAGGCTATTTATTCCTCTGTTTAAATTTATGTACAGTATAAACCATTGTGTCCCGAGCTGTTTATGAAGCAGAGAGGCGCTTCCTCTTCTCATTTCTCATTTTTAATCAATGGTTTCTGCTTACTCACCCAAGAGCGAAGCCACGGAGGGATCGTTTCTTTTCCTTTTGTCCCTGATTAAATTCAGCAGCCCTTCTGCAGGTACGGAGAACCAACCGGTTGCATGGGAAAAAGCAACAATTTTCCTGCACGGCTGCCTTTGGAGGGGATCAGTTGTACCATGAGAGGGATAAAGTAAAATCAAACGGCAGCAGCAGGGTGTGTTTCTGGTTCCTGGTGCTGGCTGACAGCCGGCTGTGGCGGGGCTGGGGCTCTGCGGTCCCATCTCTCGCCTCCTGTTCACTTTGCCGCTGAGCTCAGCCCAGCGCTGCCCTGGCAGCAAAAGGGCAAGATCATCTTAAAATATGAATCACAGAGTGGTTTGGGTTGGAAGGGACCTTAGAGATCATCCAGGGCCCCCTCTGCCCTGGGCAGGGACACCTCCCACCAGCCCAGGCTGCTCCAAGCCCCATCCAACCTGGCCTTGAACCCCTCCAGGGATGGGGCAGCCACAGCTTCTCTGGGCACCCTGGGCCAGAGTGAAAAAATGTGAGCCCTGTCTGCATCTGGCCAGGTGCCACTCTGTGTCCAGATTCCTTTTGACAGCGGCTTTTAGGTTGAAGGACCTTGTGAAAGCGTTGCTCTCATTGAATGCGACACGCCAGCAAATAGTCAAAGCAATTGGCGTGAGGGTGTCAGGAGGTGACACAGGGGACAGAAGAGGGTGGCAGTGACTTTTCGTGCTCGGCAGGTAACTACTGTTGCTTTGCATCAAAGCTTTTGCTGTCAGCGGTTTCACCTTTGTGTCCATGAGCTTTTCCACACACCAACCCTGAGAGCGCAGCTGGCTCTAACCTTGGCGGGGCATCGGCTCACTGTGGGTAATTAAGGTAATTTTCACTGTACTTAATCGATACTGGGAGACATTGATCCTGCTCAGCCTGGCGGGAGTCCCCGGCAGGGCTGGGAAGGCGGTGGCAGTTCCTCTCTCCGTGCTCCGGTGTGGGAATGGGGATGTTTCCATCCTTATTCTGCATCATCCGCTTTGCGATACATACCTGCGGAGTGGAGTGGTCCCGCTGCTGGTGCCAGAGCGGGACCAGGCAGGGCAGCAGCAGGCCTCTGCGCTCCAATAAACGCAGCTCTGCGGAGAAGGCGGGTGCACAGCAGACGAGGGGGTGACGGCCCCCCAAAACGGGGGCTCCAGCTCGCCGGGGGACGCCAGGCTGCAGGGACGTGGTGGCTGATCCATCCCCTTCTGCTTGAGGTTGATGGCGTTGGAAGCCTCAGAGTATGTCCCCAGGCCAGTCCTGCTCCTCCTCCCTGCGTGACAGCTCTTTTGGGGCAGGGTGATCCTTATTGCGAGCCGTGGGCCCTCTCTTTGCCCGGGTTATAGCGCAGTTCACGCTTTCCCTCCTGGCCTCCAGCCTTCAGCGCTGGGCAAAACCCCACCTCCCCTTCGGCACCGGTCGTCTGGGGTCACCGCTTTCGCGGAGAGGATGCCTTTGGAAAGGATGTGATTTTGCTGCGTTTGCTAGCAAAGTTTCCTGTCGAGTGTGGTTTTTCTGACTTTTCTCCAGCGTCCAGGGGCTCGGCTCATTTCCTGCTTGGCAGCTCGGGGGGACCCGGTGGCACGTGGATGTGCCCAGCTGCCGGCCCTTGCCAGCATCAACAGGGGACCTGGGGGTGTCGGGATGTGTCTGGGAAACCGGCTCCACCAGTTAGGATGGCTATTTGATTTAGTCTGTTATTTAGGTTTAATTTGTAAACTCTTCAGGGAGGATGAAATCGCTGTAGGATTTTCTGGTGTGAATAAGAACATTTCCCATTCCTTCATTCCCTGCGAAAGGAAGAGAAAGTGTGTCTAATAATAGCTGCGCGAGGAAGGCTGTACACAATAAAGACATTATGAAAAATATTACGCTCATCCATATTGATTTTTGCTTTGTTTGCTAGCTGGTTCCTTTATTACCCTGGCAGAGCCATGAGCAATGTCAGCCCAGGCTCAGCTAATGAGCAAACATCAGATGCTGTCAGTCTGGCTCAAAAATTCACTTCCACAGTCATTTTAAAAATAACTATTTGTAATGGCTGTACAGAGCCGCAATGCTTTCCAGGGGAGCTGATCCGGCAGGGAGGAACACTGTCCTTAGAAGGAGCTGGTCTGGTTTCATGGCTTCGTGGTCCAAGTAGGATGGGAAACACAGCTGCCTGGGGGTGGCACGTCATGGGGACGGTCCCCGTTGGCCTGGGGATGGGGCTGGACTGGGGACAGCCCCCGCTCTCCTCTGGACTCAGAAAAATCCATGCCTTTTGCAGAAGGATGGCTGAGCCCTGTTAAAAGGGATTAAACATTAATCCTTCCCCAAGTTTTGCAGGTCATCTTTATTCAGTGACCTTCTCTTAAGCGATGCGCTTCGCCCCCGGTACCCCCCCTCCCCCAGCAAGGAAATGTTTGCAAGTGCTTCATTTATTTTAAATTGACCCCAGTTCCCAATAGCAAGGGCTGGAGTTAGCCCCAGGGTCTCTGGTGGGAAGAGATTTGGGCTGTCATGGAGAGTGACGTGCATGGCTTTTGAATACCATTAATTAATTAGAGTTTTGCAGCCCTTTTTCCATGCTGGAGAAGCAACTCCCTTCATTAGCAAGGAGATAAATGCTACCCCCAGCCAGCACAGCGCAGTCCCAGAAACCTTCCCGGCTCCTTGCTGGAGAGCACGTTCTCAGCTGGGACTAGATTTACAGTACCATCATGTATTATTCATCCGAAATAATACATATTCTAACTCTGCAACGGCGCAGGGCAAGGCAGAGTGATGTTAGGGATATCTCCAAACTCTGAACCTGAGCGTTCAAAGCATTAACAATTTTTCTACGTGTTACGTGTTTGGGGATACAGAAGAAACTGTTCCCTTTAGCAGAGGGCGAGGGATGCTCCCAAAATTGAGCGTTTTGCAAACAAGCAGGGCAGCGTCTCGCTGCAGCGAAGCCGCTCAGGTGTTCAGTGTCTCTCTCTACTTTAACAGGAGAAATGGATGATTTGTGCGTGTTACACCCATCCTGGTCTGAATAGAGCTGCTGGGAAACAAAAGCCGGAGCTTAAAGTTTGAGGGTATCTCCTTGGACTTGAGGTCAGGATACCTGTGTTAAACGGTGGTTATACCCATGTTACAGTGAAAAACTAACTGGTTACTAAAGCTGCAGATCTCATTTGTTAGTGGGGTTATTTCCAACTGGGGGAGCGGAGAAAGGGGGAAGAAATTAAGCTTCCAAAGCCCACTAATATTTAATAAAAAAATTAAATATCTATTAAAGAAGCTAGTGGGATGTGGGACTTCTTAAACTGTCAATTTATGTTAGTCTTATTATAGTAATTGATATTAAAGAAAGAAGCAGGTATTGTTTCTTTAAACGCCACGTTCTTTACCATCGTGAAATCTTTGTATTCCCAGTAATGCTGCGCTTACCCCAGGTCTAAATTACAGCCTGGAAAGCCCTTTTCTTTAACTTGAGTAAATAAGATTTAGCTTCTGCGTGCGCTATCTACCTGTTTCTATGGCAACCAGATTTTAGTGCCAAGCGATCTGCTTGGATTCGGCACCGCTCGGCTCCGGCTGCGCTCCGACCTGAGCGAGAGCGGCAATAAACCCCTCCCTGAGGCTGGGGGCGGCTCGTGGTAGGCTTGCCCCAATGCCTGGAGAAGCCAAATTAGGGGGGTACAACTTGTCGGGGTGATGCTGAACTTGTCGGTGTGATGCTGAACTTGTTGGGGAGACGCTGAACTTGTCAGATCTCCTAAAGGCTGATAATCAAGTTGGGGGTTTTTTTTGCTGAAATGAGGATCTCGGCCCTGGCTGGAGGGGAAGAGGAGATGCTTTGGGCTGTCATCTGCGCAGAGGGAATCCTGTTGCTCCGTTTATAAGTGTGCGTGGGACATGGAGGGATGGAGACTTGGGGGAGGATGCGCCCGGGGATCGTCCGTGATGCTGCAGCGAGCCCCGGGTTGGATCCTGGCGGAGATGAACGGGCTGGAGTGGTGCTCGTCTCGGGGCTCCCATTCAAGTGCAGCTTCGGGAGAGCGAAGCAAGCTAAAAAGACTTTCCTTTTGTGTTGAAAAAAATTATTAAAGCATAATTATGTCCTTAGATTTGGATAATGAAACATCTTTCTCTGTGGGCCTTAGGACTAAAATAGATGCATTTTTAATATTATTTTTTGCAGCGCAATTTTTCACGTCACAGCTCCTCTTCTATTTGTATTCAAAGCGGAAAAAGCCGTGCAATATGATCATCATTTTTAAAATCTCCGGCCTATTTTTTGCTGTGCTTGAGATTAGATAATGCAACACATCTAGGGGTCTGCCCTGGAGACAGGGATGTGGGTGGAAACCATCAGAAGGCTGAAAGCAGATGGTCTCTCTGGTCATCTTTGTCTGATATCAGCGATTATGTCACAGAGGCATTTAATGTTCTAATGAAAACCAGAGTGGAGATTGGTGTTCGCTTATTTGGTGTCTGGACATCCCATGGCGATGGTTATGGTCTTACAAAACCCATTAAATTATTTCTGTAATCCCTTAGATTATTATTTTTCTTAGAATCATAGAATGTGTTGGGTTGGAAGGGGCCTTTAAAGGTCATCTAGTCCAACCCCCCTGCAGTGAGCAGGGACATCTTTAACTAGATCAGAGATTTTTGCTGCTTTCCAGCCATTTATCCTCTCCCTTTTCTTCTTTGCCGTGATTTGTGCGATGGCTGGAGCAGTCTTGAGCCCGCTCCTCTGCCGCCTGTGCTGTGTTTGAGAAATCAGAGTTATCTGCTGGGGAAAGGGGCTGTGGCAGCACAGAGCAAGCTTGGTGGGGAAATAAGCGTCGAATCAACTTAAGGCGCCTCGATCTGTGCTTGCACACCGAGATCTTGATGAGAATGAGGATTAATAACACGCCACAATGAGAAATTTGGAGCAGACCCAAGGTTTAGCGGGAAGGACTGCGGCCCTGGGAAGAATCATTCCCGGCAGCTCTTTGGTGATGGAGAGCATCAGCCCTGATGTGCTACGAGCCACCGCCTCGCCCTGCATCCCTGTATCCCTCCCACCCCCGCGGGAAGATGCCTGGGGGGGACATGGGGCAATTCCTGCCCTCAGCTGGAAGGGGGAGGTCCTGAAAAGGTGTGAAAGAATTTTTTCTGTAAAGGGACGTAGATGGAGACTTCTTGCAGGCTCTTGCATGTCTGAGGGTGCCTGCAATAGCAGGCGTCATGCTCTTCATCCGATGTGCCGGCCGGCTCTGTTAGAAGGGCACGAGGAGCAGAGAAAATGCCATGCTGGCCGCAGGGCTCTCACTTTTCATCCCCGTTTTTATTGGTATTTGGCTTTTTCGTTCGCACCCTCGCTGTGCCTGTTCCTCATTCCAGCTAAAACCGCCTGAGTGAGCGCTGTACCCACCCTGGGCTCCAGCCACCCTCCCGCCTGCCACCCGTTCAGGTCTTGCTGCTCACCGGGTGGGTTAACGAATGGGGCAGAAAACAAATCTTGGATCTGGAGGTTTTCCCTTCTTTCTGCCTCAGGCCTTTCTGTAATCTTAATGGGAAAAAAAAAATAATCCTCCCTCCCCATCCACCTATTCTTTATTGGAACTGCTAAACAGTCATTTTCAGTGACTTTCTAATAAAAGGATGTCTGTTAAATGAAGTCCCAGAGAGCTGAGCTGCTTTACAGGGAGCTGTTTGAACTTGTTTCCATGCCGGCTTTTTAATATAGTTTAATATAGTTTTGATCCTTTTTCTGCACAGTCTTTTTCCCCATCAAAGCTTAATTTTTCCACTCCGTTGTCTTATTGTCACGCAGCTTTACATTGGGCTTGGGGAGGGGAAGGGGAACAGCACATGGAGCAGTGGAGCGCTCCATATTTACATCCGAAATGCAAATTCACAAGCGAATCGACTCTGTCTGGGTGGCGAAATGCTCTGAAGTTAAAATTCTGGGGATGAACGGACTTGTAACAGCATAGCCGCTAGCCTAACAGGTTGCACTTCCTTACTTATTTATTTGTAGTTTTATTTATTTTAACTTTGTCCTGGAGTGCATCCCTGCTTTTGGACAGATGTGTCTCCAGGTACCCAGCAGCACAAATTAAGGCAGAAACGCAGCCGTACTGTCAGAGTCAGCAGCCAGAGGAGGAGATACAGAGAGATTTGCATTCACACGGGTCTCCTGCATCCCGGCCAGAGCCAGTGCTGGAGCTGGAGGTGGCTGGTGCACAGCACTGGGCTCTCCGGGATCGCTTGGGAGACACTCTCAGAAGGACATGCTAGGATGTCTGTTTGCTTTGTGGGATTCACAGAGGGGCCTGGCCAAGCTTCCTCTTCCAATATTTTGTTTAAAATTCTCTCATAAGCTCTGGGATGTGCATTTGCGTTTGGGATGGAAGCCAGCAGAGTTGGTGCTGCTCCGGGTGGCACCAGCCGAGACCCCTTGCCATGGCGTGGGGTGACAGGGGAGCTGGTGGCTTTGCGTTTTGGCAGCTTCATTTCTCACCCAGTTAATGTGCCCTGGTTTCTTAGGAAGGGCAGAGGAACGGTCCTTGTACGGGCTGGAGCAAACCAGGGTGCTGCTGATGGCCCTGTGAGCAGGTCCGGGCAGGGAATGGGCCAAGGGCACCCGAGAGCTCTTCTCGCAAGGGTGGTCCAAGGAGAGCCCGGAGGAGAGCTGGGACCTGCCCGTCCCCTGGAGCCCATCTGGGAGCATTTGACAGCGGTTGTGCAAGGGAATGCTGTCAGGAGCGAGCTGGGATCAATCTGAGCACCATCCTCTCCAGATCCAGCAGTGCCCGTATGGATGGATGTGGCCGTGCAGCCACACACGGCAACGGTACTGGATTTTCTGCTTCCCCTGGCACTGCCTGGGTCACGCTGCTGGAAACCGGAGCAACTCCAGTGGTTAAGCTCCAGATGGTTCATTTATCGGTGCCTCACGCTCCCTATCTATTCCCCATTCCTGAGGCTCCTTTCTCATGCTGCATCAAGTGACTCCCGCCGCACGCCGAGAGCATTGGTGGCTGTGGGCACCCATGGGATGTCTGTTCTTCCTCACCCCCGAGGTGGCTTTCCAGGCTTTTCCTGGAAATCCCATCCGTGCCTGCTAGCTGCTGCAATCTTCTCTGACAGCATCATTCCAAGCACCTCCCTCTGGGAATCGGTAAGGAAATGGAAGGGGGATGGGATGTTCCCTCTGCCAGCTGGATGTTTAATTAATCTAGATTGCTTGCATCATGAAGTTACCAGCTCGGCTCAGGGGTGAGGAGGTTTGCCTTGGTAGCTCTGCTGGAGTCACCGGGAGAGGCCACTCTGGGCGGTACGTGATCCTTGTGGGAAATTCCCATCAGGATCTCCCCAGGGATCAGCAGGAAAGCAGCTGCGGGGCCGTGGGGGAGTGCAGACATCAATGACTGTGCTCAGGAGAGTCACTGAAACATCTGCAGGTCTGTGGGTTTAATCGCTTTAGACGTGTCCCGTCCTTTGTTCATGCACCGTGGAAGTATTTTTCTGGTTGGGGCTGGCGTGCTGTGACCCCTGTCCAGGGCTGGGATAAAGAGATCCCGTGTTTTATACAAGATCCCATGTTTTATATGGGCAGGAGTTTTGTGATGCACAATGCATCCTGGTGCCAGGGCAGGATCGCCTGCTGCCCATGCAGGGGCTTCAGTGGGATAAATTGGGATGAGTCTGGCCCAAATCCCCTCACAACGTGTCTTTAGGTGTGAAGAAAGAGGGTGAGAAGCAGCAAGTTGGGATGGCGCTTTTTAATGGAGGGGTCCCAATATAAATAACTTAGATAGACGATTAATGGGAGCCTTAATGAATGCTGAGTTGTTTTGATATGGGACCCATCAGCTTGTATCCACGGCTTTACAGATACCAGTGCCGCCGCCTACTATCGCTCTTGTGAGCATTTATTCCTGATAGTGCTCCACGTCTGTAGTGGAATAAAGCACTTTATGAAAAATACATTGGTGGGGCCTTTGTTAGCAGAGCATTGCCTCAGTATTCCCCGCTGCAAGAGCTGGTGGGGGCATTTCACCGGGTTTTCCCTTGGTGCAGTGATGACAATTCTGTATTTCTGTCCCCCTTGTCACCCTCGGCTCCTGCCTCCTCCTCCGTGTTTCTCGGGAAGGGCTGCCGTCCCAGTTCAGGCTGGGAGCAAAGCGGGGTCTGGGGGGACGGGACTGGGCCATATTGGCCGGGGAAGGGCTCCAGGTTCTGGGTGTGCAGAGGGCAAGGAGGAAAACACTCGCTGGAGATCCCAGTCATGGATACGTGGCTCAGGTGATTCAGCATTTTGGAAGGTTTGTTTGTTTTTTTTTTTCTCCATTTGAGCCCATTTGTTCTCTTTTCTCTGCCCTCTTCTCCTTGGACATCCTTATTCATCGTCCCGCTTGGTGTCGGGTACCGGCTGGTGTAACGAAGATCCCCTGATAAATATTGCAGAGAGCTGGGGCCGTGCCGGTGTGGGTTTCCTGGTGGGCAGGGAGGGACAGCCCAGGCTACTGCTGGGAGCATCCTCGGGGTAAGTATTAAACCCATCGCCCCACTTAAGGTCCGGCGAGTGGTGTAGAGAAGAAAGCCCCGCTCCTGGGTCGACTAAATGATGGAGAAGCCCATTTATAGCTTCTGCCTTCCTGGCACGTCGTGCTTGCCCAGAAGAGCTGTCTTTCACTGCACACACCAGCTGGAAAACAAGTCCCATTGACCGACGGCCACAAGCTGCCACGTGTGAGGTTCCTCCACGGCGTTTGAGAGGCACCACCGAGTCCGGACCCCGCTGATGGGAGGAGAAACTCAGCTCTTGTTTGACCTTCAGGGTGCCCGTGAACACCCCGAGGAGAGCCCAGGTGCCCGCTCAGTTTATCGGTTGGCACACATCGCCCCGTGGGGTGGTTTTTCCTACGCGGTGTGTCGGGAGGTAGGGTTGGATGGATGGATTCCTGCTCAGCTCACCCTGCCCCACGGTCCTGCCGTGGTGGGAGCACAGGGGTTTGGTGCTGGAGCATCTCAAGCGCAGGCAGCTGCCTGTCCTGCCTGCATCCCGCTGCTGCCCTCCCTCACTTTTCCACCTCCACCACCGCGGCTGACCAGTTGTACCACTTAAAACCTCATTTACAGCCAGCGAGGGAGAGAATTTGCTCGGCTTAACGTTTTCTTTGCGAATGTAATTTCAGAGCGGGGAACGCTTGCATAAATATACATATATTGTCTAACCGTCTTTTTTCCCTTTTAGTCGCTCAAACATGTGATTTTATTCCTGCAGCTGTAAAGCCAAGCGTGCGAATGTTAAATTGTTAAATAAGTCAAACATAATTATTCAAGTACCCAGCATAATGTGTTTCAGAAGTGCCGAATCTGAAATCCAACACAATGCGCGCGGGTAAACGCTTTTGTGGAGATTGTACTCCTAAGGGGAATGTCATTTTGACAAGAATATGTTTCCCCCCCCTCCCCTTCCCTCTCACAGCCCGGTCTTGTACTGTCTTGATGCTTTGGTGGAAGCCTCATCCAAGTACGGTTCATTTTGATGTGGAATTATTCAAACCTTTCCGATCCATCCCTGCGGACCAGTTTTGCTGTGCCGGCTGATGAAACGATAGCGGAGCAGCTCGATGCCGAGGACCCGACGTTAAATGAAAGGTTTTTTCTTTTGCAAGGGTTACTCGGAGCGGGTTATCTGTTTGGTAGTGCTATCAAATGCTCTGTTTCTGCAGTCCCGGCACATCGTCTACATCTGGTCAAAATATGTTGTGGGAAAATAAAAAGATGTTTTGAACAAAAAGCATCCTTTATAGCAGATGGGGAAAAAGTAATTAAAACTCAATTTTGAGGGACATTTCGGGGCCTTTTTGTCCAAAAATGGGAAATACTTTGTTTGAAAGTTTGTGGATTGAAAGGAAACATCTTTTATCTTTTTTTTTTTTCTGTTGGACAAACCCAAAATGCTTATCAATATCTTTCCCAGGAGCAAGCCGTTTCTTCTTTTTGCTGGAGATAAATGTGGAGATTTATGCCAGGCTGGGCTTTTCCTCTGAGAATTTCAGCGGTTGCTGCCGTTAAGCAGGTTATTTGCCGTGTGGATTTTCATAGTGCGTGGATTTGACCACTGTCTCAGCCCCGCGTGAGGCACGTGAGCAGGGTCTCACCCTGACCCTGGGCTTTTTTGGGTTTCTTGCTATGTAAATTGCCATGTAGTGATGAGCTTTGCTCGTTAGCTGGGTGAAGTCAGTACGGTTTCAACCTCCAAGTTAAATGTGCTTTTGCCGGTCTCACTGCTAGGAAGAGAATGTCAAGAGAGCCAACTAAGAACAAATATCAGTTTCCTTGCTACGAGTAAATACTTGTTGGACGTTTCCAGGAGTTTCACTGGAGGGAAACCGGCTTCACCTGATTTATTGCAAGATATCTCTATTCTGGACAGGAGCTCCAGGGAGAAGTTTTCTGCGAACCTCCGCTGCTGGCCTGCTCCTGCCCGACGTGACAGCAGTTATTTCTGCAATGGTTGCTCTGATCTCATCTGCAGATTTGCATGAGCGGCCTTTGGGATGCAGTTGTAGGTGTTGGCTTTTATTTGTAATGCTGTCCGGAGCTCTGCAGCCCTGCCCTTCTGGGACCAGTAATTCCTGTTCCTTTTTTTTTTTCTTTTCACTGTATTTTCTCCCGCCTTAGCCTGTTGGTACATGCACGACGTGGCTGCTGGGGACCCTCCGTTCCCTCTTGTGTCGTCAGGGGCGCGCATCCCTCCTGCTGCAAAATTGATGACCTTTGTCAACGATGTATATTCAAAACCTGAGCCCGTGGTCGAACCCTGTGGTGGGTGTTGAAGTGAACCTCTGTAAACACAGAGATAAAGCTCTTTTTTTCCCCTCCCCCTGCAACCCAAAGCTGACCATGGTGCCGTCCGGCTGCTCTTTGTCTCTAAAGTCTGATTAAAGGGCTGGAAGAAGGAGCATGTGGTGGTTAGAGCCGCCTTTCCCTCTCCCAGGCTGAACGTGTGATTATGTGTGTGTATTTTTGGCATTTCTTTCCTGTACCAGGGCTGGAGCTCTTTTTTTTTTTTACAGCCCATGTTCTTTTAACGTTGCGTGTTGAAATTCCTCGAAGCTCCTGGTTTCTGCGTGTTCCACGCTTGCTCAATCTGTTCCTATTAATTTTTAAACGCTCGCGTTTTAGCAGTAGATAAACAGCTGGTGACACTTTTCGGGAGCCGCACTTTATCATCTGGGGAGCTGCTGTATCTCTCCCAGCACCGCACGTGGCAGCGGGGGCTGCGCCGGGACCGTCGGGATCTTGCTCCCTTGGGATGCAAGTGCTCCCTGAGCTGTATTTCCCCGCCACCATCTCCAGCAGAACCAGGGCTCGCCAGTTTGCTTTTCCTGCTGCGTTAAGCCATCCTGATACGCTGCAGGTCCTAAGAGCGAAGCTGAGCTCGTGGTGGAGGATCCAGCTGGGGAATCTGCATGAGCATCTTTGACAAAGCTATTTACATTCCTTAAATCATTGACTGAAAACATCATGCCTGACTCTTTCTCCCCCCCCCCTTTTTTTTTCCTTGGAGGCAGCCAAGATCTAATCTATGGGGGGTTTTAATTTTTTTTTTTATTATTTTTTTACAGCTGTATGGATTTGTTAGGTCTGCAGGGACCCTTAGATCATCTTGTCTCGCCCTCTGTACGGTAGTGATGGTGGAAATCCATCCAGCTTCCCTTCCGCCCTGCAATTTGTGAGCTGTGACCGCGCACACCCCGCCAGGGGAGTCAGTATTTTGGATATCTTTTTCTGCAGTTGTTTTACACGCCAGTGTGAGGGCTGCTGTGGGATGCATGTTTCAGTCACCCACATAGCTGTAAATGTGCTGTCTGCAGAGGCAGAGCAAAGACTAAATTTAACATTACTCGGTCAAATCAAAGCACTTTATGGGTATATTTATCCACCAATATGAGAGCGAGGGAGGTAGTTTCTATCAGAGTCTCTGGAAAGCTACCTTGTGGATTCCCTCTCCATCAGCCCCAGGCTCCTGCCTTTCTGCAGGTGTAAGTAGATTAATTGACACAATGGAATTAAGCCATGGAAAAAACGTGGCTGTGTCAGAGTGGCACGGCCGGCGTGTGCGGTGACACCCTCTCCAGGGATGCACTGGGCTCTTCTGGAGATCCCAGAACAGGAACTGGTCTGCCCAGGGGGTGGGAGGGGGCTCTGAATAGCAAGTCGTGTTTGAAAACCTCTGCTGATGCTTCTAGTTCATCAGGGTTTGGGGGAAGTCAGAGTTTGCTATTTTGAGAACCATCCTTTGAGTAACAAATCAGAGGGGAACCAAAGGTTGTTTCTGCAGTGAGGATATTATTGATGGAAAAGCCTTTTTTATTTCTGAAGTAACATTTATTTCTGGAAAGTGTTTCACCGGCAGCTTTTCAGGGGTGAAGGAGAATATATACAAAAATAAAAAAGAATCCTTATATCTCATTCTGGGGAGGGCAGGGAAGAGGAGGAGTAGCATCCGTACTGCGCGCGGCCGTCTTGGCTTCCCTACTGCATTGCACAATCTTGAGAGTCTTCATTTTTTATAAACCAAAAAACAATTGCAAAGAGAGCAGCTCTTGGTAGCATTTGTAAGCCTGGTGGAGCCGTCCTTTCCCAGATTAGCCTCTTTCTTTTCAAACGGTTCTTGCAGATCCTGGGAAGCTGGGCAGGAGTTGTGCAAGGAGGAAGAGAAAACCACCACAATCAGGAGCACGTCCCTCGCTCTGATACTCAACACTGGCCTCTGCTTGTAGCTGTCAGGCTTACAGAATAAGAATTTAAATATTTGGTATTTTTTTTCCCCTCCAAAAGATGCAAACCAACAGAAAAAAGTCATAGAATCATCTAGGCTGGAAGGGACCTTTCAGATCATCAAGTCAAAGTGTCATCACTGACCTCGCATCAGGAGCTGGGAATTTCTCCTTGCCGCTCGGAACTGTTTGGAGACATCCTGGGCTGGTTTCAGCGCCATGAACGAAAAGTGATTTAGGAAAAAAAACCAACCATGTTTTATGTTGAGAAGGTAGAAGAGAGCGGTGCATTTCTGCTTGCCTTGCTGCTGGTGCTAGAAGGGTCAGCTTTTTTTCTGGTGAGATCTGTCTTCTGCTCTCCTCCTGCGCTGCAGGGCAGCGGGGACGTTGGGCACGGGACAGCCGCCTTCCGACCTTTGCTTTTCCGAACAACTCGGTTTAGTTGCCTGCTCTTCTAGGAATCGGGAATTCAACACAGTTATTTTCCATGTCTGGAGGGAAAAACCCAGCGGTGACACTTTGGGGACAGATAAGAGGTGATGGAGATGCAGGGTCAGGGCAGCAGTGTGCTGGTGGCATGTTGCTCCGGCTCAGGTGTGCAAGGCGGCGGAGATCAGTGGATAGAAACAGGCAGGGACACATGTGTGAGGGATTTCTCCTTATTGCCTGGCGTGGAGCATCTGAAACTTCAACCAGAGCAGAGCATCCGGCACCTTTGGGCTTTTTTTTATTGTCTTTCAAGAGCAGTAAATTCCTTGTGATGGCTTTAGCGTGGAACTGGACAGCTCTGTATCGGAAAAGCCTGTGCTCGTGGGGCTTTTAATTGATTCTCAGTAACCTGGAAAAATTAGGCGGTTGCTTGTGATGTGGAGTTTTCCGTGTCTTCTGGGCGGGAGGAGGGAGCGATGGGCACGTTCTCCTGCCTGCCTCCATGAGCAGCATCCTGCATTGCTCCTTCCGTGCCTTGGAGAAACTTTGGGAAGGGGAGAGAATCGCAGCCAAATCTGCAGAACTGGAAGGCTGAAGTTCGTGTGTCTGATTTTCCGGGCTTGCTGGATGCTTGCAGAGATTCACAGGGTGGTACAGGCTCTGGGTAAAGGATTCCCTACTCGTTTATGTGCTTAAAAGTGGATTTATGAGATTTGTGAGCCTCTTCAAGCTGATGAAAGCAACGCTCTCAGGAGGAAGGGGTGGGTGCTCTCGCTTTAAAATAAGTCAGAACTCGAATTAAATGTTTGACGAGTCTGGAAAGGGAGAAGTTTGCTTCCTTGTTGCCCCACACATGAACTGCTGCGTTTACACATGATCTAAGATGAAGCCAGGAGCTGAGCGGCACCGAGCGGTGTCTCGGCTTTGAGAGCAGTTTTCAGGGTCACAGAGCAGCCCCCGGTGACGCGATGGGCTTCGGCTGCGAGTCCAAGTGTCGCCAGGGGCTGGAGGGTCGGAGATGTTTAACAGGCGTGTTAGTGCCGGTCCCGGGCGGGCTGAGACCTGGCTGGCTTTGGGGAATTTTGCTTGCCAAGCCGGCTTGTAATAATAATAAAACCCCAAATTTACAAGGAGCTTGCCTCCTCCCTGGAGCCCAGGAGAAGATTAGGGTTAATGAAATAAAGTCTGCTTGCTTTCCTGCGCTTCTCTTCCTACCGTTCTCCCCTTCCCACGAGTTGTTCCTGCTTGAGGTGGGTTTGGGTTTGGGGGTGCTGGGGCCGAGGTGCGGGTAGCGCAGAGCCCCAACTCTCTCCTGGACCAGCACCCGGCCGGTGCTGCTGCGTTCCCTGTGCACGTGGTTCTGGAGGTTGTTGGCTCTGTTTTTTCCAGCAGATCAAGTTCTTCTGCAGCTTTCTTGTCTTCTGGGCTTCCCCCCTGCCCCCCTTATTTTTAAACTTAAAGCTGTGGAAATTAAAGTATTTCATCTCCAGGTGGACCTGTGCTCGCATGGAAAGCTTGGAGCTGCAGGTGGCTCCGTGCTTCTTGGCTGCTGGCAGAGCCTGGGACTGAACTGAGCCCCTGGCCCAGGTTGCCCAGAGAAGCTGTGGCTGCCCCATCCCTGGAGGGGTTCAAGGCCAGGTTGGACGGGGCTTGGAGCAACCTGGGCTGGTGGGAGGTGTCCCTGCCCAGGGCAGGGGGGGGCACTGGGTGGGCTTTAAGGTCCTTCCAACCCAAACCATCTGTGATTTTTATTTGGTGAGATAGCGAGGCTGCGCTCTGATCCTCCAAGCCAAAATCCCTGGATGTGTTGCAGGGATGGACAAACCCATCCATGGTCTGCCAGGCTTTCTAACTGCTCCCACATACCCGGCTCCTGGCATGGGCATCCCTCATCCGTGCTACTGCTCTGGGGCTGGAAGGGATTAAACTTCATCGGAGAAACACGTGTCTGGACGCTGTGCCCATGCCAGGGATCAGGGGGCTCTGCAACATGCAAAGAACTGGCTTTTTAACACTTCCTGTAGTGTTGGTGGTTGTTGGTTTTTTTTTTCCATGTTGCTGCCCTTTTTTCTTTAGCAGCTGGAATAAAGATGAAGGAAATAAGCCACAGAGAATTTCAAGCCCCCTCTCTTCAGTAGGTAAATTGCCATTGTGCGAGTGGATTGCTTTCATATGGATGCTTTCATGTGAAATGTTCCTAAACCTCTCTTTTTGTGCTCCATATGTTTTTCTCTGACCGCCCAACTCCATTTCAGAGCAGAGCGGAAATGGGAACTTAAAGGTATGTGAAAATCTGTAATATTTTCTCCTTACATCCCAGGCCTTGATCAAAAGGGATTAAACTTAATGCAGACTTAAGCCAGTTTCTCGGAAGCAGGTTTGGATATCCGTGTTTTGCATCTGACTAGCTGTTTTTTCCATCTGTTTCGACAAATCCAATCAATACCGGGGGGAGGGAGGGATGCTTTTGCGGGAGAGCCTCTCCTTGCAGTGTCCCTCCCTGGGGCTGCGGGAGCCCGTTGCGATCCCCTTGGCTGGAATTCGCTCGGGTCCCTCCAGGCAGAGCTGATTAAACAGCCGAGACAGCATCACTCCGCTACCGCACATCCGAGGCCTTGCCTGGCTTGTGGCTTTTTAATTTAGAGCCCATTCCAAAGAAAACTGCTTGCCTGGGGACACCCGGTGAGCACACCCCGGCTGGCGTGCTGTTGGCATCGCCACGTGCCCGTCTCGCCTTCCTCCAGCCTCAGTGAAGGTGTGCCGCTCGTTTTCCGTGCAATGCTTGCTATCAGGGTGCAAATACCCCCCGGGAAGGCTTGGGTGGCTCTTTTTGAGTCACGAGGTGAGGGATTTTGCGTAGATGCACGGCTTTGGGCATCACGAGTTGTGGACCAGGGTCAGAGAAAGTCCCACAGAGCCCTTAAGCAGAAGGAGGGGATGGGGTTGTGGAGTTGGTGCCCTGCAAGCTGGGGAGGAAACTTAACTAAAGCTGCCTGAATTCAAAAGTTTAGCCGGAGTGGCTGGTTTCTGTCCAAAGTTCAGCCTGTCCAGGTGTTCCCCATGGTGTAAGACAAACACCTCTCTGCCTGATGGCTTGGCCATCCTGCACTTGCATCAGTGCTTTGGAATCGGGAGGCAGCTGCAGGATGCTCTCCCCTGAATTTTCCTGCTAATTATATCCGTGCGTAGCACAGATGTGATAATTATAACCACCCTGCTTAGCACAAGGTAAGCTCCGAGCCCTGGGGGCAAGACGGAGATGCTTTCCTAGCATCTCCAAGGCCTGTAGAGATCCAGAGCAGGAGGTCCAGGGTTTGGACCACCTGGAAATAGGATGGCTCAATGAATGCTGCTCTCAACCGGCAACATTTCTCCATCCCTTGCATGGAAATGATTCCGTGGGTGTTTTCTTCCGGGTGCTCAAATACCTTGGCACAACGCGTCTTTGTGGTGGCTCGGCCCCACGTGGCGACGCAAGCCGAGCTCTGACTCCAGCCTTGCCTGCCCCAATTAGCCGCCGTGGCTTTGCAGACTGCCTGTGTAAATCTATTTACCAGTGTTTTAAGCTAATTACTATTTAAAGGTTGTTTTCTTTCCTCCTTCCTTCTCTGTTGCTGCTCCTCTTTAAGCATGAAGCGGCAGGCGTATGTCACCACGGCGGGGTGGCTTCCAGCAGAGACTCCACCAGTTTGCAGGAGCTGAGGTGGGAGCCGTTAGCACCCGCGTCCTCCTACGGGTTTCACGGCTTCCCACGCTGGAGCTAATGAGCTTGAGCTTCAAAATTTTTCCTACTTGATTGTCACTTCTCCCTGAGGAAGGAAGGAAGGGGCATCTCTTTTGCAGCAGATCCCTTGCAAACCTGGACGGAGGCTGTCATTTTTGCAGAGCAGAAGGGCGTTTCGTGGCCTCTGAGCAGCTGGGCTTGTGCAAGGATCCTTCTTCTGGAAAAAAGCAGGAAGATTTTAGATGGGAAGAGTGAGTAAACTGTGGGAAATTATTTTCAATAAACAGTGACTGCTCGAACTGGCACTTGGGGGCTTGACCTGGGGCTTGGTTGAGTTCCCTCATCTTGCTTTTAGGCACAGTTTTATTTGGAAGTGTAATTGCATTTCTCCCCACTACTTCGGGGGCTTCAGGTACGGTGCAGGATGGTACGGCCGTGCTTTCCGTGTGCTTTTCTCTGTGCACCAAAATTGGGCAGAGCTGCTGTGTTTCGTTTGGGCACCCTGTTAGTGCTCAGCGGGGACTGATGACCGTGATGTTAGAGGAACGCTGCAGGAGCCTCCCCCGCTGTCCCACCGTCAGCCCCGCTCACATCCGTGGGGCGGCCCTAGAGTCCAAGATGCATCCGTGGGAATCGGTGCGTGTTGGGAGTATCAGCAACGTTGCGTATGTACTTGCTTACAAAAACCGAAGGCAGGCGTTTATCCGTGTGACAACCACCCCTGTAGTACCACATTGTGCATCTTTTCCAAACCCGGGGAGGGCTGTGTGGCCAGGAGACGCATCGAGGAAAGCTGCTCTCTGCCATTTGGGATGCTGGGTTGGATTTTGAGAGAAACAGGCCATCCCGGCTGTCTGTGCCACCCTTACACCCAGCCAGCAACTCTTTTCTCCTTCAGCCGTGCCCAGCACCCTGCCGCCGCACTGCTCGGCTCCGTCCTCCGCTGCTCAGCATCGCTCCGGCTTCATTAGGCATCCATCCACTGCGATGTTAATTGGGGGCAGAGGGAAGGAGCCGGCTTGGCCGGAGGGAGCAGAGGGCCACATTGAGGTGTGGAGGCCAGGAGCTCTGGTGCCAACGGAGCCGTCACAGCCATCCCGGGAGCTTCCCTCGGTGGCTGTGCACTTACCTCAGTGTCTGCTCCGGTGACCTGAACCAAACTCCAGCTTTGGCCAGTTTGTGTTTTTTTTCCCCCTCTGTTTTCCAGGAAAGCACAGTTCCCTGGCTTCGTTGCCTTTGTTTCCCAAAGGACAGACTTTTGTAGCCAGCTTTTCTCACTATTTTGAAGCTACGCAAATGAACCCTCTCCAGTTGCAGGCTGTGGTTTTTTTTTCTAAAGAGGCAATTTTGTAGTATCCTCGGTCCGGAGGAAGGCAGCCAGCCCGCTGCTCGGACTCAGGCATTTCTGGGAATCCTTGTCTTTGGGCATCCTTCAGGAGGATGCTGAAATCCCAGCTGCAATAAAACTGAAGCTCTTAGTTTCTTCTCCTTACTGGTTCCCTTTGCCCAAATAATATTCCGTTACTGCTCTAAGCAAAGGCAAAATTTGGCTGACTTGTGCCTCACCGGTCAGCAGAGCCAGCGTATGCTGGGACCCACTGGGATTGCATGAGAAATGAAGGGTTGCAGTGCTGGGCAAAGCTGGGGAGGTGATGCAGCCCCCCCGGGCAGTGGGGGAGCCCCAGGAGGACACAGGGAGATACTTCCAGAGGGACAGAAATGCCAGGACAGCTCTCCAGGAGGCCTGTGAGTCACAGGCACATGCAAGTATGTGAATAAAACTAAAATCTCAGGATCAGCAGGGGGAAAATATTGCATCCTTCTCCTCCACCTTCTGTGAAACCTAAGACAGGACAGTTCCTCCTTTAAAATCGGTCTGGGATGAATCTCCCATGGTCTGTCCCGTGAGGGTCTTTGTCCAATGGCCATATTTGAGACAGAAGGACGCGCTTTCTGCTGTTCGTCGTGTGCTGCCGTGGAGAGCCGGAGCATCCAGCCAGGCTCGTGTTTAATCACACGTCCCTCTGATCCTTGGTTTCAGTTTCACGCGCTGCCGCACGCCGGTGCTGAAATAGTTTCGCTTAATATTTAATTAATGCTGTTCCATATTGTGCAGAAATGTGAGATTGGCTGGTGTTACCTTAAACCCCACGGTTGTGGCACAGGCTAATGACTCATTTCCAAATCAGCCTTCAGAGGCGCTAACAAGCTTGTCCCATAAATAGTTTTTGGATATCAAGGCTTTTCATTTTCCTTCCTTTCTTACGCTAGTGCTTTAGCAGTTGCCTGATTTCCCGTTATTTGCGAGTTCTGTGCGAACTGATGGAGCCAAGCAGAGGCAGGGAAGGCAGTGGGGGCGCAGGGGGGCGTTTTGCGGGAGGGGGATGTGCCGTCGCATGGACTCTCACCCCAGCACCTCCCATTGAGCACTTGGGTTTTCCCTGTTTAGTGTGGGTGCTGGGTGCTGGAGGACTGGCTGTGCGTGGCATTCCCAGCGGTCCCTCTCACATTCCGCTGCCATGGGGGAGCGCATCCTTCCCCCCCATCATTTGCCAGGACCTTGGCAACAGCGCTGTCTCGGGTCTCCCTTGCTCAGTCCCAGTGCTGGGGGCGTAAAGATGCGATTTCGCGGTCTCTTCCGTTTCCTTGGCCGAGGTGTTTGCGAGGCGGCGTCTCTCCAAGCCCTCGTATGGGGCAGGCTCGTCCTGTCCCGGAGCAGGGGACGCGTGTCCCCAGGCGGGAGGGATGTGGGTGGCAGCCCGCAGGGTGTGCTTGCAGCAGGCACAACTCACGCGTGCCCCGTGAATCCCCACCGTTCACTGGAAACCAGTTGTTTCGTTTCATCCAGAGCTTCCTCCGGGCCATGCCCTGGCCTTGCCTTCGTCTCTGGGCTTTCTCCAAGCCTGGGGTGTCTGTGTCCCCCAGTGTGGTGGCACTTACCACGCTGTCAGGTTTGCCCCAAACTAGTGTCTCTGCTGAGCGTAGCCCTCGCTGTCCCCTCGCCCTGTGCCCTCCTGGGCACCCATGGGTGCTGCTGAGCTCTCCCAGCGGGCTGAGCTTGCTGCTTCGACTCTTTCGGGACCATCAGAGGCAATCTCTATTACGTTTTTCAGCCGGTGCTTTCTCAGTTCGTGTTGGCTGGCTTTCGTGTTAGCTCACTTGAGAAACTGCTTGGGTTCCCCCCAGCCCCGGTTTTTCAAGCCCCATCAAAGCCAGCTCCTCACGCCAGTCACTGCCGGGCTATCGGGTAGTGACAGCAAAAGTAACCCAACGAGACAGGAGCTCAGCAGCCCTGTCGGGGGAGAGAGGCCATTAAGTAGTGGAATAAGTATTTATTGCTCTTGTAGTAAAGGAACTTGGCAGCATAAAGGAAGCGCTGTAGTTTCAGGGCATTAATTCCTGCGCTGGGAGCTGTGGGCAGGCGGCGCAGGGAGCAGCACGGAGGGACCGAGCTCCGGCTTGTTTGCAGCTCTCGGTGCGTTTGCCTGTTGGGTTGCTTTGCTTCTGCCCTCGCATCGTCCCCCTGTCCCGGGGAGCCGAGAGACCCTCCTCCGCCGTGGTCCTGGCTCGGGGTGGGATGGGGACATCCGTATCGCAAAGGGGATGCGCGGAGGAGTGCAGATACCTCCTTACGCACAGATATTGGGGCTTATTGTCCCGCTCCTCACGATGCCCTCCGGTACTCAGCTGCTCTGTAAGAGGACAAGACAGACGGATGTCTTTAAATATGGGAGAAGGACGTGTGTGCATCTGGGAAGCTTATGATGGTGCGATACCGTGTAGTGCTTTTCTACCAGTAGCTATAAATCCACGTGAATTACTCCTTGTCAGGGCATGTTGCTGGTTTTGCAATGACTGCTCACTGCTGTAAGGCTACACGATAGCAGACATTATGCCGGCTCCAAAGAGCCCAAAATAAACATGTTAAAATGGTGCAAGTCCTGTTCCCCCTGGAAATCAGCAGAGGCCTTGCCGGTGACTTACTATTTGCAACCCCCAACACGTAATGTGGCCAAATCATGGGTTTAATGTAAAATAATGCGGGATTTAATAACCCTGTTTTAAAAAAGACCGGCCAAACACATACAGTGTAATGGCAGCGGTGCTTAGAGCAGCCCATTACAGCTAATGGGCTACAGCACAGCGGTGCTCTGGAAGCAGAGGAGCTGCCCGGAGCCCTGGAGTTATTGGAGCCCCGATACAGAGCCCGGGCTGTAAATCAGAGCCGCTGACGGGAGCGGGGGTGATTTTACAGTTCCTGAGGATCAGGTCCAGAATCTCCTTTCTCTTCCCAGCATCCTGTTCCTCTCCTCTTTTCTAATGTAATTTATCATCTGGGATTGATCTGGAGCTGGAGCTTGCTCCCTGGAGAGCTGCTGGCAGTGCCAGCGGCATGGTGGGGCGCAGAGGAACCCGGAGAAAAATCTTTGTCCTCCCTTTGCCTCCTCTCTGTTCCTGTGGGGATTTTCCCCCTTCTCTTTGACGATGACCATTCTGCATCAGGCCAGTTTTTGCCTGATTCCCAGAGGTCCACAGGGAGCTTTGGGCATTCATTGCGTTTGCGGTTATGGCAGGTGATGCTTCCCAGTACTGCTGGGGTGGCACTTGCTGGTGGGACGGGTGCTCCCCCGGCCGCGCTGTCACTTTCCCCCTCTTGACGCCTTGGGGACGGTGAGGGGGGTCAAAGGCATCGAGCTCACTTACGCCCTCATTATGCAGAAGTGTAATCCAGTGCTTATCGAATATGGATTTGTGAGGGTCCCCTGAGGACACGGCGGCCACAGATTGCAGCTGCGAGGGATTCCTGGCTTGGGACGCGGATGCTGTGGGCTGTCTCCCTGCTGCATCCCCAGCGCGGCCAGGCTCGCCCTGCCCCGGGGAGCAGAGCCGTGGGCATGGGGATCGCTGCTGGTGCCCAAACGCTGCGTGGACTGGCTGGGAACGTATTTTAGACCTTTTTAGGAGTGTCTGTAAAAAATTCTATACATACTGCAGCTTTTCTTTGGGAAATGCTCCTGTGAAGGCAGCCTTGCCGGGGAGTCACTCCTGCCCAGCGCCTTGTAAGGGAAGAATGCAAAACTCTGGTGTGTGTCCCTCCTGCCTTCTCAGAGGAGTCTCTGGGTCTGGTAAAGTTGCTTTTGCCTAAAGTGCATCTCTGATGATGGGCCCTCGTTAGAGGGCTTAACCTCATTATCTTGAGAGGTGTAATCCCTCCTCCCTGTAACGCAGCAGTAACCATAACGCGGCCTGACACGGGGCTCTGAACTGTGGCTAAGAGGTCTTGGGGACAATCTGTGTCAGATGTTCACCTGAGATTATTTTAACCCTTTGCTACTTCCATCGCCAAGGATCCCTTTAGAAAAGGGAGGAGCGTGTAGGTCCAGCCTGCCTCGCTGAATTTGAGAAGCAAAATCCGGCTTGTACCTGGTTTGCCTGCATCCCGTTTGCAGATTGGAATAACAGCCCAGCAGCCCGGCCTCGGAGAGGCACGTGGTCCCAGCTCTCCACCGATCCGCTATTCAGGCTTTAGGGTGGTATTTACTACATTTACTACATATTTACTGTGTCTTTGAGGCCACGGGAGCAGCAAACCCAGAGGGGTGCTGGAAGCTGAGCAATTCTGTTGTTCCCCACCTGCTCCGGCAAATGGGTTTGGTTTTCTCACGTCTCTGGTTCTTTCATCTTCTGTGATTTGCTGGGTGCTCGAAAGCTCATCTCCAGCTCCATAGCAACATCCCAAGTTGCTGATATTTCAATAAATCAAAAGGGACTGTCAGATAAGGATCCCTGTAATGAGTATTTGTTGGAGGAGGGAAGAGACTTTCCCATACCTCCATCACGGAGTTCCCCATCTGTTGCGTGGTCTTTGTAGTGAAATGCGGGGAGAGAAGCCTGCCATGGGCACGCCGTCACGGGACAACTTCCCTGGCTTTGATTTAAAACCCTTATCAAATATGCATCAGCCGAAATCCACTCAGCTGGTGCCTCTCCAAATGCTGCACACCAGCAAACATTGCTCCTCCCTGGTGCATTGCCTTTCCCCCTGGAAAAGGGAATGGGAGGCGAAGCCGTGGCATCCCCAGGCAGGAGCTGTGGGGGAAACCATTCCGGAAGGCACTGGAAAAGCACAATCCAGTTGTCCAAACGGATTATTATTTAATAGCCCTCATCCTCAGCAGCCAGCTGGGTGGATGTGGTCCAGCTGAGTGCAGAGTGCCCTGGGTGTAGGAAATTCAAACTGATTTGATCCCATAACGGGGGCGCTGCCCTCCCTTGGCGTCGGAAGGACATAAATCCCTGCGGTCTGATTTCCTTCTGCCTGGCCAGGGGCTGCCGCTCTCCCGCCATAGCTATGTACAGCGATGCTCTGCTTGGGTACCGGGTTGCACCAGGAGACCTCGATTTCAGGAATTCCCAGTAACATCTGTGGGATGCTGTGGGGTGTCCTGGGAGAGGGCTGGAAGGCAGCTGTAGGTTTAATGTTCGCTGTGCTCGCGGCACACGTGCTATAAGGTCTTGCAGGTTTATGCACTAGGAAAAAGAGCACACGGAGCACAAATAACTGATCCGGAGCGAGCGGCTTGTGTGTTTTGTTGGCTCTCACGCGCAGGGCTTGGCTGCGCTGCCTTTGCAGGGCCATGGTATGAACCACGGGAGAGACGTATGCGAACGGAGGAGATGGGGGGCTGGAATGTGCTGGGGACACTTTGGTTTGCAAATATGGGATCCTGGAGGTGCACAGCCTGGGCCGGGGTGTGTGTGTGCAGCTGGGTGGAAGGTGCTGGGAAATGCCCCAAGTGGGCAGGGAAGTTCCTCAGGACGGGGAGAAGAGCAAACACGGGCTGATGGGTCATCCCACCGCCCACTGCCACCAGTGGGAGAAAATGCAGGGTTCTCCAGCACCACAAACTGGAGGCGACTGGGTGAGATCCTGCTTGCTCTCATGGCTGCTTTTGTTTTAGCAGCCTTGTCCCCGGGACTCTTCGCATCAGTGTTTTTACTATTGGATGCCATTATCCAACTCTGAAATAATTTAGCCAGCTCGTCTGTGAATTTGGGGCCAGGTTTCTGCTCGCACAGAGGCTGGGGATGTTTGACCTGAGGATTTCTTTCGCCTCTCATGATTTTTGGGGCAAACCAGAAAATTACCCCATGTGATTTCAGGCTCTGAAACCGCCTCTGTGTGCAGAGGTGGAAGCATGGAGGTCTCTGCCCAGACTTCTCGCCGCTGTGCAGAGCTCCTGATTTGTTTAAAAGCAAATATTTGTTTGTTCTGGAAAGGCAGGACCTGGCTGGGGCTGGGGGTGGGGGGGTGCTGGGAGCCTGGCTGTCACCCCCCAGCTCGCGCAGGGAGCTCCTCGTACCCACAGTGTTCTCCAGCCCAGTTTGTTTTTTTCAAATAAGGAGAGAGTTTATTTGAGGGTTTTCTAGATGCACAGAGATACCATCGGCAATAAACAATGCTGGAGGAAACAGAAGAGCAGTAGGCGTCATCATTTATTTTTTGTTTTGCTTTAGTTTATTTTTAAAGCCGTAATTCTTAAAAGAGAATGTTGGTAGTAAGGAAGGAGAAAAGTGGCGGATTTCTTGTGGTAGTGGTGGTGGGGATTAGTGTGAGTTTTTTCTATTCAAAAATCACATTTCTTTACTCAACCAAACTTCTTGCCAAGTGACCAGTGGATATCAGGAACTGAGTTTTAGAGGTGATTTTATTTTTTTTTCCTCTTTTTTTTTTTTTAACTATGAAGTGGAGAACCTGGTGCCTTTTTAAATCAGGGTCTCCACGAGACCTTTGGTGCTCGGCCCCCGGAATCACGTGCCATTTCCATGCTCCATTTCTGGTTCAGCTGATTCACGGCTGTGAATGATCTGGGTGCGTGCGGCGTGCTGGTTGGTGAATGGGCAGCTGGGTGGTTGGATTTAGCTCCTGTCTAAAAATACAAAGCAAACTGGAATGTCAGGAATGTGACGGGCATCCCTCACCTTCCACAGTGACACCGCCAGAAATTTCCCCCTAACCCTTTGCAGGTCGAGCATAAAGTCTGTCTGTGCATCACCTGCACCGCACACCTTTGTGGCTCCGCATCTGGCATCTTAATGTCAGCGGGATGTTATGGACAGCTTTTATGGTAACGTTTGCATGCTGAATGTTTTTTTTCTTGGAGGAAATTGCATTGAGAAATGGGGGAAGAAGTTATGATAAAGCTGCAGTTTTAAGCCCACAGCCCTCCTTCTCCCTAAAGACAAATGCACAGATATAGTTTTCCCAAGGAGCGTGTTCGAATGACTGTGCTAACCCTCTTGTCTGCGGGATGCCGTCCCCCAGGATGGGACTGGGAGAGCCCCCGGCATTACCCCGGCCGGTGCGATGCCACGGCACTCGGACGGGATGCGGTTTTGGTCCTTGTAGCCTTGAAAAGTGTGATTCAAAGGCCTGGCACATTCGGAAGCTGACTCCAGGAGCGCTTCCAGGATGCAGCAGTTCTGCCACTTCCCAGTTCTGAGCAGCAGGTTCGTTTTGGTTATACCATCTACCTTGGGAAACGAAGCGCCTGCATTTCCAGGCTCCTGCAAAAGAAAGGGGAGGTACAAATCACCAACGAAATGCAATATCAATTAGTGTCGTGTCTGTTATTAGTTGTATTAATATGTCCTTGTATTGCAAGAGCCTGAGATGAGATCAGGGACCCCTTGTGCCCAGCGCTGCGTGGGTGCGGGACATGGCAGGACCTGCCTGGCCTGGTGGAAATAGGAGCAGGAAATATTACGGGATTTTTCAGCGAATAAGGAGCTGCTTTACAGGGAAAATGAGACACAGTTTAGCAAACACTTCAGGATTGACTTACTTTAAAGAATGTCGTTTAATCCTGTTGAAATTCGAGAGGATTACTCTCCTTAAACGCATGCTTAAGCACTTCCCTGGCTGGGGGTTGGCGCGGGGCTGTAAGAGGAGCTGGGGTTGCGTTTGGCTTTTCTTGCTCTTGGCTACCGTCTTAGCAGGAGTTGTTGTTGGAAAAAATACTCCCTGATATTGGGGCAGTCTCGTTTTTTGGAGATGCCAAGCGCCTTGGAGGTTCTTTGTACCTAATCCCTCAAAAACGGGTCTCTCTCCTTGCGTTACCTGAGCATCGATGCGGGAGCCGAAGCGGAGGCAAGCGCGTCTGTGCGTGCCAGCTCGTCGCTGGAACCGGCTGCCGGGCTTTGATGTGCCGGGATGTTCAGCGCTGGGGGCTTTTCATGAAAGAACAAAGCGAAAAAAACCGTTGGCGTCGAGAACAGTGCGCTTTTCTCTTAAATTTCCCTGGAAGTCAAACCCTGCGGTATAACTGTCTGATTCATAAACTGATTTTTGTACTTCAGAAGTCTAATAATAGACGGCGGAAGAGACTCATTCAATCAGTCTGGGACTTCCCTGGGTCTATTTTAAGGCCCGTGAAGGGGGGACGGGGGGCTCCCCAGCCTCCGCACCCTGCTTGGGCTCGGCGTTTGCAGGTCCCGCTCACTGGCAGTGATGCCCTGCCATGAGGAGCCCTGGAGCCTTTCATGGATGCTAATGAACTCAGTCCTCTCCCAGACTGGGGAGAATTTTAGAGACTGGGAGACCACGGCACAGAGAGATTTAATAACATGCCCGGAGTGGTCTTTTAAGTGGCTGGCAATTTGGGGTGTAAGACCTGATTTCTTTTGACTCCCGGTTGTGTTTTAACCTTTTTTTCTGCCGTTGCTGCTCAGGTTGTTTCTAAAGGCAAAGCCAACCTCATTTAAAAATGCAGATGGAAATGACAGCGTGGGCTTTGGAGCGCTGGGAGGGACGCGGTTGGTGCGGAGCTGGCAGGGAGGGCTGCCTTCTCCTTCCAAGGGGGCTCAGCCCCTTTGGCCTTCTCTGGAGCACATTTGCTCATCGAAGCATGACTTTACCAGCAGCAGCGGGTTTTCTTGATGCTTCTCAAAGCCAGAGCAAAGGAGTGGCCGGCCAGGGCCAGGGGTGTGAGAGGAACTGGGAGAGCCAGGCTGGCTTAACGCCTCTCCAAACTGGAGGTGGGAATCTCGCCGGCTGGCGCTGGGAGTGTGCAGCTCCCTGGCAGGACAACACGCGGCTGAAGAACCTTTGCCAGAAGCCACCAAGCTCTCCCCATGCTGCTTTTTCGTTAGATGGCAATAAAATGAGGAACGTCATTGCATTTACATTCGCAGCACTAAATTTCTGCTTGAGAAAGTTTACAGCTTCTTTTCTAGTCGCACAGTAATTATGGGCCGTAATCAGTGGCTTCAGGGCACCCCTGTAAAACCCGGCGCGGTGGTCTGGTAGCCATCCAGATGGGCTCTTGAGAGTGAGAAATAGGCCAAAATGTGCTCATGACAGCAGTAGCAAAAGTAATGCTTTGTCTAATTTTAAAAAAACATACCCCTT
This sequence comes from Rhinoptilus africanus, assembly GCA_013400135.1. Lineage (NCBI taxonomy): Eukaryota > Metazoa > Chordata > Aves > Charadriiformes > Glareolidae > Rhinoptilus > Rhinoptilus africanus. The sequence goes on from VXBO01006717.1 coordinate 660,751, forward strand.
ATCCACGTCCTCTGCTTAGAGGGAGCTATCAGGGGCAACATCTTAAAAACAAGATGTGGAAGGATGCTTTGGTAAGACCCTATTTTGCTGGAAGAATTGGATGGGGGCAATCCAAGGCGCGAAGAAAATTCCCTCATGCTCTGGAGCTCCTTTCCCTGTTGAACTCCTGTTCCTGACGTTTTATACCAGGGAGAAGCTTGGCCAAGTTTTGACGTTCACAGGGTCTTGTGTGCCCTGTTGAATAATTCAGCATCTCCGTTCTCCGCCTGGAAGCCAACTGCTAAATGCCAAACTGGCAGCTCCTTTGTTGCTGCCCTGGCTTTGTGTCCACCTGGGGCATCGCAGCCGACAGCCAGGCTGGAATTCATGGCAATGGTAAAAGACGAGAAAAATTAGGGGAATGAAGGCTGCAAAAGCGTGGAGGAGGAGACAGGGTTTGGAGCAGGAGGAGCTCGGGCTCCAGGGTGGTCCTGCTTGCATCCCCCCAAAAGGAGCTTAGTGCTTGTCTGTGTGTCTTGCAGAGGGAAGGATTTGCATGAGGATCAGCGATGCAGCTCCGATGGACATTCTGGGATAATGCAGTGGGAGGGAGAGAGGCTTCGAATCCCGGCAGCAGTCCCAGGAGAGAAGCCAGGCACTCGCTCAGGGCACATGCTGCCCAGGGTGGCTGATGCGAAGGGGGCTCAGCCAGCCAGGGCAGCATCCCTCAGTGGGGGGAACACGCAGTCCCTAAAGGCAGCAGAGCCAGCGGGTGCCTCCCGTCTGGGTGCAGCCCAACACCCCCGCAGTGTTGGGGTTTGTACTCCTGGAGAAGAGCCGGGGCTCCTGGACAGCAGGGACCTCTAAAAAGGTCCTTTATCTGTGTCCTGGACTCTGGCATCTCTGTTCATTCCAGTGAACGGGAAACCAGTCCAAAAATAATAGGTTTGTTTTTTCGATCTAGCTTTGAAATGATGAATATGAGCAAGAGTAAAACGTTGTCCCTGCTCACTGCAGGGGGGGTTGGACTAGATGACCTTTAAAGGTCCCTTCCAACCCAACACTTTCTGTGATTCTGTTTAAATCCATAAGGGTCTGACACCATTGTCTTCACTGAAAATGCTGCATAGCAGTTAAAACTTCCATCAAAAACAGGAGTTTTCAGAAAAAGCTGGTGGCTTTGCTGTTCCCCATTGCGATGCCGATGAAAATATTTTGTTGTTGAGTCACTTCTGGCTGTTTTCTGCCAGAACAGGGCGATGGTCTGCACTCACCTCTGACAAACCGATGATGCATCTTTACTGAAATGCAAGAAGTCAAAACCATTCAGTCCTGGCAAGCTTGCCTCAGTCAGGTCATTTTGTGTGTAGGGGGAGATGAAAGGAGTTGTAAACCTTTTGTAATAAAATACAAAGCAGGAGGGGGTTTTTCAGTGGTTCTCAGTGTTGCATAAAACCTATTGGAGCAGGTCTGGATGTTCTTACATGAGCGGTGGGTTGGAGTTTCCTTGGAGGACGCTGTTAAATGGATATCTTTATAGCTGAGGGTTAAACGTCTTTAATGCTCAGTGGTAAAGCCAAATGCAGCGTTTGCACTGAGAGTGTCATAGAATTATAGAATGGTTTGGGTGGGACGGGACCTTAAAGCCCCCCCAGTGGCCCCCCCTGCCCTGGGCAGGGACACCTCCCACCAGCCCAGGCTGCTCCAAGCCCCGTCCAACCTGGCCTTGAACCCCTCCAGGGATGGGGCAGCCACAGCTTCTCTGGGCAGCTTGAACCAGTGCATCACTACCCTCACAGCAAAGAATTTCATCCTAGTATCCCATCTAAATCTCCTCTCTTCCAGTTTAAAAGCATTACCCCTCACCCTATCACTCCATCCCCTGACCCGGAGTCCCTCCCCAGCTTTCCTGGAGCCCCTTGAGGGACTGGAAGGGGCTGGAAGGTCTCCCCAGAGCCTTCTCTTCTCCAGGCTGAACCCCCCCAGCTCTCCCAGCCTGTCCCCACAGCAGAGGGGCTCCAGCCCTCGGATCATCTTTGTGGCTTCCTCTGGCCCCGCTCCAGCAGGTCCATGTCCGTCTTGTGCTGCGGACTCCAGAGATGGATGCAATACTCCAGGTGGGGTCTCACCAGTGTCCTCCAAACCCTGATGGTGACGTACTGTGGCACTGATGGGGGGACAGGAGCACATCCATTTCAGTGGGTGTTCAGCTCCAAATACCGGGCTGTGGCTCCTCGTGTTCCCCACAAACCTTCCTCTGTCTTCAGTAAGCACACCAGCATCTTTTTCTCTCATTTCCAGGTGATCTCTGCAGTATCCAGACTCTCCTTCCACAGTATTGCTCAAACCAAAGGAATTAGGTAAGATCCTTTCAATATGATGCTTTAAGTAATGTTTCTCTCTCTCCGTATCCGTATTCCTAGTATTTAGTCACATCAGACTCTTTAGAAGCATTAATATGGCTGGGATATATTAGGGTTAAACAGACATCAAAGATGCAGGGTACTTGATAAAGCACCTCACCGGTGCTCAGGGAGGAGTTTAGAAATAAGTGTGAACGTAAGAAGCGTGCAGGATGTGTGCCTGCTGGGGAGGGCGGCAGGGCAGGTTTTACTGTCTCTTGCTGGATGTTTTGCTCAGGTTCCCTCTGCAGGGGCTGCACAGATGAGGATGGGGATCCCGGGACAGCCAGCAATTCCCATCCCGCGGAGGTGTGGTGTCACCCCCCCTGTCCCCAGCCATCACCTGCCCCGCTCCCGGTCCCCTGCAGAAGTACCCAGGTGGCCTTTCAGTCACCAACAGCTGGGAAATGTCTCCCTGGCTTTGACAAAGGCACATTATGCTGAGTGGGTAATGGGGGTTAATAATTAACCCGGCCCTGGCAGGCAGGGCAGGCGGCTGCCGGTGCTCCTCCTCCTCTGCTCATGGAAGGGGCAATGGAGAAGGAATTAAAACCAGCAGAAAGCCCTGTTAAGCAGAGCTGCTGTCCTGGTCTTTGTTCACTTCCCTGCAAAATTGGTTTGCAATTGGTTTTCTTTTTATTATTAATCTGTCAACAGCATCTCATTAGGACCAGGGATAAAACTGGGAAGAGTTCTCAGCCGAAAGGGCATTTCCTCCATTTTGGGGGGATTTTTTGGGTTGTGTGATTTTCCCCAGCTGTAAACCACATGGGCTTTTCTCTGCAGAACGTGTCCTGCTGGTAATTCTGGTCAGGGTGTAGCATGGCACTGGGCTGTAGCTGCATCCCAGGGTGGGGGGACACAGGCTGGCTGGGGCCCCTGCCTTACTTCCAGCCCTGCCGCCCGTGCCCACCACCCCATGACACCGTTTTCACTGCTTGAACTTATTTTCCCTGCCTTAACTGCACTGATATTGCTGGAAGGGAACAGCTTTTCACGTGTAAAACAAACTCAGGAGCCTTCCCATCTGTTAAACCTGACAGATCCCACCAGGACTGGGGGAGAGGCGGGGAGATTTAGGGGGCGAAGGTTTATAAAGCACATTGAGGAAGAAAGACATGCGGTAAGCTAGGGTCTATTTATTATTAAGGATAGCCCTGAGTCCTGGAGAAGCCGGCAGTGATTATTTTAAGGGAGAAGAGCGTCTAAGGCTTGTGGAGGCAGGGAGCAATGGGGGGACCCATGTGCACGAGCCGCAGGGCCTTTCCAGGGGCTGGATTTATGTTTTGGGTCATGGCTGGAGGAGGCTGCAATGTGTCACCCCAGGCAAAGCCCTTCCCAAGGCTTTGGGGAGGACCTGGTGGCTGTTCAGAGGATGAATGAGGTGGCCATCCTCCAGGAAGGCTTTGGCTGAATCCCTGGAGTTTCTGTTGAGGTCTCCCGCTGCTGGGGATGGGTGGTTGGGTGATAGCTGGGATCCAGGGATTCCTGTATATGTGGCTTTTCCTGGTTTGTTTTACAACCAGCGTTTATGGTTCCCACTAAAATCCCTTATCTTGAAAGCCTTTGGCACTGTAATAACACAAGAATAGCACAGAGCTTAGTGGGTCTCTGCTTCTAACTCAGTTTTCCTTTGTATTAACCCTGCTCCTCCTCCCCATCGCCAGCTCTGCAAGAACGGAAAATGCTGTCGCTCTGTTAGCTGGAAAACACCCTCCCGGGGGTGTCCCCTCCCATCACCGCTGTCCCCTGCAATCAGAGAGCCCCTTGCTTTGTCCATTGCTGCACCTTGTTTCTCCCTTTAATTAGGTGATTTCTTGCTACGCCATCACAATAGCCTCAATGACAGAAACTAATCTCAGATGAATTAATTGAATCTGGGAGAACCAGCAGCAGCTCTGGCTCACCAAAGGGACATCAGCCACCGCTGCCCCTCGGCTCACTGGGGTCCCCCCAATGGTTGGGGTCCCTCCCCAAGGGAAGATGCTGCCATTGAAGTAAATGGGAAAAGTCTTGTTGGCTTAGGTACAGCGCTCAAAAGCAGGCTAAATACAGCGCAATTAGGATGATCTATGGATTGTGTGGTCTTCAGCCCCATAGCATGAATGTGGCTCTGCTCCAGCCACGATTTTGGGGTCTAAGAATCGGGATCACGCAAATTAAGGATGCAATAAATCCCAAAGCCTATTACTTGCCCTTAAATAAATTTCATGGCATGTGAGTAGAAAAATAAAAATCAATCTTGTATGATATTCAGTGAAAAAATATTAGCCTTTCTGCCTAATAATTCCTGGCTACATGAACCTTGCCAGAGCAACCCTGTCTCACAGAGGGAATCAGCTATCAGGATAGCTGTGATGAGATGACAGAGTGTTTCTTCCAAAGAAACAAGCTACAAGCAGCAAAACATGGCAAAAGAAATGATGTTGAATGCAATGTTTCATTTGCTGTGTGCTGCTGAGGCTGGGCTTAATCTCTATCGGCTGTAGCTACAGCCCGGGCTGCGTCTTTCCTCCTCCTGGTCTCTTCTAGTCCCAGTTGCAGGTTTCTGAAGTCCTGCAGAAAACGGTGTCGCCCTCCAGACTTCCCTCCTGGCGGGTGATGGTCTCTCACGATTGCAAAAATAGATTTCTCTCTTGCCCGAGGCTGTTGCAAGGGCCACATAATAAAAATATAATAACACAAAATAACCACACTGGGTTATTTTTTGGGTAGCACCCTGCGTATAACAAGCCCCTCGATAATAAGAGGCTTATTGGTGCCTCCTGTAAAAAGGCATTATTTTCTCTCTTAATTTATGTCATTCAGAGGAAAGATGCTTTTTTGGATAAGGACAAGGCGCTGAAGGGAAAGTAGATGCCTGAAACTAAGTTGGGATCTTGGCTCTGCCCCAGGTGCCCTATGCGGCCCTGGGCAAATCCCTTAGTTTTTTGGTTTGTCTGATTTTCGCCTCTCGGGAATGGGGAGGTGAGAGATGCCTTTGTTCACCTGGCTCCCTGGGGACCAGCTCTGCCTTTTGATCTCCTTTGGGAGCACAGTTTCTGCAGTAATGGGATAATACCCTTTTCCGGGGGTTTTCATCCATGCGTGGTTTTACAGGGCTGTATGTGGGCACAAAGAAAGGATCCTCATTGTGTAGTATTGCCTGTCAGGGGAGGAGAGGGGATTTTTTTTTAATTATTTTTGTTTGTCATCCTTTCCTCCCTCTGCCTGGAGGACCGTCAGCAGTCGCGGTGTGGAGTTCCCACCCTGCTCCTTGCCCGTCCGTGGCTGTCTCTGAACAAGGAGCCTTTATTTTACAGCCAGGATGCCAGGAGTTCCCACCGCACACCTAACTCACGGCCAGTTAAGTCCGTTACCCCATTTCTCACGGTGGCTGGCACAAAATTCTTCCCGGTGAGGCGAGAGGGTCTCGCAGCAGACAGAAGCAGCGTGGTGGGATGGGGGGGACGACTGTGCAAAGGTTCTCCTGGTGCTCTGGAGCACGAGTTTTCATTCTCTTTCCAAGTTTTCATGCCCTTTCCAAGTTTTCTGGGGCAAACTCAGCTCTCTGGAAGACATCAGGACTTCTTGTTGCAGGTCCTGATTAACCAGGAGGGTTTTTTTCTTAAAGGTTTGGGTTTTTCCTCCCCCTTCCCTGAAGACTGTCCTGCTGCAGCCCTGGCTGTTCCCCATTGCCCATGGTAGATCCTGGTGTCTCCAGGCTCCATCTGCGTCCACCTCGTGTGAGCCAGCTCCACTGGCTGAATGGGAGCTGTGAGCAGAGAGGGCTTGTGTTTTTTCATCTCCCCAAGATATATGTTTTTCCTGGAAGCAGAGTTTTGCAAGCAAAGCAGGAGGTTAAGGAATATTGGCTCGTGCTGCCTGCATGCATTTTTAATGCGCGCACAGTGAAACCTTCTGAAAACGGGAAGGAGTTAGCATGTTCAAAGGCCTTTTACTGGGGCCTTCAATCTAAGTAAATCCTTTATATATGAACTGAACCTCTAAGTGACTTTCTTCAGGAGGCACTGCAGTTAATAAAATAGATTTAAAAAACATTTGCAAATGGGGAGGAGAGGTGAATCCTCTTTGTCAAGTGGAGGTTTTCTCCTGCCGGAGTGGCAGCGGTGCTTTGGTGGGGCGGTGAGGGGAAGGAGAAGGGGATGGTTGAGTTTTCTCCATGCTGGGGGCCAAGGCAGGACCCCTCCAGTGGGTGGCACAGCTCCCTGGGGCTAAATGACATTAGTTTTCCCTCCAGGCAAATGCAGCGAGGCCAGCCCATCGCCCTGGGCTGAGGTTAACCTTGCATTTAAACAAATAAATAAGCAGAAGCCAAAATGCGGATTTTTCTTGGCATTTAACGTCTGCATGTCGCATGCCCTGAGGTGACAGAGCAGATATTCTGGAGGTGGAGGGCAGGCCCTTGGCTGGGGGCTGCTTGTTGCCTGCCTGTGGCTGCAGGGCAGGTTTGATCTCGGGGAGGGGTGACATGCTTTGGGAGGGGTGACATGCTTCGGATGCCTGGGAGTCCCCTGAAAGTCCTGTACATTCGGAGCCAGGATTTGCTGTTTTGCTTGCAGGAGGCTGGACACATCAGTGAAGGGCAAAACCCCCCCCAGGGCATGGGCTGGTGCTGGTCCTGCAGCTTGTCTGACCCCCTGGGTGCCCTCCACCCCCCTGCAGACCCTGTGCCAAGCGGGTGGCGGGGAGACGGTGCCCACCAGCACCCTGTAGAGTGCAGACCACCGTCCAGGCCATCGTGTCTCCGCTTTGCCCAGCTCCACAACACAGATGGGGAACTGGGATGAGCCCAGGTCGCAGCCGCCTCCAGGCACATTCAGGGCAGTTCAATGAGCTGTACCAGCATCCTCCCATTGGGGAGGATTTGACCCAGAGGAGACTTTCCTCCCACCCTGCTTTGCCTGCGATCCCCGTGCCTTGCTGGCGAGGTTCAGCATTGCTCGGTTTTGCCCAGGTAAACTATTAAACCAGGCTGACGTGCTCCAAACGAGGTTTGCAGCGTTATCATCCCTGGAGTTTCTGTACTTAACGGCTTGCCAATAATATCAGGATGTGTGTGGGGGTGAGAGGGAGGAAGGGATGGGAAGGGAGAGTCACAAGCATCCCGGGGCTGTACTATTACTGTGCTGAGCGAGCAGCATTCTGCAGCCTGCAGGAGAGGGGCAGAGGGGGGCAAACCGAGCTGGACCCCCCAAGCCCCTGCCCTGCAAAATGTGCCTGTCTCTGCTCCCAGTGTGTCTCATTCACTGGTCAGCTCTTTTTGTCTGGAAGGTCCCCCACGCTTCATCCACCAGTTCAGAATTAAATGTGGGGCTTTGTCCAGATTTCATGACTTTATGCATTTCCTCGTCTGAGTGAGCCCCACTACGAGGTGGGGGTACCTTTACATTTCCAGCGGGGGTGACCCTGTAAAGGAGACTTTGTGATCCTGCCAGCAAAACCCACTTCTGCAAAAGATGGGATGGCACAAGCTGTAGCGTAGCTGATCAAGGAGACGTTCCCCTTGCTGCCCTGGAGGAGAGGAGGGAGATAAGGGGAAATCTTTTATGGGATTTGCGAAGATTCTCCAGCACGATGGAGGCTTCACGCTGCTCAGATTTGGTCTCTGCTCCCCTCGCCCCTGGGGATGGCAGCTCCACACAGGAGGCGGATCCACCCTTGTGTGAAAATGGCAAGCAATTAAAGTTGCTAACGATTAAGTCCTCAAATGTCTTCTGGTGAGGAGGTAGTCAGGGGACCTTTTCTCCTGTAAGGTTGGTTTTACAAGGACTGTTTTATTCATTGCCAGTGTGTTCTCTGTAATTGCACTTTGCCCATTATTCTTCTTACGGCCGTTGTGTATCCATTGTGCGTGGAGTAATTGTTGCTATAAAATGGATGGAGAAGGCTGTGGAAGGAGTTGGTGTCTGGAAAGGTGTACGGTTGCTGTGCAGTGCTCTCCTGTGCTCCAAGGAGCCTGGGACTGGGACCAGTCCTGGGACTGGCCACCATTCCAACCAGCACAAACCCGCAGAGGTTCAGCCGCAGACCTTGCCAGCGCAGGGTCAAGTGGGGATGGTTTCTTCTGACATGGACGGAGCTTCTTTAGGAGTGACCATAAGGCTTATTCCCTTGTCAGTAAGCAGGATCCTTGGCTAAAAGCAATTCCTTTCCAGTTAAAAACCTTTTTAACGCATTTATTTTGGCAAGTATGTATCCTCACAGGCTTGCTCCTTAGAGAGTCTGAAAAATATCATTGACATGTTTTCCTGTGCGGCTGCTTTGTAGGCCTGGGAGATGCTGAGGTCACCCTGTAAGCATCTGCTAATAAAAGCAAAGGCAGTTTCTCTTGCCCCCTCCCCACCAGCAGCTTTGCTTAATGAAGATATGGCCCGGACGTGCACAGCTCTGCTTAGGGTGGAGCTGGCTGGGTTTGGGGTCCCCCCGCCTTGTCATCACTCGTTGACTTTGTTGGTGTCCTACATCCCTTGGGGCTCCCTCTTGTATCTCTGGCCACCTTTGCCCCATTCTTACCTTTGGGTGCAACAGCAAGGCATAAAGAGCTCTCTCTCCTCTTCAGGGTCAGTGTGGAGGTGCTGGAAGGGGCTTTCTGAAATGCAATCCTTGCCCCAGGTATGGAGAAGGGCTTCAGGCTCGGCTGGTCCAAAGCAAGGGGCAGTGGGAGAGGGGAGGACACAGGGCTGGAGGCACCACCATGGGCTGTGCCTGGAGAAAGATCTGCTCAGATGCTTTGGGACGAACCACGTCTCTTTGCGCCCCACCGGAGAGGGGAGAGACCGCGTCTTTTTGTTCCTTGTGGAGCCCAGAAGGTGCTGCTCAGCCCTGGTGGTCTGTTTAGGTCTGGTTTACGTTGCACAGTAGGACCCGCTTGGCTGGGACGTGCTGGTGGGGCTTTCGTGCAAACAGCCAGCGGTGCTGGCGCTGCTCTGGAAGCCGGCAGAAAGATATATTTAGGTAGATATTTGTTTTTATTGGCAGGAGTTTCATAGGACTACAGCTGCTCAGGTACAGCAGAGAAACTGCTGCTCCCACTGCTAAAAGATTTCCTTGTGCTGCTTTGCTGCAAGTTAAAACCAGGGAATTTTCAAGGTTTTTGTTTTGACAGAGCGTTTGCCAGAGTTGGGCAACTGCAGAGCCTGGTGGGGAGGTTGTTAAATACCGTGGGGTGCGTCCCAGGTCTTTGTATCCTGGCTGTGATTTATCTTTATGCTCCCCGGGCGAGCGATGCTGTCTGCCCAGAGTGGACAAAATCTTTTGAATTTTGACCAGTTTGGCTTTGAGCAACCTGGTCTGGTGGGAGGTGTCCCTGCCCAGGGCAGGGGGGTGGAAGGAGATGATCTTTAAGGTCCCTTCCAACCCAAACCATTCCATGATTTTCTGCCATGGCACTTTCAAATCTAGTTTTCTTCTGAGCCAGACACCAGCGCCAAATCGTTTCCTAGGGATTGGTTGTGCTCTTACCCCAAAGGGTTTGGGGTTTTTTTTCCTTTCTTTTTGAGAAAGATATCTCTGGATTCCCCTTTCGATTTTATCCATCTGTTATCGGCAGCATGGAGCTGAAGCGAAGAGAAAATCATACCGCTTTCTCGAGCAAAGCATGAGAATTTTTTAAAAATGCGATAATGTGTTGAAACATAAAATTATACGAGCTGTTATTTTCTTGTCTCATAGTCTCCAGAAATACTTGGTTCACATTTGAGCTAAAGATAAAGCAGGGCATGCAGCTAACCCTTGGGCACCGAGCAATGCGCTGTGCTAAACGCTGTGAGTACTCTCCTGCAAAATCATCATCTTCGTGTTATCTGATGATGTAGTTTGCTGCTTCCCCCCTGAATTTCTATCAGAATTAATCCTGTGAGAATTTTTGCAAGTTCCAGGCCACAAATAAAAGCAAATCATAGTTTTTCAGAGGATGTGTCTAAAATTTGGCACAGCATGAGGTGCTTCTTTCCAGAGATGAGTAATGTAACACAATAGTATGATTTTAATTAAATTCAGCAGCTTTTGGTATGCTCCGATGTGTCTTGTTCTGCAGGGAGAGAATTGATTCCATTCTGCTCTATACAAATGCCTCTTGGGCGTTAACAGCGTGGTTTTCATCCATCCCGCAGCATTTTACCAACATCATTCCCTGACGCTTGTTCCCATTTCACAGATGGGAACCAAAGCTCAGAGGTGCTGCCCGGGTCAGGAGCGGGGCTGGAGACGCAGCTCCAGGTCACCTCTTTGTTCCTCCCTGATCAGCTCAGTGCCACCTCTCGGTACATCAGTAAATTAAATGTTGCTTTAATCTGCCGAATCCCACCGAAGCCGATGGCAAATGCATTTTCAGTTGCCTGTTAACATCTTGCAAAACCACGTTGGTTTTCTTTGGACGGCTCCAGGAATGCTATGCTCGTGAAGGCGTGATGTCGTGTCCAGTGGACCCGCTATGGATCCGGGGTACCAGAACCGATGGCTAACGGGGGACCCACAGGGAGAGGGTGATCCCACGCTCAGGGAGTGACTTGCCATCCCGGAGGACAAAAGAAAAAGGGAAGGTTGGAGCTATCAAAATGACGTGCTACAAACAGCCAGGATCTGAGCGCTTCCCCTGGAGAAATGTGTGTTGGGATTGCAGCAGCATGAAACCCCAGCGGTGGGACAGATGGACTGGTCTGGGAGCACGGGAGATGGAGCTGCTGCTGACCCCCCCCCAAACTCACACGGAAAGCACAGCCTGAAGCCCAAAACCTCGGTGAAATCACAGACTCCCGCGGGGTTTCTCTGTCTCGCCGCGATGCTTTCTTCAAAAAGGGATTGTCGGAGGATCTGTGCAACCAGCCACGGGTTTTGTGAGTTACTGCAAGGTGTAATTATGGTCTGTAGACACCATGCTGTGGAAGTGTTTTTCTGCCAGGTCCTGAGCCAGGAAGACTCGGCACAGCCCTGTCCATCCCAGCAGAGCCGTAGAAGCTCCTTTGCACCAGCTTGTGGCTCTTGTCTTTTCTGTTTATGAAGAAATCCCTCGCAGAAGGGGCAGCAGATGGGAGCAGCTCAGGTTTCGCGGATGTCACATACTCCTTCTGCTTTTTAAAACACTGCAGTGTGATCTCTGGATTCAAAAAAATGAGGGGAGATTGGCAAGCTGTCGGTGGGAGGATGGAGTCCTGCTCCCGGTAAGGGACAGGCCACCAAACACCCTCCTGTGGGTGTTTGCACAAGTCAGGAAAACCTCCTTGCAGATCTGCCCGGCAGATGATCTCCTCCAAGAGTGGCCTTGGATGGGAACAGCTCCTTGGGATGGAGGGTGAGGAGGGGACATTTCCACCCTGCCTGTGTCTCACTGGGCTTTCTGTTCCCAAGGCTTGTGTTTGGCCCCAGGAAGTCAGAAATATAATTTCTGCCCCAGGAGGCAGAAATTAGAAAATAAATCATGCCGGATCCTCCCTGCTCTGTCACACATGGATTTGAGGCCAAGATTGCCCAGGGGGGTTGTAGGTTGCCCAGGGACGCTGTGGAGGTTGTGGCTGCCCCATCCCTGGAGGGGTTCAAGGCCAGGTTGGACGGGGCTTGGAGCAGCCTGGGCTGGTGGGAGGTGTCCCTGCCCAGGGCAGGGGGGTGGAATTAGATGGTCTTTAAGGTCCCTTCCAACCCAAACCAGTCTATGATTATAAGATGCTACTGTACAAAATGATCCGAGTAAAACTGACCCATCCCTGACCCTCCGTATTCTCTGTGATGATATCGCAGAGGTGAACAGCCGGCTTCATTTGCTAGGACGAGGCGCCCAGATGCTGGAATATGTTCATAAATAAATAAATCTTGCTGCTTATTGCTGTTGGAATTGCAGCCTACCTGGCTCTTCCCCTTAAATAATTCAGAGGCGAGAGCAGCCAGGCAGCGCGTCGGGCTGCGCCTTCTCCCCGCAGAGAGGATCGCTGCGTGTGGGGGCAGCTGATGAGGACACGGCGTGGGATGGACCACGGGGGCATCCTGAGTGAGGGGGTTTGCATGAAGTGCCTGGTGAAATATTAATTGGCTATTGCCCGCTGTGGTGTACCCTGGCTGCGGACTGCTCCTTCCCTTCCGAGAGCGCGCTGCGTTGGCAGGGTGCTGAGAGTGTGCGAGCTCTCTGACCGGGAAAGTAGCCCAAATGTTTTGTACAATCAAGGGGGTGCTTTGCACCGCGTGTCGAGAATGATCATCTGCTGTAGGTCTTGTCCTCGAGAGAAGCAGCTCGCTCTAAACTCCATAACAAATTACTTGGTCGTTCCTTCTCTTTTAGGCTCTAAAACAAACACATGAGATTGATCTGGCTTTTGTTCTCTTCTTTGATCTCTGGAAGCGATGCTGTTGAATGCTGTGGGGTTTGTCTGTGAAGAAGTCTACTCTGGGAGGTTTATTATCTCTAAGAGCCTGTTCCAGCCATGTCTAATGTCGCTGGGGCTTTTGCTCTTCATAGGAGCGGGATCGGGCTTGCTGCAGCCCAGGCGCGGGCTGGGGGGATGAATGGCTCAGCCGGTGGTTCTTCATGAGGGTGGAGTAGAACAGAAAGTCTGGTGCTTAACTAATGAAATTCAATAAGAGACATTTTTCAGTTGAATCTAAATGAACCGGGATCTCGGCAAACCTGTTGGGTTTCAGTGGACTCAGAATCCTCATTACTGGTGGGCATTCCCAGCTTTAGCATTTAATACTCTGTGTGAAGTTGTAATGCACTTGGAGATCTGTAAGAATTTCCCAAGGGATCGATAGCTTTTAGATTCCTTGACTTCCAAGGTTTCTGCTCTTTCTTAAAAAAATAATGACGTAGGAACAGGTCCCAGACAACGCGGTTGCTCTTGGGGAGCTCGTGGCTGGAGAACATGCAGCGCCATCACCCAACCAGATGGAGATGCTCCCCGCGTGGTTGGACCAAGCTGATGACCTGCGTGAAGGTGTCTAAGTGCAAGTCCTGTGCTGGACCTGGGCGTGCATGGGAAACACTGGCTGAAAATTTCACCCAGTTGGCTTTTCTTAAGAGTTGCCTTGACGTGGATCTGGTGGGGCAGGAGCAAGAGCAGGGCTCTCCCCCCCCGGCCTCTCCCCACCACGTCAAATCTGTTTCTGCAGCCAGTTCAAGTGGGAAATGTCCCCCTGAGAGGAGCCCGGCCCGCAGGGGAGCCACGAAGGTGATCTGATGGGAAGTGGCAAAACCAGCAACATGGGGAATAATTGATGGGACAGGGCTGGTGGGCAGCTCACCCCGCGCCTCCTGCCAGCACCCCCCCGACCCCACTGCGAGTCTAGGTAGAAAAGTGTTTAATGTATTTTCCTGCAGCTGGCTGCTGGAGGTTCATCCTCATCAGCTCATTGCTAGAGGATTGCTTTTTCCTGCGTTCATCGAAGAAGAACAATGTAAAGGGATATATAAGGGAACTTAAGCCAAAAGTAGGGAGAGATTTTAAATAATGGCCATAATTTGTAGGGGTAAATTAAATTATGTTGATGCACGTTGGGCTTTTGGGGAAGAGTAAGGACTGTGTGGGTGAGAACTGCCCAACACTGCACGGTCCCAGCCCCGGGTGGCTTGTCTGGGGGCTGGCACCCTCTTTTGGGAAAGGGGAGAGGAGCTGCGGGGAGGTGGCAGCTCCGCTCCTGCAGCGGTGACGTGGGGACACAGGGAGCCCCTCCGAAGGCACGAACAAAGGGCAAATCCAAGGCTTTCCCCAAAAATCCATCCTTCAGCTCCAGGTTTTAGCTGGTTCATTTAGTAATCCTCCCCTCGGTGTGACTTTCCTTCTAATTGCCTTCTGAGCATCCTTATTTAGCCATTAGCTGCTATTGCGGAGATACAGGCTATTAATTCCTCCCCTGCCCTGACTTTCACTCCAGTGCGTTACCGACGGTCAAGGTGAAGCGGGAAGGGCTGACGGAGCTGCGTCTCCATGAAACTCTCATTAGAAAGTATTTTTCTCTCTTTGCTGTCTCCTTGTCTTACACGGCGGGGTCTATCACAGGAACTGATTACACCTCAAGCCCAGATTTACGGTTGGAAATGTGCGTTGCGGTTTTAATATTCTTCATGGCTCTTTCACTTCTTTCTTTCTGGCATGGTGAGCACTGGAGAAGGAAATAGTTAGAGATTAAGAGCAGAAGATGCATGTAAAAGAAAGGAAGTTGTGCCTTGTGGGGATTTTTTTACTCTTATTTTAACAAGCGGTGTTTAAACAGAGGTCACCTCTGATTTCTCCTTCCTTGCCGGATACGTGCAGGATGGTGCAGCCCCCGTGGCAGCGGCTGCCGTTCCTCGTCGCCCCTCAGGGCTGAAGTCCCAGACCGATTCCCGTGATGGGCTCAGCCACATGCACCTGGTGCCTTTTTTTGTCTGCACTTCAGATGGCTTTTGTATTTGTCACTAGTGCCCAGGAGACAGCCGGGGAGAGGAAACATGCAGACACGAACGTTTTGTGAAGATCCTGGGAGCCTGCTGGTCTCTCACTCCACCTTTGTGCTTTGGAGCTTCTCTCCAAATTGGGCTTTATCCCAACATCTCGCAAACGTGTGGGCAGCTGTTTATGGGCATGGTCAGAGAGCCCAGCCTGGGGTGCTCCTCGGTTCCCGTGGGGTGGCATCTTGAGCAGAGGCTCGGCAGCCCCGACAAGCCGGTGGACCATGAAATCGTCCCGCCCTGTGAGTGGGGCCGCCACCTGGTCGTGGGTTTAGTGGAACTCGCGTTAGGTTTGGGCAGGATGTGAAAACACGCAGTCTGAAGCCGCTCCCCAAAGGGAAGGTGAAGTAAAGCAGGGGAGGGAAGGCAAATTAACGCTGGAGACAGGATCCAAAAATAGCAAATTCAGGGGCTAGCCAGGCCACGTATTAAATCTTTCAGGAGAGGCAATCTGTCGTGAAATGGAGGGTGGGAGAGGAGAGGAGGGAATTGCTTTGGAGCGCAGTTAGAAGTTCACGTGTGTCCTCAAACCAGGACACTCACCCGCAGCATCCGCATCCCGCCCCACGTGGCTCTTTGCCCAGGAACCCCCGGCTGCGATGCCCATGGAGTTCGGATGAGCTGCCCGGCTGCAGCCCCTGTTCCCAACGCTCCGGCAGGGACAAGGCTTGCTGCGGCCGTGGAATCCCAGCCCAAGGCAGCCAGAGTCGCAAGGTGCATCCAGCCCCAGCAGGGCCGTAGCCCACTGTGGCCCCATGCCAGCAATAATACATTGGCTTTAATTAAAGCAATATTTTTCATCTCCTTACATACATTATTTGGTTATTACTTCGGAATGAGCCAAGGAATTCTTGTATTCCCCCCACTCCCTGCCTTTCTCATTTAATCTGCTTTTCCTCCTCCTTCCTTTTGCCCTTTTGGTGTCCTTTCCCTCATCCCCAGGGTTTTTAACTTTTTTCGGCTATCACAAAGTTGTTAAGATGAGGGAGCCCTGAGCTCGTAAGGACTCGTTCATTCTGATGGGATCGCCTGCCTGCAGCGGTGGGAGATGTTGGTGGGAAGCGGCTCGATGTTCCCCAGCTGCGTCCCGGCCGAGCGGGGCCCGAGCTCACAGGTAGAAAGGCTCCATCATTGGTGGAGGAGAATTTCTCTGTCTCAACGAGTCCAACACTGGCCTTGAATTGGGTTTTTTTTAGTTGCGTTTGTGCAAGCAGCAGCACAGCAGGGAGCGATGGCTCAGACCCGGGGTCTCTGAGGTGCTGTCAGACGATGCAGCTCCTCGCTTCAGCGCTCGGATGGTGCCCGGCGGTGAACCAGCCTCACCACCTGCTTTCTTGTCCTGCCGTGCCCACGGGAAGCAGCGGAGATGATGTCCTCCTGCGAGCTCAATAGGAAAAAATGTGTTTGCAATGAGTATTTTGTTCCGAAATATCCCCCTCCTCTGCTCAACGGGATGCTCGGGGCTGGGCTGATTTCAGCTGGGGCTGCAGGGGATGAGCCGCGAGGGGTGAGACACACCAATAACGCTGTCATTCCTCTCCTCCCCCAGGCCCTTCCCATCGGAGGAGACCACGGAAAACGATGACGACGTCTATCGGAGCCTGGAGGAGCTGGCGGAGTAAGTGGCCTCGCCTTGTCACGGGGAGGGGACATGGAAAGGGAAAAGTTGCAATGTAGTTTCAGCAAATTTGGTTAAAAATTGACAGCGGGGCTGGGAGAGCCGGGGCTGGCTGCTTTGATCCTCATGCCAGGAGATTTTTGTGCTCTTACAATAGTCCGTCTTTTCCCATGTTAAGCCCTGGGAGACATCACTTAATCGGGTTGAGTTTACGAGTGGCTCAGTTGGGGGTGAGGGGGGCCAAGCCCACCGGGAGCCCCTCCACCGGCTCAATCCCATCCTTCGCTGCAGAGGATGTAATTCCTCCTCCCAGCCGAGCGAAGCCGAGCCACTCGTGGGGACTGGGATACCCAT
Source organism: Rhinoptilus africanus (assembly GCA_013400135.1). NCBI lineage: Eukaryota > Metazoa > Chordata > Aves > Charadriiformes > Glareolidae > Rhinoptilus > Rhinoptilus africanus. The sequence goes on from VXBO01006717.1 coordinate 677,519, forward strand.
TGCTAACTCAATGCTGGACACCCCCCATGGTGTTTTTGTGGTCTCGTGGGTGCTGGCACGTGGGTCCGTGTCCCCCACGAGTGAGTTTGGACCACAACAGCCAGCTCTGGGCAGTCCCTCGCTGGTGGCGCGGTGGGATGCGGGGTGATGCTGCTGGGCTTTCTGCCTCTATATTTTCCTGGGTCTCTGGTGTCTGTGTTTTGCTGCCGGTGGTGATATAACAGGCTTTTAAAAGCAACCTTGAGCTACAACATATACGGTGAAACACGGGCACTATCGGAATTCGATGGCAGCATTCCTGTCGGCCAGGGTTTTGCTTATGAAGCACAGTCTGTTTCATATGGAGGGAAAGTCTGTACGAGTGGATATGCGGCTTTATACGGTTAAATATTATTGTTCCACAACATAAATAATACGACTCCTTAATCCAATGAGTTCCTTATGGCTTCAGTTATTACAAAAGTAAATCATAAATTACTAGTCGAGGGAATGGAGTGCCCTGGAATCCCCCGCTCGCGGTTTGCTCCCAGCAGCTGCAGTTTAATAAAATTTCAACTTATAAAGGGATCCTTTCAAGAATAACATTTTTTCCCCCCACTCTCCTAAAGTTCTCAAAATCTCTTTAATACTGGGTTTTTAAAATTCCTGATTCTCGCACATAGGAGTGCCTTTAACTAGAGAAAGGTTTGTGTGTGAAGTTGCCCACGAGCGTTGGTGGGGATGCAGATTATCTCCTAGAAATCTGGTTTTTGGGAGTTTGGTGCTCTTGGAGCTCGGAGCAGGTTATTGAGCATTGGAGACCGGTTCCCAGCTTTAACTGCTCTGCTGCCAGCATCACAACTCCATCAGGGTGTCCAGGTGGAACCTTCCCAAGCTGTTCCTCAGACCTTTGCTCGTGGCTGCCAGTTGATCCCTCCACGAGAGGGGCTTAGATCCCCAAGTCCTGTGCTCAGATGGCTTAGAGGTTTTATTTCTTATGGTCGCCCTGTTCTGTCCCAGATTGTCCCATTCTTTGCAAAATCCTCTTTACATCTTTAGTTGGGCCCACTGGGGGGAAAAGGCATGTGCAAATCAACATGGGGATATTGTGCAAATGCCTTCATCCCGCTGCAGCCAGGTTGTGCGTGGAAATACAACCTGCAACACGGAGACGTGGTTCACCCGTAACGGTAAAAACCCCAGAGAGCCCCAAAACATGAGTGTTGCCGCTCCTGCTGCCTGGTGACACATCAGCAATACCCCCTCTCTCTCCTTTGGACAAGGAGCGTCTCTCTGTGCTGGACAAGGAAACTTTCATTGGAAATTTGCTGGTCACAATGGTGCATACTGGGCACCGATGCTGGGCGCTGGCAAACGGCGGGGCCGCATGAGAAAGCTCTTTCTTAGCTGCTGCCGATCTCCAAACGGTGGAACAAGGGCGTCATTCAGGCGCTGGGAATGATTCAGTCCATCCAGCATCTTTGCATTTAATATCGCTGACGATCCAGCAGCCTTGGGAGGATCCGAGTGCATCCGAAATGCTTTCTTGGAGGCGAGGAAGTGATTTTCATAGCACGCAGTGAAGTGACCCCACGCGTGGAAGGAACCGCCGTGGAACAGCACAAGCGGGTGCAGCCAGAGAGACCCCTCCATCTCTGGGGGCTTTTTCCACGTTAACGTGACACATCTGTGCAGCTATCCGAGTCGTTATTTTTGCCATTTGGATAATTTTGGAGGGATGCATGGTCCTGTTAATAAAAGCCCCACGAAATATGGCAGTTTCAAGGGCCCAGCCTGCCGTCCCTGCTGGCCTCGAACAGCCGGGATACAGGTGGACTCGACATCACCATGTCATCCCCTGGGAGAGATGTGTCTTTCTTTGGGTGTTGTGGTGCTGTGATAAAAAGCTCAGGAAAAATACTGTCCTGTTTCTAACGAGGTATCTTGAGTGCTGGTAAAAGTGTGGTTTTTTGGAGAAGGTGATGATATAGGCTGGGCAGTGACCGGCTTGAGAGCAGCCCTGAAGAAAAGGACTTGGGGGTGCTGGTCCACGAGATGCTCAACGTGAGCCGTCCGTGTGCATTTGCAGCCCAGAAAACCAACCGTATCCCGGNATTCTATAATGCTTCATTTCAACCGTATGTATGTAAACGGAGCGGTTTGGTGTCCCTCCCGTTTGAGATTTAGGGTGAATTCCTGTTCTGCAAAGCATTCAAAATACAATATTGATGGCGGAGGCACAGATTCGGGAAGCAGAAGGAACCAGCAGAAGGAACCAAAAGCAAAACCCGCGATGCTCTGAAGAGCGAGGACCATCATCCCGGCAGCGAGGTCCCTCCCAGCACGGAGGAGTGGTGGCAGCTGGGGACAAAAGCCAGTGCCGGGGCTGGGAATGGGTCAATGGCAGCGCCACGAGGGCCGATTGCTGCAGAAAGAAGCCGTCTGTGGGCAATCACGGGGCGGCCGCGGGGTGCCGGTGTGTACAAAGGATGTTCATGCCTTGATGAACCCATTGTGCTTTCACCTTTGGGGTGTCGTGGAGATTACACAGGGCTGCAGGCAGCTCCCCAGCGCCGGGTCAGGCAGCCAGCAGTTCACAGCACATAACTGCCTGGAAACAGCTATTTATTTTAAAGAAAAAAAAAAAAAAAGCAAAACCCCCAAAAACAAAAGAACAATTGGTGATGGAAAGGGGAGGGGAAACTAAAAGGGTATCAGGGGAGCTAGAAAGTTCTCAAATTCCCTGTCCTCAGCCTGCCTGCCCCTCGGTTTGCTTTGCCATCGGCCAGATGGCAGCTTGCAAAGAGCCCGGGCAGATGGCGAGGGCTGGCCAGTTTGCAAGTGGTGCCTGATCGATACTGGGACGCTTGTCCTCTGCTGCCTGATTTATTTCTGTGCGCCCTAACAAAAGTATTGGGGAGAGTGGTGAATTTCCAAACCTTTCCCAGTAGAGAAGGGGAGTTGCAGATCTCCTGCCTGGCCTCAATTTCTCGAGCGATGCAGCGCGTTTGGGCACAGACTCTGCCAACAGCCTGTCTCCTGCCAAGAGCTTCTTCCTGAAGTTTCTCCTACTTCTTTCGCAGCTGTCACCAGCGTTGCCTCCTCGAATCTTCTAAAATAGTGATGTGATCGGCAGAATTTCTGGAGTGCGTTAAAAAAAGTAATGAATAGAGGAGCCAAGGTGAGGTGATAAGTTAGCTGCCACTTTTCTCATTATTTTTGCTGTGTTGGAAAACTCACACATGCCAGCCAGTTAAATAAATGGCTCTGTGGTACAAGGCACTCGAGCCATAGCATTTGTAAATGTGGCTTTTCTTCTTTGTCACCAGTCAAGATTTTTGTATGTCCTGCTTGTGCCATCTCTAGGATCATGTCGGTTGCTATAACTGTGTGAGGCTCATTCTTGGGATGATAATGTTCCGTTTTGGATGGGTAACGTAAGACCTGAGTAGAATAGATGGCAAAAGGCCTCTCTTGCTATTTCCAGACGCGTGTCTCGGTCCAAGTACAATCTGGCTAATTAAAACCCTGCGAGATCTGGAGTCCAACGGCTGCACATCTTGCACTCCTTCACCCTGAAACCCAAGTCTGCCAGATGTGCTGCAAATAGAGGACTCCACTTGTCCTTGTCTGACAGAGGCTGTGAATGAGGGGTTGGTCGGATGAACCATTTATTTATAGCTGTAAGTGCAGAGTAAGAATGAGAAAGTGGAGGATTACTGGGCAAACTGGAGCCTGGCAGCTGCTGGGCAGCTGTCTCAGGGACCCTGCAAATGTTCTTCCAGCCTGGACCCGGCGGTGGCTCTGAGGTCTTCTGACTCTTAACCTCGGCCACAGGGCTGGAAATTTGGGTTTGTCTTTTGGTTGGCTTATTTTAGCTCTTTCTCTTTCCTCCTCCTCTTCTTTTGCTCTTCCTGGTGGTTCTGGCTCTTTCATCAGTGGAGCGAAAGCAGCGCTGTGGTTTGGACGGGGTTTTGGTGTAGTGGGATTGCTCTGAGGGCCTCACTTGGGCTCATCCTTGAATTTTTGAGACTGGTACAAACTCATCAACTTCCCAGAGCAGCTTTTATGGATGAAGAGGTCCTTCAGTGGCCCTTGAGGCCCTCACAGCTTCCCTGCTTACCCTCCTCATCTGCGGTGTCATTGCAAACGTGGTGTGCATCATTCCTTCAGCATAGCGGTCCTGCTGCGGAATATTTATCGGGGCATCATGGCCCATCTGTGCCCATCCCCTGGTGTGGGCAGCCCTGTCTGGAGCTCATCTTCTCCCAAAGCCCAGAGGCAGACTATGCCCTCTCTTTTGGCCCGGTGCTGAGCTCTGGAGGGCTGTCTCCCAGTGGTGGGAACAGTGGGACCAGTGCCTTCACCCAGGGCAGGGAGGTTCTTCCTCAAACTAACTCAACTTTGGCGTCCTGTCGGGGAAGATTGCGTTAAAATTTGGCTGTACTTAGGCAACCTGAGGGGACCCCCCCCCACTTCTTCCCCAGCTCACTCCATCGATGTCCCTGTTTGCCCCTTACTCCAAGGCAGCATCCTGGCCTCGGTCCCGCTGTTCAGGGAGCTGCTCCTTGGCATGGCTGCTGCCTGCTTGGGAGGGCATTCATGCAGAGTGGGCATTGCCAGGGAGGAAGAGCTGAGCCAAAAGCATTGGTTTTGCCTGAAATTGCCTTAGATACGAAAAGCTTTATTCTTTTTGCTTGGAATGAGCTTTCCTGGCTAGGCAAGATGCTGCCAGCCCAAAGCTGGTTACATCCATCCTAATAACAGTAATTGCAAATGCTGGCGTTAACTCTGAAGGGCGGATAAAATCCCTATCCGAGACCCAGAGCTGTCAATGAATCTTCTAATCCAGGCAGTAGATCGTAGGCTCTGATACCCATGGGTAACTTGCAGACTCTGCTGCTTTTATTGAAGGAGTAAATTGCTTTTCTTTGTGAAGAGCGAGATGAGGATCTGGCCTTCCTTGCTCAAGTTGTTCAGTCTACGCGTGACATGCTTGGGCTGCTGAATTCATTGCCGCCCACAGCAGGGGACTGTGGTAAACATGGAAAATTCCCCCCCGCTTTCCCTCCTTTTATGGCATTTAAAATTTATTGTGTTCTTAGGTTGCCACTGGCTAAAATCATCCCGAAGCCTGTTCTCTGTTTTAACGCTGGGGAGGGTGCGTATTTTCGGCTCTGACAGACAAAACGCGGAGACCGATGAAAATCGATACGTGCAAAGCAGCGGCATCAACAGCCGTACGCACGCGGGCAGAGCTGGGCTGCTCCGGGAGGGGCTGATCTGCACCTTTTACTGCTTTCCCTAACACTGGCAGCCTCTGGTGTTTCTCAGAAATGTTCTAGGAATGTATTTTCATAAATAAGAGTCCACTGGTCATAGGTATCGTTGTTTTAATACCACCGCAGCTGTCGGGGTTGAGCTTCTCTAGTGCCTCTCCCCTGAGCTCTGAAACGGAGATGTCTTTCTAAACGGCCCCAGGAGAAGGCAGTTTTCCCCGTTTTTTTCCCTGAGGCCAGAAATCGGAGATGGGAAGGGCTTGTACTGGTGTTGATGAGCGAGAACTAGGGGCTTGGCCCTTTGGTGAGAGCAATGAGAGTGCTGAGAGGCAGATGTGGCCCCCCGTGGTGGGTGCAGTGTTCGTGTCAGATGGTTCTTGGCAACTCTGTGGCCAAATTTGCTGTGTTGTCCCTCAGTAGGTCTTTCTGCCCCTTTCCTGGTGGTGCAGAGGAGCTCTGGGTAAGGCCATGCTGGGCCAGGTCCGTGGGACACCTCTCCTTCTCCAGGCTCGCTCCAGGCAGCCTGTGATTCCGGAAAACCCCTTCAGCATCCCACGCTGCCGCCTGAGTTTCTCACAGTGATGTCCTGTTGCGTGCCCATCCGTGGTCCAGAGCTCTTGTCTCCTCCTTGGGGAGAAGAGGAGGGCTTGTCCAGGCTCGGGTCCCGGTGCAGCAGCAGGCTGGGGATGGGCGATGCTGGGGTCTGAGGCTTGGACGTGGCGCCTGGTTGTGTTTGTGTGCAGGAGAGGGGATCCAGGGGATGCTGGGGATGCGGGGCTTCCTGGAGACACCTCAAGATGCTGTCTTCTTCTGCATGTAGCCCAAAAAAGTTGCTGAGTGCTCCCGGTGCTGGTGATGACCAGCCATCACGCCGAGTGGGCTCTGCTCCGGCAGCAGCCTCACCGCAGCACTCGCCGTGGTCGTATTGCGCCCAGTCGTGCTCGTGCTGCCGACATTAACCCAACCATACGTTTCCTGGTGACCCTCGAGCCAGGGAAATGATGTATGGAGAGACAGCCAGCAATCCGAGAGGTGCGGGCGGGAGGGGAAGATTAATCAGGAACCAGGAGTTACTCACTCTGGATAAGGAGCGGAGCTGAGAATATAAATATTGGTACAGATAATAACGGTGACGGCGACGCTTGGGAAGGGGAAGATGGATCACCAGCTATTAGTGGGCATTATTACAGCAGCTGCAATGCATCACTCTGGAAGAACGGGACGGATACATCGTGCCAGTGTATTTATTTAAAATCCCCAAACTTTTATTAAATAAATCTGTTTTTAAAAATAGAAATAACTGCATTTAGAGAAGAAATAAAGCCCAGTTTTGCAAACAGATGTTCTCTGCTGCTTCATGCTGTATGTAGAGATGTCAAGTATTACAGTTTGAGCGCAGTTTTACACCTAAATGTATTTGTATGTAATTAATACCCATGTTGAAAGAGACAGCTCGTAAAATATGCGAACGCTGCTTGATATTCCACTGTTTCATGCTGTCCTGATCCCATGGGGTTGACTTCAGTGGGAGTGTTAGCAATCAGCACCTGTAGATCTAAGCGCTAAAATTATTATTGTTAATTGGCATTTATTATAGGTTGAATTTTCAAAAGCGTTCTAAGACTTAGGAGGCCCTGGGCAGGGGGGGGTTGAAAAGGCTCAGATGACAATTAAGCACCTAACAGCATCACCTTTAAATACAAGTTGGGCACTACGCCTCGGTGATGCCTTTAAAACCTGTACTTGCAGGGGCATCTCCGAAGAGATGTGGCCGGTTCTGAAAATGTGACTCTTTTCTGATTAATTTATCTCTGATGTAAATGTTATTACTGGGCTCTGCTCAGCGCCGGGGCTGAGCATCACCGAGCCGAGCGTCTGGTGAGATTGCCTTCTGCTGGCCAGGAGAGCCTCCCCCTCCTCCGGGCAATGTTAGATAAAAAATCACCCCGTTGCCCATCGGAGCAGGGGTTGTGCTTTATGGGAGTCGGTGCATCACCAGGAAAGACTGGATCCAGAGGTTTTAAACCTGGACGTGGTACCGGTGGCCGGAGGGAGGATAGCTCGTGGCTGGACCTGGCAGGGCTGAGCTCTGCCCCAGACTGCTCTGGGTGATGCTGCAGGTCCCTGGACATCCCCAGGAGCTCGTCTCAGCCCCGTCACGCTTCCCTCCCCAGGCTTGGATGCTTCTACCTACTGCATGGAGACAGCAGATTATTATTTCTACCTGCTTACTGCTTTGATGGACGGGAGTTTGGGGGAAGGAGGAGACTTTTTTTGGCATAAGGAAGCCTTTTTGTAAGAAAAAACAAAAGCAGACAAGAGTGAGTGCAGTGCTTTAAACACACCAAAACCCAACCCTTTAAAAGATATTCTCGAAGTACAACGTGGTTAAAGTCGCTGACACAAGAGCTGCTCCTGAGGAGGAAAAGCAGGAGATAAACAGGCGGCTGCGGGCAGTTTTGGAGGCAGGTGGAGCCAGACCCAGCGTGATGCTGGACCTGGTGGCGTGCGGTGGCTCAGATGGTCCCGACGGGACACTTGGCCAGCAGGTCCGTCTCGGCCGGGCCGATTAGCGCCGAGCGAAAGCTCCGCAGGGCAGAGCTGGCAGAGCACGGTGGCCCGGGCATGGCAGGCACGGCTGGCACGGGGCTCCGAGCCGCTTCTTGGCTGCGATCCCCGCTCGTGTCGAGCAGTGTTTTGCCTTTTCCAGCCTCCAGTGAGCGGAAAGAGATGTGCAGCGGGTACTGATCCGGGAAAAACAGACTCCTGATGCAAACAGAGAGCGTGGACTGAATGTGTCAGTGCTGTGGGCCAGGAGGATGTTCTTATTACTGTGGTTGTCCTCCCTCCTTGGTGCGAGAGCAGTTGTTGTTTTGCCTGATCAAGTGACAGTGAACGAACCCTCTTTATTATCGCTAAATCGCTCTCCTTCTCGTTCCAGCGAACATGATCTGGGGGAGGATATTTATGACTGCGTCCCCTGTGAAGATGAAGGCGATGATATCTATGAAGATATCATCAGAGTGGAAGTTCAGCAGCCCATGGTAACAATTTATAGGCGTTTTTTAAAGCTGTGCCTTGATGGGAGGGGAAGGGAGAGGACTCAATTAAATAAATAAGTATCTGCCAATGACACGTGATGCTGCGGGGAAGCGAATCGCTTCGCATCCTTCCTTGAAACTGAGCTGCCTCGTGAGAGGTAAAAATAAGCCGAGCTGGGGTGGCACTGGCCCGGAGGGGGTTCTCCGAGGAGTTTCCCAGCCCACCCTGTCATCTGCAGGAGTTTGGGGAGGAGGAAGGGAAGGGGGAGCTAATAATAAGCTCTAAAAGATAAGCTAAAAATAGTGATTTGCTGCTGAGCCAAGGCAGCGTGTGTCAGTTCAGCCCTTTCTGGGGCGGGGGGAGCGCGGGGGCTCCATCAGCCAGATGTGCCACCTCTGCCACCGGTATTTTTAGATCGGGGCGAGGGCTGACAGATCTGTGCGTGGAGGATCCGGCGCTTTTTTGTGCCCACTGCTGCCTGCCTGTCTCAGGGCAGGTAGATGTTTGCAGCGGAGCTTTCTAGGGCAGCTGGGACCCATGTGGCTTTAGGGACAAGCAGCCGCCCCCCGTTCATCATCTCTAAAAGCCTTTCGATGACGGGGAAACCCGGGTGTGCAGCGTGCACGACCTCATGGAGGGACTTGCATTAACTCCAAGGGCGCTGGTGGATGTATCATGCTCCATGGATGAGCCTGGAAGGTGCTGGTGGCCCTTGTGTCTCCCCAGAGGTGCTCACAGCCACCCTCACTACCTGCATCCCCAACACCAAGGAGATGGCTGCCCTGGCTTCTGCTGATGCGGAGCTGGAAGAGACCTTTCCACCAGAGCGTGACCTTCCATGTTTTCTCCCACCCTCTGATATCTGCCACCCCTAGGCTTTGTTCAGGCTCTAACTACTCTCTCCTGGCTGCAAAGAGCACCATACTTTCCCCCCCATAACAAAGCGGGACAAGTTTGGTGATCGATGAAATCCCTGGAGCAGGGTGCATGGCGGTGCTGGGAGGCTGGGAAGGCAGGGCTTCATGCCACGGAGCCCAGCAACATTGCCCACATGGTGGTCTCTCACCTATCCCAAGCCTGGCTGCAAGTGCCACCAACACCATGATGGTGGTGGTTGAGGCATTTCATCCCTTAACCCCTTGTGTACAGCCTGAGGAGCTCCCTCTGCACCAAAACCCCATTTGGATCAAGGGGTTGGGCACAGAATATTCCCACTGATCCACCCAAAGTGCTTCGAGGCATTTCCAGACACCAGTGGCAATGCCAAAGTCAGCACAGCTCATTGGCCACCAGTGTTTTTACCATGTTGCCATCAGCTGCAGAAGCCACTTGGCCCAAGATCTGGCCCTTGGGAAGGTTTTGGTAAGAATCTCTTGCATAAAAAGCAAAAAAGGGGGAAAGCTCCCACCATGTGGGTGCCCTGCAGCCAGGGTAGCGCAGGATTAGGTTTAATGGAAATGGCAATTTTTCACTGTTAAAACATAAAACTCCACAAAGTTTTCCGTTTTCTCAGGCACTGCTGAGCAGTTGCAGAGGCAATGGCCCTGACTCCCTTTCCTTCCCTTCCCTGAGCAAAAGAGTCTATTTTTAATATAAGCATCCACATACATGTCTAAATAATGGCTTTTTCTATAAGATTTGTAGCAAGTGTGTAATGCTAATTGGTTTCTTGTTATTTCTGCATGCTTCAGATCAGATACATGCAGGTAAGAGGCATTGATGCCAGTATTGGGTTCCATCCAGCTGAGGGGTCTGAGCTGGGAGCTAACGGGGGGGTACAGAGGGTGTCCCTTCCTGTGCATGGCTTTAGAACCCGATCACTGACCCCCCCATCCTGACAAGGGCAGCACCTCCCGACACGTGTTTCCAGCTCCGCTTTCCAGGTGTAAAAACAAGAGAAGCGACTCCAGGAGTTGGGGCTTTAAAGAAACACGTGTATTATCAGATTTGACCTAAAATCATGAGAATTGGTAACCCTGGCAGGAGATTTATATATGTATAAGTGTGTGTATATATATATAAAAGTCTAACATTATTTGTGATCCATTTGGGCTCCGTTGTGAGTTCCGTCTTAAGCAAAAAAAAAATGGGGAAAACCGATTTCTCTCTTAAGAGAGCATTTATCTCTTATTTTTTCTTTAGCTGATGGTCTTTGGTGATGTAGCTATAATAAATGCAAAAAAATGTAATGCTTGCCATGTTAAAAGATATTAAATAGTACAGCCAGGGTTCCGTCCTAATTTTTTTTGGATAAAAATAGTTTCCTTTAACATAAACCAGTAGCAGCACTCCCCTGACTATCCAAACTTACACTCGTTCTGAGTTTTGCCATCACTGAAGGCTGAACTGGAGCTCGGCTCCACCTGAGCAGGTTGCCGGACCACTCTTAAGAGTATCTGACTTTGCGCTATTTTTCCTTTTTCTAGAAAATGGGAATGACAGAAGATGACAAAAGAAACTGCTGTTTGCTAGAAATCCAAGAAACGGAGGCCAAATACTACAAAACACTTGAAGATATAGAAAAGGTAAGAAGTGAGCCGTCTTTCCTATACCGTCGCCTTCCACATCGTCACTTATCTTGCATTAATCTCGCTGTATTAGTTCTCGCCGCGAGAGCTGGCAGATGTGATGAGACAGGATCGATGCGTTCACATGGAAAATTGGAGAGAAAGGGGGATCCAGAAAACCCATCCTGACGAGCACAAATGTGCAGCCTGGAACTGTAGGACCCAAACAGCATATTTTTTTTCTGATCGCTGCATACTGGAAATAGGCTGAAAACCATCCTGCTGTGTCCCCCTTAGCCCGGGGTAAGAGACTCCCGCTCCTCGCTCAGCCAGGCCCGTTTTCCCGATAAGAGCCGTATTTGCAGATATCTTATCACTTTGATTGCTACGGAATAATTTCTTTATTCTGCGTGTTTTTCAAAAACGCTGAAGCTGCGCTGGCTTGTCAGTGAAACTAATTGGATTAAAAGTACCATTTTGCTGCTTGAATTCGTGGGTTTTAATCGGTTTTGATAAATTATTGTTGGGCCTTTCTTCTAAATAAAGATAAAAATGAACACCTCAGCAAGAGAGCGGAGCTGTGGATACGGCCAGAGCCTGAAGGTTATTTCTCCCCCAAGGAAAGCAGTGGGAATAAAGAACAATAGTGAAAATCAAGCTGCCATTTCCAATCACCCTAACGCTTTTGTTTCCTCCCCTTTTACAATTGTTTGCCCCTGTCTGCTGAAAGTTCCTGCAACGAAGCCCTGAGCGAAACCGGCATGGTGGAGTAGCATTTCCCATTTTCCATAAAAATGTACCAATGTACATGCCATTTATGTAAATAGCCCTTGTTCCTTGGAAACAGCCACGGCCCTTCTGGCTCCGTCTAAAGGAAGAGTTAAATTATCGCTTTAATATCCATTAAAAAGGCTTGCCAAGGCTTAGTAGGTTCTGACGGCGTGTCCTGGGTAGAGGGTCCTGTCTTGGATGCGCTGCATCAGGCGGTTTTTTTGTAGTTACAAGTCATGTAGACATTTCTATTAATATGTATTTGTTCGGAAAGGCATTTCCGATGTAATCACATCATCGGCGCTTTTTCAAGGGCGAAATTCTAGGGAGATAATCCAAGAGCTGAAAAGACGCTTCAGAGCTTTTTCCCAGCTGCAGCCCAGCACTGCAGCGAGGGGAAGAAACTCCGCGTGTTTAAATCCCCCTCCCGTGGATTTCGCAGGAGAGAGGGGTCTGCGCCCCACGGCTGGGGGTCCTGCACCTCCCCACGCCTGGAAGGGGCCCAGAGGGAGCTTGGGGGAATTCCTGGGGATTCCTGGCTCCCGCGTGGGTACCCAGCACAGCGCGGTCTCGACAAACGTGTTGTTGTTCGTCTGCCTTTCCAAGTGTTTAAATTCATTAAAACCCAACTTCTCCCTGCGCAGGTAAATGCAGCTGGTGAAGCAGGGGAAAATACCCCCCCCTGCTTCTACAAAAAACCCCCAACCTCTCTGGTATTTCAATCCCTTTTCCATTTACCTCTTACAGAACTACATGAACCCACTGAGGCTGGTACTGACTCCCCAAGACATGGAAGCTATTTTTATCAATCTGGAGGTAACGGCGTAGACATTGTGGCTTAAATCTCTGTTCTTTTCGCGGCAGCTCAGACACCTTCCTGCTTAAGAGAAAGCTTTCTGGTTTCGCGTTAGATTTGTGCGTTCACCTGGGGAGGTTCAGTCCGGGTTTAGGAGATGTTCTTTAACACTCAGTTTTAGAGTTGGGGATTATATGAACTCTAGGTAAGAAAACAATTTTATACGGAGGATATTCCAGGGCTGGGGCTGGGTATTTCAGCTGTACTTAGAGACGGTTTGGGCACACTGTGATGGATTTATTTCTACGCGGGCTTGAACGGCTTCTGGGTCAGAGCCTGCCCATCTCCTCCACTCCCTCCTGACCTGCAAAAAGGGACTTTAATAGACATGGAAATCCTGGGGCATTTATCACTGTATAACCTCCCGGTGAAATTACACCCTGGCCATTTAGGGCTACATCTCACTAGAACGACTTAGTTTAAAAAAAGCTAAAAAGAGAAAGGAAAAAAAAAAAAAAGAAGAGAAAATGACTGCCTGATTAAGCAGTGAATGTGCATTTCTTTAGGCTCTGTTTGCCCACTCGCTTTGGATGTGTTTAAAGTATTGATTGTTTCTTCATTTTAGGACCTAATTAAAGTGCACTTCAGTTTCCTGAGAGCCATCGACGTCTCTATGATGTCTGGAGGAAGCAGCCTGGCAAAAGTGTTTCTGGAATTCAAAGAGAGGTAAAGGAAACTTCAGGCAGCTCCGGTTTTAACGGGTAGGGGTTAATACTTGCAGGGCCCATCGCAGAGTTTGGAAGAGAAGTGCCTCTCACACAGACCAGTTCTGTGTCCTCCTCAGCTGGGTGCTTTCAGCAGCCAGAACACAGAACCGTAGAATTGTCCAGGTTGGAAGGGACCTTTCAGATCGAGTCCAACCATCAACCCAACTCTGACAAAAACCATCACTAAGCTGTACCTCTAAGGACTATGTCTACCCGTCTTTTAAATCCCTCCAGGAATGGTGCCTCCACCACTTCCCTGAGCAGCCTCTTCCAATGCCTAATAACGCTTTCAGAATATAAATTTTTCCTAATATCCATCCTAAACCTCCCCTGGCGCAGCTTGACGCCGTTTTCTCTTGTCCTATCGCCTGTTACTTGGGAGAAGAGATTGACCCCCCCTGGGTAACCCCTCCTTTCAGGGGGTTGCAGAGAGCGAGAAGGTCTCCCCTCAGCCCCCTTTTCTCCAGGCTGAACCCCCCCAGCTCCCTCAACCGCTCCTCACAGGACTCCTGCTCCAGAGCCCTCACCAGCTCCAGCACCGCAATGTACATCACTCAATGCCGACATTTAAGCAGCCAGATCCAGCCACAGCCATGCCAGGTGGCCCAGGGGCAGAGGCTGGGACATCTCCTTTCTGAGCGACCCGGCAAAATCGGTCTGGCTCCCATGGATGCTCATTTCTGCGAGCTCCTGCCTGCACCCGAACTTTGCTGGGCTCACAGATCCCGTATGGGACCAGCCGTTCTGGAGGCTGAGCATACAGTGCACTTACAGGGATGTATCGGAGGGGATAAATATGGGAATGCTACAATTACGGCCAGCCGGAATGGAGTAAAACCTCACTCGCCTTCAGGGGTTTTAGTGTGGTCATCTCCTGCCGGCAGCAGCGGGGCTCTGGGGGCTCGTGATGTGGTCGGGTGGCTCCTTCGCAGGGGAGACGTCACTCTGCTCGGATCAAAGGGATGGCTCACTCTGAAAAAATCGCCTGTTTGGTGCTGCTCTCATCCCGCACCTATTGCATGATGAATATATGTAAAAGTCGCTTTCGCAAACATAATAGATTCTGTGTTTTGGCAGCTGTGAACCCCAGAACACAAAGATAAGGTTAATAAAAGCCTTTAATATCCTTAATACTAATCAAAGGCCTGATTCATTGTGGAATCGTGCCAGGGTGTTATTTCACTGTGATTAAACCAGTGTCTAGACACAGAAATGCCATTCCGAAGTCAATAACTCCAGAAATACCATCTACATTAATAATGCACCGTACGGTCAGCTATTCCATCATTCACAGTGCCTCTTTCTAGAAAGGAATTAACTTAAAAAGTTTCCAAAGAAGAATGCAAATAATTTAAAAATACTCATAAAACTCACTTGATCTCCTAATTCCTGGCTCGGCTCCGTGCATACCGGTGCCATCCCCGGGGCAGAGTGGTGCGTGCCGGGAGCAGGGAAGGGACATGGGAGGAGTCGTGGAGGTGGCATTGCTCCCCAGGGAGATCCGCGTAGCTGTTGTGCAGGAGCACGAGGCTGGGGTTTGGGCTGACAGCCTGTAAATAAACGTTTGCTTGTGTTCATTTGCCGGTGGGAGCTCAGCAGAGAGCTTGTGGCTGATGGGTTTCGTGCAGGCAGGTGAACAAACCACTCATTTCCTAAGGGAGTTTGCAAGCAATTTTTTGGAGGACCTAAAAACCTTCCTGAGAGGTGAGTGGAGGAGCCAGACCGATGGCTGCGAGATCGTGATGGCAGCTCTGGAGCTACATCCAGCCCGTGGGGGGCTTGGGGACCTCGGTGTCATGGGGAAACTGCTGCCCATGGGGAGTTTTGTCTTGGAGAAGACCCCAAAACTGGGCTGTCAGGGATGGAGAGTTTGGAGCTTGATTAAATAGGCAGGGTCCTTTCCTATGTCGGGAAAGACAATATCACATTTTACAGCAAGGAACTGGGGGTGCAGGAGGAGAAAGGGAGTTCACCTGGAGAGATGGTGTTGTCCCACCAAAAAGGGAATATGGACCTCCAGAGTCCCCGCATGGTCCCTGTATACAGGACTTTCCTCCATCAAATGTGGCCGTGACAAATAGCTCTCCCTTCCCTGCGCGTCCTCGGAGACATCCCGGCCAAATGATGTATTGCTCCTCCGCTTTGCAGAGGTGTTTTTTTGGAAGGAAACAGTTTGTAAATCTCTTTCTCTGAAAGCTGGAGTTTGAATTTATGCTCCTGAAGCCTCTCTGAAACTCTCCGCCTGCTGGCAAGGTAGATATTATTGTGCACGTTCCGACGTTGTCAAGGGGAAAAGGCAGAAGAATAATCTGCGTTGGCTGCTGCTGCGCCGGGGACCGCGGCTCCCATAAATCTCTCCATTCAATTCCCTGCCGGGGTCGGAGAGTCCCACGTTTACGGAACGACACTGGGTCAGGTGCACCCAGATTGTCTCCATCGAGAGACAAGGCCCCGGAATAATGGATGAGTTGCAGCCTGTGATGGAAGATGTGTCTTATCAGCCGCCATACAGTTAACAGGAAGGAAGAGGGGGGGAAAAACCCAAACCTGTCGTGCAGGATTAATGAGTGAAATGGAGGAAAAAGGGGGAATCCGCAGCAAAACTGCTCTGTTTGTCAGGTGTTTAAATTTATATCCCAGGGTGTATATACAGAGCTTCACTGTGTTTCCAAAGGCTGTGACAACCTTTTTTTCCCCAAATTACCCCTTCTGTTGATCTCCAGGTCCCTGTGGCCCATCCTGCAAGGAGCATTGAGCTTTCCAAAACATTTCCTTGGGGTTTAAGGGGATTTGAAGCCTCTCATTCTCTGATGTGATGCAAATTAGTATCACCCATGTCCATTCTGGGCACTTCTCAAGAATCAAAGAGTTTCTTGCCTTCATCCTTAGTTGGTGAAATATCTAGAAACCCCCCGGGAGAGGGACACACATCAGATACAGTGGTGGCAATCGTTTTTTTGGGCTGTGAGCAGCTGTGACTTGGGAAACAAAGGGTTTTGGGGAGGCGAATACATGGGCTTGAGCGAGCTGCATTGGGAAAGACTCTCAGGAAATGGATTTTTATTGCCGTTTGGTCTTGAAGCGCATCCCTGCTCTGCCCTCCGCGAGCCCAGGGGCTAACGTGGCACAGCCGGGAATACGGCATGTGGCCCTTGGGGCGGCACGGCGCCTATTGAGACATCAAGGGGGATTATGGCGATGGTGTAGCCACAAGGGGAAGCCAAGGTTGGATTGCAGAGGTTCAACGCTTGGCCCCTCCTTGTGTTTTAGTTAATCCACAGACCTTTGCTGGGGTTGGAGCTCCTCCCGGGAGAGATGAGCTTGTGCAGGGATGGAGTCCCGGCTCTTCCCGGTTTCTTTCCGTTTTTGGGCTGTCGTACCTGGGATGCGGGTACCTCTTGTAGAGCCCCTGGGTAATCTCCTCTGAGACAAGTCTTTCAGTGTGGAGCTGGGTTTCCCTTTTTTTTTTTCCTGTCGTGGTGCTCCGAAAGCACAGCTCTTGGGGAGCGGTGGGTAAATACCTCACACGGGGGAGCGGAGGGATGAGCCATCGAACCTCCAAAAACCAGCTCTTCTGGCCACTCGGCCCCTTCTGCTCATCGTGAGCTGAATCACCCCCACGGGCTCTGGGCTGGAAACTTCCAAAGATTTAAATGTTAAAAAGCCGTGCCGTAAAAGAGTGTTAATACTTTGCTAAGCAGTTATATGGGGGAATAGCTGTTTGCCTTGTCCTTTTCCCTGTATATAAGTATATATATCTTTTATAACAGGTTATAACTGCCAGCAAGTGTTTCCGATTAAATTTGTGATTTCCCTCTCTACAGGCTGCTGATTTACGGCAAGTACTGCAGCCACATGGAGTACGCCCAGAACACGCTCAACCACCTCCTGGCCAACAGGGAGGACGTCAGGCAGAAGGTGGAGGTGAGGGGGCAGGGGGCATCGGGGCCGAGAGCTGCGCACTCCCCCCGGCCTTGTCCCAGGTTTTGGCAGGACTTGCTGGGGCTGAGAATGGCATGTTGGGAACGTTTGATGTAGCGGGAGAGGGGAGGGATGTGGGGGTGAGTCTGTGCTGCCCAGAGAGGGAGCAAAGCTGGGGGTTTTCTTGTCCTGATCCCCTGCTTGCCCCGTCATCTCCCTACTAGATACGCTCTCCATCCTTCCTCCCCGGAGTTTATCCAAGTTAAACCAAGCCGGGTGACTCTATTTGAGCGGGACTGTGGGCAAATTCCTCTTTGGGTCATGGAGGGAGACCCAAAGGCTCCAAGCATCCCTTAGCCAGGAGCCAAGTGGGTTTCCAAGGTCACCGCAGCACCGGGGACAGTCAGAGGCAAGCCCAGCTCCCCAGGCGAACACCCGGATGGCTCCCGTCTCCTTCCCCAGCGTAAAGGCTTAGTGTAAATAGGGGCTGAGCCAGATATTAAGTAAATCAAAAGAAGCCCCAGAAGGGATGCATTGTTTGAGCTGCTGTTTTAATTCCCGCTTTGGTCTTGATGCTAATCTGAATTTGCTGGGCTGTCTGTACACGTTACCTCGTGTTCTGCAAACGCTCTTTGATTTTTCCCTGCAAAGTAGCAACGCAAAGCGGGGATAAA
Organism: Rhinoptilus africanus; assembly: GCA_013400135.1. Classification (NCBI taxonomy): domain Eukaryota; kingdom Metazoa; phylum Chordata; class Aves; order Charadriiformes; family Glareolidae; genus Rhinoptilus; species Rhinoptilus africanus. The sequence goes on from VXBO01006717.1 coordinate 695,255, forward strand.
ACTGCATTTAATCATCTTTTTAGAACGCGTGCTCTGGGTCTCGCATCGAGCCTGTGGCTTGTAGCACCCGGTCGCTCCCGTTATTTTCCTTCTCTCCCTCCCCCGTGGCAGCTCCGCTCGTCCTCCTCACGGGGGGCACGCAGGGGGTCTCGGCCCGCGCAGCGGAGTCACGGATCTAAATGGGTCTGGGCGAAAGGGAGCAGTCGCAAAACTTCCTGCCATCACGTTAGCTCATCTTAATGACTTAATGCTCATCAGCGAAGCCACAGCAGCTGCCTGCGTGCTCGCTCCCAGCCCCTCGCAAATAAAATGCATTAGTTCAAACCATCGAGGAGGTGAGTTAAGCTAATGCGTTTCATTTGACATTTCCCGAGGTCTGAGCGCATCTGTGTGCTCCCCTAATGAGCGGTGTCTCATTAAGCTGGAGGAGCTCAGTTGCATGAGAATGTCTGTATTTTAGGGTCCAGCCCTGGTGTTTTATTCCTCAATAACCTCTGTGGTGGGGCCCTGGCACTGGCTGGATGCGTGCAGGGACCACGAGCCATTTCTCATCCAAACTGAGTTTACGGAAGCAAAATGTTACAGTCATGGGACATTTGAGGCTTTTTCTTGGGGGAGGGAACCGTTGTTTTCCCCCGGCTGCTTCACCACTCACGTATTGATTTCTGTGATAGGAGTGCACACTGAAGGTTCAGGAGGGGAAATTTAAGTTGCAAGATCTGCTGGTGGTTCCAATGCAAAGAGTTTTGAAATATCATCTCCTGTTAAAAGTAAGTGTTTCAGCATTGGCACTTCTCTCCAGCTGCCATCCTCGCTGTAGCATCTTTTGGCTTTTACACTGGAGAGTGAATTGTTGCCAAATGCGGACTGAGGGGTTGGTTTTTTTTTTTCCACTTCAAACAAAATAATTACTAAAGCTACTTAACACGACATAATATTTGTGCTGTCTCTTAAAGTACAGTGACCTAGGGTAATTCTGCACTTGTTAGCCACGAGAGGCGGTTAATGAATATAAAATAAGCTTGCATATAATCTGATTATGTGTGAAATTCCTCCCGTCAACTCTGTGTAACAGATCTCTTGAACACCAGCCGTTTGCTTGGCGTGTTCCCCGTGCTACGGCTGCGGCCGCAGCCACCCGCCCCGGCCTCCCTGCCACCACCCTGGCACCCTGTCATAGCCTGCCCGGTGCCAGCAGCTTTCCTGGCATGCCCAAACTCTATTTTATTATTTTAAATTTTTTTGCAGGAGCTGCTCAGCCATTCATCAGACCGACCAGAGAAGCAGCAGCTGAAGGAGGCTCTGGAGGCGATGCAGGTACGGCAGGGAGAGAGCGGCGCTGGGGCTGCGCTGGGCTCGGGGTGTACGACACATCCCCTCCGCTTCTGCACATCACATCCCCTCCGCTTCTGCACATCACATCCCCTCCGCTTCTGCACATCACATCCCCTCTGCTTCTGTACATCACATCCCCTCCACTTCTGTACAGCACATCCCCTCTGCTTCTGTACAGCACACACTTAGATGGAAAAACCATCCCACAGCCCGAGGGAAGGTGGCATCTCCTCCTTTTGGACAAGCATGTGTATATTGATTGCCATTTGATGCGATTGCTTCACAGCAGATCTGTAGGCATCGCTGTTATCTTCCTCCTTAAGCAGCTGGGGAAGCTGGTATTTGTTGACAAGTTACGACTTTTCACTAATTGCTGTTGTGTGTAAAGAGGCCGTGCCAGACTCGGCTCTTGTTTTTGCTGCGAGGGATCTGGAGGAACTCCAGCCCTATCAGCGAGTCGGGGAGAACTGGGGAAACGGGGAGCAGAGCGTTGCTGTGTGTGCGCGGGGTGATGCCTGGCGCTGGTGGGGAATCCTTTTATCATGGAATCACAGAATGGTTTGGGTTGGAAGGACCTTAAAGACCATGCAGTCCCACCCCCTGCCCCGTGCAGGGACACCTCCCACCAGCCCAGGGTGCTCCAAGCCCCGTCCAGCCTGGCCTCCAAGTATTTTTTTTTTTCTATTAAGGGGAAAATGCTCTTTCCACACATGAAGACTTCTGGTGTCAAAGTTTTGCTTTGCTTAAAGTTTTTTTGAGCTTTCAGCTGGAGTCCCCAGGATCTCAGGAAAAGCATCAGCAACAAAATACAAAATCGTCCAGATGTTTTCTGACTGGGATACCTGTGTCCTGGCCCCCCGCACACTCCCACCACGGGACCATCGTCATCAGAATCTGACTTGAGGATGGTCATTAACTCCAGGTTTTCTCTCTGGAGAGCATTGCAGGCTTCATCCCTGCGCTCGCTCCCGTCTTCTCAGGTCACTTTGTTTTCTACCTCTGAGCCACAGCTTTTGTAACGACACTGCGTTTCCCAGCCCTTACATAAGTCGGGTGACCTTTTCAGCCCTTATCCCTGCCAGCCCGGGCACCCAGAGCCGATATGTAGGGCGCTTTAAAGTTAAGGTTGTTTGAAGGACGTTGCATTCACAGCCCGCTGCTGCCCGACGCATCGCCGGAGCCTCAAACGAACACTAAACCTGGTGACTGTTGTTAAACACTGCTTATGGCCTCGTAATACAGCACCCACCAATACCACCGCTAATAAATAAATGTACAAACGCTCCGGCTGAACTGCGGACTCAGCATTTTTCTGGAAGAAGCTGCCAATAGCCATCAACCAGGTTTCTCTGTTTCATCTCCCTCGCGGGAGAGCGCAGGTGTAGTTCAGACGGCGCTGGGCTCGGCAGGGCCATAGGAAGCCACGCAGTTCGGTTTTCATTGATCCGTAAACCAAGGCTTAGCTTACAAGCAATGTTTTTCATCGCAAATCCAGCCTTTCTGTCTGCCATGCTGGTCGGCGGCAGACATTGCTGCCGTCTGGGGTGAGAGCCGTGTCGGGGGGGTGAATAGAACTACGTTTCCCCAGGGGACTCGCCTCCCTTTTCTTTTGCTTAGGTAGATGTTTGCACAAGGCAGGGGCAAGATTTGCCTCCCCAAAAAAACTGCACATGGGGGTATTTGGTGCAGGTACCAACCCTCCACCTGAGTGCGCAGAACCGGGGGATGGTGGGGATGAGGCAGGTTCCCAGGGAAATCCCCCAGCCCAGGTTTGCTGTTTCGAGTCGGGGTTGACCCCGGTCGTGCGTTTCCCCTTGGCGCGGGAGGCGGCCGGCTCAGCAGGCGGGGGCTGAGCTCCTCGCTCAAGCGTGGCGGAGGATGCTGCTTCATAAGGCTTTTGCTTTTGTCATTCTTCATAACCATCCCTGCCACCGGCCCGGTGGGGTATTTTGTGATGTTATAAGTATTGTCACACAGATTTGCGATTATCATCTGTGATTAACCCTTCTTATGTTGGGAAGCTGAGGAAGGGCTGACCCGCAGGGGATGTCTTAAAAAATCCCACGTTCGGATTTAATCCAAGTTGACAAGAGCTATTGTTGAGGACAAGGAGGCAGGGAGCAGATAAGAAGCAAATTGGCACAGAAAATATGCTCTGAAGGGTGTAAGAAGTTGTTTTGGTGGAAGGGATAGGCTTCTTTCCCTTTGATGGGTCAAAATTTGGGGAAGCAAGGAATTTTTTCAGGGCAGAACAAGCTCCGTTGAGTGTCTCTTTATTTTACAGCATAGCCGTTGTGCGTGGGGCGATGTCGACCCAGAAGTGTTGGAGATGGGGATGCTTTTGCAGGGTGTCCCCAGGAAGGATGGAGCAGGGGGGTGTCCGAGTGCTTTCCCAGCTCCGGTGGGATCCGGAGCAGCCGGGGGGGTTGGCTGGAGGCAACTGGGACAGAGACAGGTCAAATACTGTTCACAGCTAACGTGCAGCCAGGTGTCCAAAGCAGTTATTTTACAGATGCGGGTGTTTTGACAGCAGAGACTGGCTCGCAGCTTTTGTATCCGAGGGGATGAAGGGAATTACGGTGATGGAAGCTGGGAGGGAAGGATGCTGTCCGGGCAGGGGGTGGCTGGCTGCTCCCCACTCCGGGCTCTCGCCAGGTGAAAGCCCTGGGTCGGGTTTGCCGGGTTCATGCATTGCCATCTTCTGGGAAATGGGAAAAATTGCAGCGCCTGCCTGGTTCAGCAGTGCAAGGACAAAAAAAGGCTGTGTTCCCTGTGTTCCGGCGGTGTTCCCTGTGTCCTGGCTGTGTTCCCTGTGTCTCCGGCTGCTGCTGGAATCCTGGTCTGAGGACAGAGAGGAGGGCGGTTTCGGGGAGCCAAGCTCCTGTGTTTCCTTTTTGGTTAAGGTACTAGTTTCATCTGGAAAATAAAAATCAATATTCACTTTTCTTTTAAGGACTTGGCCATGTACATAAATGAAGTAAAGCGGGACAAAGAGACCTTAAAGAAAATAAGTGAATTTCAAAGCTCTATAGAAAACCTGGTAAGTTGGAAAATCCTCTTCCTCCCAAATTTAATTCAATTATTGTTAACATATTTACTTTTCCTGTGCAATTACTACTGAATCTGATGCGCATCCCAACAAAGATCCCTGTGTGTTCCGACATTCCCTCGTCACTGACGGTGGTTTCGCTGACAGTCCAGAAGTGGTTGCTGCGTTACAAAACTGATTTGGTTGTGATGGAGGGTGACTTCATTTGGTGGCGTTACACTGAAATTGTTTCTCCAGCTTTTTCTTACACCATTAGTGTCGGGGGTACCTGAGAGTTCCCTAAATTGGCTGTCTGTCTGCTATTTAAAGTGGGTTTTCTTCTGCTGTGAAGAGGACAGAGGTTAACTGAAAATGCACCAAGGCCCATTTTAGGGAGAAGGGCACATGCAATATGCACCTATCCCCAAAATCTCATATTTTAAGGAGTCTTCTTCTCCAAACTCCAGAGGTACCAAACGCTTGGTCCCGTTACCGTGCATCAGCTGACCCTGTGCAACCCCCCGCTCACTTTAGCCCCGGACGAGCCCATTAATTGAATATTCAGCGGCAGAGCTTCAAGCTAAGGAGCTTTTTCCCACCGTTTTGGGAGGGTGGGAGGGGAGGGCTGGTGAGCTGCGGGCACAGCTGCTCTGCTGTCACGCTTTACACCGGGGTAATGCAATCTGGGGGCTGACACCTGAGATGCTTCAAAAAAGGCTGATGGAGGGAGATGTCGGGGGCTGCCCACCCCCAGGGCTTCCTGGAGGGGGCCTGGGTTTGGGAGGCTTTAAGCCTTGACTTCATCTGAAAACAATGAACTTTTAATGGATGGTTATTTAACAGATGGAGACAAACCCTTTAATTTTCAGGAGAAACCTGCAAAAATTCTCCGGTGGGGTGTGGGCCATTGCGGCTCACGGGTTTTGATTGAAGCAGTCATGATAATCCTGATCTGTGCGAACAAACGGATATCGTGCTCCGCAAAAATGGGAATGTGAATGGGGGGCGTGAAGCAGCCCCTTCCCCTCCTTGCAGCAGCCATTGAGCAGGTTTGACCGGTGGGAGACGAGGTTTTCACAGAGGAGTCGCTCCCATCTGCAGCTCAGTCCCACGCACGTTCTGCTCGGTGTTTCCTTTCGTTGCACCGCGCGGGACGTTGTGGAGTGGTTGGTGTTACGTATACAGAGCCCACATGGCGTGGCAACGAAATAATTACTGACTATACACACAGCTGCGTGAAATATTTCTTTTCCTGACCAGCAGTGATGCTTCACCATATTTTTTGTCCCATAAGAACTGCGCCAGGGGACTGATTCCCGTGGCTTGGCGGCCGTGCTGTGCACCGAGCAACGTCTGCAAGGGCTTTTGAGCCAAAAGACAAACTGCCCAAACCCTTGGGTTGGGTACCAGCCTCCCCAGAATCTCCAGTCTTGGTTCAGGGTGGGAACCAAAACTGCAAGAGCCCTGGTTCTGGTTTTGTACAAATCGCTGGACAATAGCTTATTTTGTGAGGGATTTGCTTTCTGGATCCCAAACCTTGCAAAAACGCTTTGATGGCAAAGCCTTGCCCTGGGACGCTGGTGCTGGAGCGCCGGGGGCTCTCCTGTGGTCCCATTCGTGATGCCGTGGCCACGCTCATGCACCCATTCCCCTTGGCGGGGGCGATGCTGTTTCCAGGAGTGTCAGCAGCTCGAGGCAGGGCTGGGGGGATGCCCCCAGCACACCCTGCGATCCAGGCGGGTTTTGGGGTTTTCCATCGCCCCAAGGATCGCTGCGGGTCTCAGCCCTGCTTTGCTCTCTGCAGCAGGTGAAGCTGGAGGAGTTCGGGAGGCCGAAGATCGACGGCGAGCTGAAGGTCCGCTCCATCGTCAACCACACCAAGCAGGACAGGTGAGGCAGCAACGGCGCTCGGTTTTCCCCAAACTAAACGTGCCTTCGTCTGGTGATTCCCCTCGTGCTCATTTATTCAATTACCGCCCAGAGTCGCGCAGACAGAAACCACCATCGACGTGACATTACAGCGGGGTTGAAGCATTGAGCTGCCCTGGCTGGGAAGCTCTGCAGAGCTTTCCAACTATTTCTCCTTGAAGGGAGACTTTAATGAGATGTTTCACAGGGTGGCTTGTTTATTTGCTTGCTTTGGGCAGGTATTTATTTTTGTTTGATAAAGTGGTGATCGTCTGCAAAAGGAAAGGCTACAATTACGAGCTGAAAGAAATTATTGAGCTGCTCTTCCACAAGATGACGGACGACCCTATGAACAACAAGGACATTAAGAAGGTAGGTGGACCGGGGATTGGCTCTGCTGGAGAGCATTTTGGAAGTGTTTGCGCCAGTCCTTGGGTAGTACATTCTTATTAGCCTTTTGAAATAGAAACAGAGCTTGCAAAAGGCTGGAAAATGAATGCTCGGCTTTCAGGGCAGCTTTACAAAACGTTGGGAAATGTTTATTAAAGTGGGGCTGGGCTTGATCCTTGACCCCCGTCCTTGCCAAACAGCCCCGGAGAGGCTGGGATGATGGGAGCTGGGAGAGAGGAAGCTGCTCCCTGCTTTCTGGCCTGCTGGCAGCGAGGGACGGGGCTGGGAGCGAACGCCAGACGGGGCGGAGAGGAGGGCAGGGAGGGAGGGAAGGTCCCTCCGGATGCTCTCACTCCCACAAGGAGCTGGGTGGAGGAGCCTGGGAAGGCACCGTTGCCAAAATGGGCACTCGGAGCAGGGTTACCACTGAAGGAACATCATTTTGCCGGTGGTTTGAGGTTAAGTCTGCAGCTAAAATCCTCCCAGCTATCCATTTAGCTGAGACCCATTAGCTTAATCCACTTACCTGCAGTGGGAAGAGGTATTGTACAGACGGGATAAGTGACATTTGGGTGAGAACAGCCAATTTTGCCATTTGGATGCTGAAGAAATGCTGCTAGCTTTGTGTGCTAATGAAATATATTTCCACTTTGCTCTCCTATGCTTTCTAGTCTCATGGAAAAATGGTAAGCAAAGCACACAGTTTTCTCTCGTGTTTTTCTGTGCCGTGTTGTAATGAGACAGGCCGAGCATATGTGCGGTGGGCAGGTCAGATGTTCCTCCTGGGCTGTCGATTGCTGTCAGGGAGAGATATAATGGCTGGGGAGGATCCACTGGAGCAGAAAAAAATCTGGGCTCTCTCATCTGCCACCATAAAATGCTGTTTGGCCCTAGCGCACAGTGCCAAGCTGGTTCAGGCATCATTAGTTGTGATATGTTAGAGAAACACGGAGCTCCTCTTCCTCCTTCCCTGCTGTTACGTATGGAAAGGTTCAGCCATCCGTCAGGAGAAGGGCCGGGGCAGGGGCAGGCACTGAGAGCAGTTATTAAGATGCCTGAATAAAAGCGCGGTGCGTTTTGCTGCTCGGGCGGCGGGAGGACAGCGGTCCCATCAGCTCTCTCCCGTTCTCTTGCAGTGGTCGTATGGCTTCTACCTAATTCACCTGCAGGGGAAGCAGGGCTTCCAGTTCTTCTGCAAGACGGAGGAAATGAAGAGGAAGTGGATGGAGCAGTTTGAAATGGCAATGTGAGCACGAGTGGCTGTTTCAGCCCTGGCGCGCGGTTGCCAGGCACGGGGGAGTAGTGTCTTGGACCAGTGGGACACTGGAGACCAGCTCTGGTGGCAGAGCCTGTGATGGGGAAGCTCCCGGGGGCTTGCTGGAGGGAGCTTGGGTCCAGCATGGAGTCACCTATCCTGAGCATCTACATCCGAGCGTGGGTGGTGCGTCTCTGAACTGACACCTTGCCGTGGTGTCGGGGCACACGTGGAGCACCAGGCAGGAGGAAGGCATTTTTAGGAGGAGGGCTGTGCTGCGGGGAGCCGGTCCTGAGCAGAGCGGGGTTTGGCCCTGGATTGGGCTGTTGATTGACTCGGGCAAGGGCTGGATCTGTGAGCGTTGTCCCAGGGGAAGGTCGATGGGCAAAATCCTCTCTTTGCACAGTCAAGCCCCGAGTCTGCTTTCACACTGATTTCATACCTGTCCATGCGGTTTCCAAATTTCGACTGAAATGCAAACAGCGGCTGCTGTGAGCGGTCACGGGTGCAGCGTGGCTCGTTAGGGGCGGGTTGATAACCCCCCGGTCCTTTCTCTTAGGTCCAACATAAAGCCAGAGAAAGCCAATGCAAATCACCATAACTTTCAGATGTACACATTTGAAAAGACTACCAACTGCAAAGCCTGCAGGATGTTCCTAAGGTGAGCCACATCCACCCAGCTTTTCTCCCTCCGCATTAAAACATGGAAAGACAATCTCAAAGCTGGGGCTGAATTAGGACTTTCTGACTTCTTGTTTTGCACAGAGGAACCTTCTACCAGGGCTATCTCTGCCCCAAATGTGGAGCGGGTGCTCACAAGGAGTGCTTGGAGATCATTCCTCCCTGCAAGATCGGTGAGTTATTTCCCATCCTGAGCAGCTAGTGCCAAGAAGGTGGATGCATGTGAATGACCTGAAAGAGTCGCTCTGTAAAGCAGTAATGTTTGTTAACGCATAACAAAAATCTAAGTAGCTCCTACTCGCCTCCCAGGGCTGTAATTCATGTTGGCTGGTGGTTGAAAAAACAAACTAACTAACCATATCCCATGTATATCAGGGAATCACAGCAACTCCGTGGGATGCAGCCAGCCCTCATGCTGGGGGGTGTTTGAGAGGGATGATGAGTTCTTCGTCAGAAGGTGTTGGTTAGCGAAAGCAGAAGGGTCCGTGCCAGATACCACGTTTGGGATGAGGAGAGACCTCGTCTCCGGATCCCAAACACCCCATAGTACAGCAAAGATTGGTGTCCTTGGTCTAATTCGGGCAAACCTGTGACTCTGCTCGCCCAGGTCAGAGCCCTGGCACTGCTTGGACTGTCACGGGGTGGCTTCAGGGAGGTTTTGGGTGGGGAATGGAGAGAGGAAGAGCAAAATTGCAGAACTTTGTGCAAGTGAGACAATGTCCTTGTCCGGCTCCAGTCCCTCCCCGGGTCTTGCCCACCCGGTGAGAGCAATGGCTTGGGTGACCTCAGCCTCTGCTTTCCGCTTCCTCCATCAAGTTCAAGCACTGATCCTACCTTATTGATACAGCACCAAGAGAAACAGAAAATGGGGTTTGTTGCCTGTTAAATTAACCACCTCTGTCACCATTTCTCTTGCAGGTTCTTCAGCAGACCAGGTACGTTGTTTGATGGCCCTTTTCCCGCATCCCCCTCAGGCAGAGCCTGTATCCTTGCCGGGTCCGGGTGCGGGCAGCTCGTGGGACGAGCCAGCACTAGCTTCAGGGGGGTCCCAGCAACCCATGGGGGGCAGGACTGGAGACCAGTGGCCTCTTCTCCAGCCTGAAACTGGCCCGGTTTGTGCAGCACCACAGCCCTCGAGAGGTGCCAGCACCCAGCTGGGGCGAGCACCATGGGCTGGGAGGTACCAGGGAGGTTTCGGTAAAGGGTTTCTCATCCCAGTGGCGAGACCGCTGTGTCCTCACGGAGACTTTTTCCTCTCTTTTTGCAGGATTCCCTGAGCGCTGGACCTGGTAAGGACATTGCTGTATTGCAGGAGGGCGGGTAGAGGCAGCGTCTTGAGTGTGGCTGCAGGTGTCCCTAACACTGAGCACATGGAAGGGGGAAGCTCCTTCCGAAACTGGAATGGAGCATTAGTAGCTGCAGAAGGGTCCTGGGCCACCCTCGCAGCCAGCGATGGGGCGCTGAGGTCTCTCCTGTCCCTGTCCCCAGAGGAGCAGGTCGGGTCTCCTGCAGGAAGACCCGATTCCTCCCCGGGCTCGGCCCCTGCCTGCTGCAGCCACCAGCACCGCAGCGGGGTTTTGGGTGCCGTCATGCCTCTGGCTGCTCTGCCGTGCGGGTGAAGCTTCGGCACGTCACACCAGTAACAGAGGAGAGGCTGGTGAATTCAAGGCCAGGGTGGACGGGGCTTGGAGCAACCTGGGCTGGTGGGAGATGTCCCTGCCCAGGGCAGGGGGTTGGAAATAGATGGTCTTTAAGGTCCCTTCCAACCCGAACCATTCTGTGATTCTGTGAATTTCCCTGTGACAGATCATCCTTCAAAACAGACCAAACGTGCCCTGGCAGGGTGGTTCAGTGCTGATGGGGAGCATCGTCCTCCCAGCACGTGTCCGGTGTGCTGCAGGGATGTGCGGCTCCGGGCGCTGCTGTCTGATGGGGCTGTTAGTCCTGATGATTACTGCAATATTTTTTTGATTTTTCCTTTGCTTAAAACTATCCTTGACAAAGCGCTGGGCCTGCCCTGCCCGTGCTCTGGCTTGGAAGGAGAAGGAACAATTTGTTTTTGTGCTTTTTCTGATGGAAGGAAAGCCAAGCCTGGCAAAAAGAAACCTGAATCAGACGGGTGGTTAAAAAAAGAAAGCACGGAGTGCTCTCGCTGGGCAGGGAGAGGCAGAGGTGGGGAAGCGTTTTGAAGACAAACACTGTGGTTTTAGCGCAGCTTATTGAACGTGCAGTTGTTTGCGAGACAGCTGGACTTTGGCTGCGAGCTCCGGGGGCGTTTGGGTCCCAGGTCTGGCTGAAATTCAGGGGAAGATGAGTGTTCGCTGGTCCCTTTTGCAAGCGCGGGTGTCACCGCTGAACCCGGTGGGGTCTGGTGCCGGCTGGGCACTGCCAAACGAGAGCCAGTGTGCAACGGCCAGCTTCACTTCCAGGAGCGGCTGGGACAGTTATCCCAACGCACTCGTCTCTACTCCCTAATATAAACCCTGTGCCAAGCTTCAACAGCTTCACGGGTTTATTTTTTGCCCAGTGAACTCAGCCATCCATGTAACTGCAGGGGCCAAGACCATTCTCCGCGGGCACTGTTCCTTTCTGCTTTCACACTCTCTGCCCCCAAATCCCGCTGGTGACAACTAGATTTGTGGTTCACAGGATAAGGAACAATAGACTTCAGGAGGGAGTGTTTCTGTTTTGCTTTTTCTTAAATGGGACAAGGTGCCGAAACTGTTTGCCATCCATTCCAGGTCCTAAAATGGTGGCGGTTCAGAATTACCACGGAAACCCAGCTCCCCCCGGGAAGCCGGTGCTGACATTTCAAATTGGGGATGTGATCGAGCTGCTGAGGGGGGACCCCGACTCGCCGTGGTGGGAGGTGAGAGCGGTTTCCCTTGGGAAGTTCCTGGGGAGTTTTAAACCAGTGATTTCTGCGTTGTCCCTTTTACCTGGGGGCTTTCCCGGAGCCTGGGAGCTGCGGCGGTGGCCATCCCCATCCCTGCACAGCAAAACCGTGGCTCCCTGATGTCCCAGTCTGACACACGGCTTGGCTTTGCAGGGGCGGCTGCTGCAGACGAAGAAGTCGGGTTATTTTCCCAGCTCGTCGGTAAAGCCCTGCCCCGTTGATGCGAGGGTAAGTGCCGAAGAGGAGATGGAGCTGGGAGTGCCTGCGGGTGCCGCGGGAGCATGGGGATGGATGGTGGGGGCTGTCACGGGAGGTGCTGCCCGTTGCTCTTCTCAGCCTTCTGCTCCAGACCTTGGTCCTTCCAGTAAGTCCCTGGACCTTGAATTGAGGCCTTTTACTGTGGCCAAATTAGCGAGGAAGTGGATCCCTCATCCCATGATTGCAAATGTCTGCTCAGGTTGGTCTCAGCCCCATTGCCGAGGTTGGGGTTGGTGTGATCAGGTCCGGACCCCATTCCCTCCCTGTGGGGCTGACTCAGGATCAGAGCACTCAAGATCAGTCACAGTACAGGAAAACAGCACTTTTTAAATTTTTTTAACTGTGTTTTGTAATGCTGTCAGACGCTTCCCGATTATAAAAAGCTCAGGTAAATGGAAAAATGCATCTGGGAGGCTGAGATTGCCGCTCAGCTGCAGCACTGCCCTCCGCCGCCCGAGCCCGTAATTCGGAAATGATTTGGCAGACAAAAACCCTCCCGTGGAGGGGAGCATCTCGCACGTGATCTACAGCCTGAGGAGACGCTGGCTCATCAGTAATTAGCCATGTTCTCTCTTTGCAGCCTCCCAACAGCCGGCCGCCCTCGCGGGAGATAGACTACACGGTGTACCCGTGGTGAGTGGCCCTGCCTGCTGCTGGGCACGGCCTTCCCCCGGCCGTAAAGATAGCTCAACCTTGGCTTTTAGTTGTTACTTTGTCAGGAATGTGCTCTAATAGCGACTGATGGATGCAGGTTAGCAACGCTTTGCATCCCGCCTCCCCTGTGGGCATGGGGCAGCCGCGGCGGCATTAAGGTGTTGAAACCTGCTGCGGCCATCGCAGCATCCAGTGGGGATTTCTTCACTGATGGAGAAGGTCAGAGGCAAAAGGAGAGATGCTGGTTTCTCTCTTCCCGTTTTCTGTGCCTGGAAAACCGTTTTGGGAGGGAGGAAGCAATTCCTGCCGTGGCAGGAGAGGCTGTGCTTGGCTCGCCTCCTCCTCCTTCCCTCCAGCTCCAGCCAGGTTTGCAAATTCATGAGTTTAAATTATCCCAGCTCCCCAGCTCTCCCTGAATTTTTTTTTATCTGGGGACCGATTCCCAATTAGTGGGATTTTCTTGGTGTGAGGTACTTTAAAGGGCCGAGGTTGCGCTGTGCATCGCTCACCCTCTGTGCTCAGTGGCTGAGCACTGGCCTCAGGGCACTTTCCTTCCTTCTCACGGAGGTTTGGATGGGACCTGTTTCTCTACTTGCCTTCTCAACCTTCATACCTTTTTTAAAAAAAAAAAGTATGTTTTTGTCTAAACCACGCCTATTTTAAAGATATGCGTTACTTTTTAGTCAATTAAAATAATTGGTTAACCTCTGGGCGCAGGTTCGCAGGGAACATGGAGCGGCAGCAGACGGACAACTTGCTCAAGTCTCACGTCAGCGGCACCTACTTGATCCGGGAGCGACCGGCTGAGGCCGAGCGCTTTGCCATCAGTATTAAGTGAGTAATATTTAATTTAAAATTTAATATTACTCATTTGCAGAGAGTGAGACGGGGCTGGAGCTACTGGCTCTGTTTTCTTGAGCGTCTTTGCTACCGTTTACAGGTTCAACGAGGAGGTGAAGCACATCAAGGTGGTGGAGAAGGACAACTGGATTCACATCACGGAAGCCAAGAAGTTTGAAAGCTTGCTGGTAGGGTTTTTTGTAGCCCCTTTGAGCGCGTGCGCTATCCCTGCAAGCCACGCAGAGGATGGCGGAGACAGCCGGGTGCCTCTCCATCCTTCCCAGGAGCTGGTGGAGTACTACCAGAGCCACTCGCTGAAGGAGAGCTTCAAGCAGCTGGACACGACGCTGAAATACCCCTATAAATCTCGGGAGCGCTCTACCTCCAGGACCTTCACCCGCTCCCCAGGTAAAGCCCAGCTCACCCGCGCGAGCGGGTGCCGTTAGGCTCGTGATGGAAAATCTCAGCCTTTCGCAAGGTGCAGGAGCACCGTCAGGACAAAGGGATTTATAGCTTTGCTGTAGGGCTTCAACCCCCCCAATTTGCAAATAATACTCCTGCTCGGCTGGTGGCATTTTGAGGATGGGTCTCAGAGGAGGTGGCAGGGATCGGGGGGGTCCAGCCGAGCTGGGGCTGCCTGGCATCGCTCCTCCGAGCCCGTGCAGCCTCCCAGAGAGAGCTCTTAGTGGGAGAGGCTGGTTTCCCTCCTATGTTTTTTTTCCCCCTGTGCTTTGGGGGTGGTTTGCCACCCCCAGGTCGTGCCAAGAGGGCAGGGGCAGCCCGTTTGCCTGCGGGTAGAGAGCGGAGATGTGCCGCCCCGTTAGCGGGACGTATTGTGTCCTACCTGCCCACGGGAGTTTTTGGTGCCTATGTTTTAACGGATCCAGTTCCAGTTGTGACTTGTGGTGGTTTGAATCCCAGTGGGACTCCTTTAAATGGAGATGATGGGAGAGATGGTAAGTCTGTGCCTATAATTTAAAAAAAGAGAAAAATCAAAACAAATGGAAAGCAAAATGTGCATTAGCGCAAAATGTTCCGTTTTGCCTAAAAGCTTGAGTGCAGAAATAGCTACTTTGTGGGGGAAAAACGCATTTTTAAAAAACTTTTTCCATGGTATATTTTAAAAAGAATACCAAAGGAAGGTAGTTTTTAAAAGCTGATTAAATATCCTTTCGCATGAAAGAGAACCCTAGGATGACTTTGGAGCCCTCAGGCTGGCTTCGGGGCTGCGGCCGGACCTGCCACCGGCTGTCCCATCTCCGAGCCCCTACGCGAGACCTTCTGCATGCTTTGCCCCCTATTTCTCTGTCGCCTTTTAAAGCATTGTGCGTTACAGTATATTTTTTTTTCATTTCCTTTTTAATGCGTGTTCTGCCTCTTTCTGTTTCTCTCTAACCTCTTTGCAGCCTCCTGCGCTTCCTACAACTTTTCTTTTCTCAGTCCTCAGGGCCTCAACTTTTCTTCTCAGAGCTCCTCCAGTCCCTTCTGGTCAGGTACCAGTGCCGGAGAGACCTGCTGCCTTCCCCAGGCTGCGGCATCCCCAGCTTGAAAGCCATCGCCAGCGGGAGCCGTGGGGTTCCCGCTGTCCCTCCATCACCCACAGGCAGTTGAGGGGGTCCCCAGTGCTGCCCTGGGGCACAGCCCGGCATTAAGTTAATTAACCCTGGCTTGGCTGGAAGCAAAATGCACTCCCGCCTCTCCCCAAAATCAAGGCAGGGAGGAGATGGAGTTGTCACTATTGGAGAAAGGGGGCTAAAATTAACGGGAAAAAAAATGAATCTAGCGCATTGGGATCTCATGATGTACTTCAAGCTCGACCTGTTTATCCCGCCTGTTTCACCGAACGAGCATTGGCATCACACCGTCTTCCAGCCCCTTTCTCCTTGCTGGACAAGGAGAACATCTCGATGTCTGGCAGCGTTTGAGCTCTGGTGTCTGCGGCTGCTCAGGAGCCCCTGGCGGGGGAGACGGGGGGAACCTGCACCCTCGAGTGTGCTTTGTGGCTCAGAGAGCGCGGCCGCGCTCTGCTCTTTGAACCCCATTGATTTTAAATGCCTTACAGACCGGTGTCTGTTTGGCAGGGGGCAGAGCAACACCGTGCCAGTTCCTGGCTTCCTGATTAAACTTTCACCTTTCGGCATTTTCTTTAAGCTGGACAAGGAATATTGTTGGCAAAGCCACGCGTGCTTTCCTTATTGCTGTGTTTGGGAAGAACACTTAACTTTTCCAGGTATTAGAACTTAATTCTGGGAATTTGGGGTCCTTTAACTGGACACGAAGTATCGCAGAAAGTAATTTGTGCAGCAGTGGGCTCTGAGCAAGCTCCTGATGAAAGAGCTGAAAGCTGCCGTGGTTCTCGCTCCGTCCCCCAGCCTGGCTGCCTGGCGAGGATGGATGAGCCCTCCAGTGATTGCACGTTTGTGTCTGGACCGTCTCCATCGCCATCCTCATCTCCTTCCATCCCGAGAGCTGAAAACCTGGGCAAAGCTTTTCCTCAAACTTAGTTCAACCTTGGTTTGCAAACTTTTAAAAGCGAAATTTTCCAGAGTCCTTGGGGACAAAAAAGGGGCAGCTTCACCGACACATGATGTCCCTTCAGGGTGGTGGTGGGGAGTGTGTTAATTTTTTTTTTTTCTTCTTTTTTTTTTTTTTTTGCAAACTTCAGAGAAGGTGCATTTTTCTCCTCCTCTGCCCATTCCATCCCTCCCACTGTTGCTCTCCATCCCTCCTTCCCTCTGCCCAGTCTCCAGGGCAGGGAAGCTGAGTGCTTGTCCCTGCCGTTCCCCTCCTCACTGCTTCTCCTCCTCCTGCCTCCCCCGAGCATCCCCTGCCTGAAGCGATGGAGATCCACGGGGCTGGAGCCCTGCTGGTGCTGGCGGAGGCCGGGTGCGGGGCCGGCTCCCAAGGCCACGCTTATCACAAGCTGTTGGTCAGCGTTAGGGTTTGCAGGGTGTTTTTACACCTTTTGGTCTCTAATGGGACCAAGTTTCCGAGGGCCCTGGCTGCTCCCCGACGGAGACAGGAGCAGGGAGGATACGGGTTAGCAGCTTGCTCCTCATCATCCCAAAGCATCCAGGTTTTGCTCAGCATCTCTAGGAGAATCCAATCCAAATAGCTCCATTTTTTTTTTTTAAGTAGTTTTAAACGCAAGTTGATTTGTGAAATCTTTTGGCAAGGTGGTCCTACCAGGTGCTGGGAGCTGTGTGGCAGACAGAGCTGATATTGGTAGCGGAATAGGATTTTTCCATGATTTCATTGTTAATATTGCATATTCCTATAAAATCTTTAATTTTACCACCTTCTCACAAAAGTGTCCCTCACCCCAGCGAACCCACCAAGCCCCTCCTGGACTCCGCTGGTCAGAGAGGGGCTTCCCAAGCCCATGAACCTGTTTAAAGCCCATCAGGAATCCAGTTTAACCCCCGATGGTCCCAGTCTTTGCGGGGCTGAGCAATTCGGATGAGGCCAGCCCCGCCATCCACACAGCTCCAGGTCGCGGTGTTGCAATGGGAGCCGGCGCCGGGGTGGAAAACCCAGGTTGAACCTCAGGAAGCTTTTCCCAGGCTTCGGCCGGTCCCATGCCGGGGAGCAGCTCCCGACTCCCTCTGCTTTGTCCCCTCGCAGTGTTCACCCCCCGGGTCATAGGGACGGCGGTGGCACGGTACAACTTCGCGGCGCGGGACATGCGGGAGCTCTCGCTGCGAGAGGGCGACGTGGTGAAGATCTACAGCAGGATTGGCGGGGACCAGGGATGGTGGAAAGGGGAAACCAACGGAAGAGTGAGTGCATCCAGATAACATCCTGTCCCGTTTCTGCAGCGCACGGTCCTCCCCGGCAGCGCGCTGTGAGGACAGCAAAGGGCAGGGGGACACATCCCACTCCATCTTACTCTCTTCTTGCTCGTCTCACAAAAGCCACCGCTGTGTTGCTGTGTGACAGCGACACGAGACACAGATGGGGGCGTGCGGCAGGCGGGCCATGTCCGAGTCCGCTCTTCCTTAAACCTGCACACAGGGGATTTATGCGGGTGAAAGGCTCAGCATCCCGAGGAAAAGCAGCAGGCTGGTGGCTCGACCTGGTGTCCCACGGAGTTTGTAGCACTAGGGACAGATTCTTCATGCCCCGACACCTTGTATATCACGGACAACCCGTGTGTCCAAGGCGATGTATAGTAGCTAGCTCCATCCCAAATTAGGGTAGCGGCTGTGTCGCTTACCCATCCCCACCGTGCATTGGGATGTGGGCATCCATACAAGTGGCTCACCGGGAACAGTGGCAGGGCATAGTCCTTGGTGATGGGACAGGAGGGTCCCTTCAGCCCCCCCAGCCCCCAGCTCACCTCTCCGCTCCCCCGACAGGTCGGCTGGTTTCCCTCGACGTACGTGGAAGAGGAGGGGGTGCAGTGACTGCGGGGATGCCTGCTGGAAAGTCGTCGAGCACCCAGAGCCAGCCACTGCAGACCGTGCACACTTGTCCCGATGCCCGCGGCTCCCAGCGGAGGAGCCGTGGCCGGATGCCTCCAGGACGGCTCTCGCAGACTCTTTAGCAATCCGTTCCTCTGTACAGTCTGTGTGTGCGCGCGCGTCGGGGCCGCCGCCGGCCTCGCTCCTCCTCCGTGTATAGAAGATTGACGGTCTGTGGGATAACGTTCGTGTAGCAGCTGCAGAAGAATCCCAGGAAAGCCGCGCTCCCCTGCATGGACAGAGCTGAGAGACTCTGCGCGGTGCCCACCGGAGGATGGGGTCCAGCCCCCTTTCAGTAAAGGTTGTTTTAAAAGCCACCGTGGTGATGGTGGTGGGAGGGTGAGGCTGAAGGCTTGTACCTGGGCTGGTGCCCGGGTGTGCCAAGGCGAGGGGTTTGGAAGGGGAGGGAGTGACTCAGCCCCGAGGAGACGAAGCGGAATCCCCGCCATGCTGCTCCGATGGGCTCCCCGGGTCAGGATTTCGGCAGTCTCCCTGGCAGCCGTACGGTTGCGGCCGGGGCGAGGGGACAGAGCCGGGACACCCGACCCGGGAGGAGGCGCCGGCTCTTGCTCCTCTCTGAAGGATGCCAGCAGTGAACCCAGGAGCGCGTTTTGACCATCAGACGTAGGCTAGAAGTGGACCTCCAGGTCAGACAGGGGAGGAAAGAGCCACTTTGGCATCCCTGAGCTGTTTTCTTCACAACCACCTTCGGCCCCGCCAGCCCTGCTGTGGGCGGAGGGGGCAGCCTGGGGTGCAGACTGGTCCCACTGGTGAGCGGGAGGGCTCAGCGCCTGGCGGACTGGAGAAGTGCTTTGCGGCACAAGGGTTTTTGGAGGCCACCAAGGCACCAGGTACCTGCAGAGGAGTGGATGGGACCGTGTGTCCGTGGGTCTGTCCTGCCCTTGCTCCCAGCTTGGTTTTGCTGCGGGCAGGATGCCCCCCCCGCCCCGAGCCAGGCTGGTTTTCCTTGCAGCCGTGACACATCCCACCTCGCTGAGCTCAGGGGGACGAACCCACCCGAGCGAGGGCTTCGGTATCGACTCCTGATTTCTCCCGCTGAGTTGTGAAAGCATCTCTTCGTCCCCAGCTGTGTGCACTTTGGGGGGGCTGTGAGCGTTGCCCCCCTCTCTTCCTCCCACAGGCTGTTACTGCTGCTGCCGTCAAGTAAAGGTCCGTCTGTCTTGGCATTGCCGCTGTGTCCCGAGCACTGTCCGTCCCAGTCTCTTCTTTCCGAAGTTTTTCCAGCCCCGTGGTTAGTAGGCAGAGCTGCCAGGTGGAAATCCCCAGCCATCGTCTTCTGCTGGGCACTGCCTTTGCTCCCCAGCTCCGGAATTGCCTTCCGAAGTGCAAATACAAACAAATAGGCATGTGAGTGTGGGACAGGGAACAACTCTATCCAATTTCTGAGCCGCGGGAGCTGCCCTCCAGCCTCTCTTGAATAAGTGGCATTTTGAGCTGGTGCTTCCGTCCCCTGACGCTGTTCCCCTGGGACTCAGGGTGGTCCCGCCGTGGGGCATTGTGTTCCCAGTGCGGGTTCTTGGCATCGTACTGGGAGGTCTGGGAGACACCAGCATTGGGTGGGCGAGCGGTGCTGCTGCCCTCGGTCCCTGGCACAGGGGTGCCACGGCTGCATCCGAAGCCTTGCTGGAAATGGAGCAGCAGTGCCCTGCTCGGGATAACACAGGGGAGAGTTTGGGGGCTATCAAGGAAAGGGGAAAGACAGTAACTTGGAAATTAAATGTCGTTGCTCAGTGACAAGCCCAGAGCTGCCCAACTTTGCTGCCTGTTGCTCCCGGAGCCCCGCAGGTGCCCCCGTGCTCGGTGCCGTGGGGGAGCGGGATGGGTGCTGGAGCGGGTGCCCCCCGAGGGTCTTCCTCTGCGAGGGGGTGCGGAGGGGCTCGGGGCTTTCCCAAGGTACTGTTTGGTGCTAACCTCTCCCGGCCAGCCCTCGGCCTGCGCTCGAGGGGTCCCGGTGGCAAGGGGAAACTGCGGGGAGCTGGCAATGCCCGGCATCGCCTGTGCCCCCCTCCCATTGCTCTGGTGGCGGAGCTGAGGGTGTATTTAGCTGGGGGGGGGACAAGACGCACACACCCACCCAAGACAACCTCACGGTAGCTCATGTTCTGCCTCAGATCCTAAAGCCTTACGTGCCCCCCCTGTTTAATATGGCTGATTTTGTAAGGTGGCATCCCCTCTGGAAGAGCGTGTGCTCCGGGACCGTGGCACCGTGTCTCCCACCCCAAAGGGATCCCCAACCTCCCGCGCTCCCCTCCCGGCCCTGCCAAATCCCCCTTCTTCCCTCCGGAGAGCTCTCCCTCTCGTGTTTACTGTTGTAAGAAACTTGTTAAAAAGATTGTTTTGTTTGTAAGTAATTATTCAGCCATTTGCCACACTATATATCTGTGAATAAGAAAGGGAATTTTTTTTTTTTTTATGATGGCGAGAAAATTGTATATATATTTTAGTTCATCGCAGATCATTCAAAATCGCAATGGGATACGTTGGAAAATAATATGTAAATTCCTTGGGTTTTTCCTTTGCACTGCACTAACTGGGGTAGGGCGGAGGGGGTTTAAAGACAAAACTGTTTGTTTATGGAATAGTTTATAGCTGGGAATTTGGAAATCATTTGGAATAGCTTGTAATGCTGGAATAGAAACTTTAGCTGCTACTTAGAAACCCTTTTGCATGTGGTTTTTCCAGACCTTTTTTAAGTTACAATACATCAAAGTAAATTCCAGAAGGAAAAAAAAAAATAATAAAAGTGTAATTTTGCTGATAGGGTTTTCTTTTTTTTTCCAGCCATGGTTTCTGCTGTGCCAGAGGGCTCAGGCTCGGGTTGGATTTGTTATCGCTCAAGCCCCCTTGGCTGCGCTGGGGGGTGGCTTGGTGCAGGGGAGACGCGTGCTCACGGGGACGGATCCTTTCCGATTGCTGCCGTGAAGCGTTTGTACCCTTCCAAAACTCAGCGTAAATCCTTCCTGCGGTGCCAGACATGGCTCTTGGCAGCCAGGAGCCAATGGAGCGCCTTCTCCTTGTTTCTGGAGCAGCTGCTCTCGGGCAGTTGCTTTCCTGGGGCTCCTCTCCCTGCCTGAGCTGCAGGATGAGGGAAGGAGCGTGATTTTCCACGGCTTTTAGTCACTCCCGAGTATCATATTCCAGAATCCCACTCGGCCCCGCACGCAGCAGCATTTCCCAGAGCAATAAAAGAAATTGCACAGTTGCTTGTAAAATACCAGAGGCATCACTGGAGGTTTCACCCCAGAGCAGGGACATGAGATGCCACTGAGAGATGCCATGTCCTTTAATTAATAATCATTTTTTTCTGCTCTTGGAGTCCCAGTTCTTTCTCCTTGCTTCAGCTTTCGCGGGGTCAGCTGGAAGGGGCTGTAGCAATGAGCAGAGGTGCTTTACTCGGAGAGGCAGGACATGAGCTGGGCACTAACTAACTTTTGGATGCTGATTTGGCAAGATGCTCCTGGGACTGGTATTTAGCCTTGGCCAAGGGGGTGATGCCCGCCTGGGATAACCCCTTTCCCCGTCACTGCTGTTCAGTCTAAGGGAAGCTCTCCAAAATGCCAGGTTTGGGTACCTGGGTGCTCTCCTGCCGATGATGAGCATCGTCCTGGTCCTGAGCAGGTTGGGCATCGCCGTCAGATGCCCCCGGCGTAGCAGGGCTGCAAAAATGCAGCAGCAGAGCCCGGAACCCACCGATGGCTGCGGGAGCAGGTAAGTGCACAAAGCTGCTTCCTTGGGCTGCCCTGGGGACGTCCCTGCCACCCCAGGGGCTGGCTCCTCGCCGGCAGCCGGTGACGTCTACCCCTCGGGGTTACAGCCTGGAGCTGCAGCCTCAGCCGGGTGGGTTTGCACCGATGAGGACTGATGCCTCGGGAATAAACGGGGCATTTATTCGCCGTGCCCAGCCACGGCCAGGCGCCGTAAGCAGACCAGGAGCAGCCTTCCCAGGGGCATTAGCAGAAGAATAAACCTCCAGCCGTGGCCAACGCAGCTGGCTCCAGCCCTGCGCGGACCCCAGCCTGCCCCAGGAGGGGGGACGCAGCAGAAACAGGTTTTCTTTGTATTTATTATTTTTTTTTTCCCCCCAGCTATAGCAGCTGCTGACACCATGTCCCACATTAGCCGGGCTCGCCAGGGCGCTGCTTCTGCTCTGAGCAAACACGGCACTGGCTGGGGGGGATGTTGCATTTGCTGCCTGCCCTCTGCAAACAGCAGGTCCAGCTCCGTGGCGCAGAGTGTGACAACCGCCCCGCCATGTCCCCGTCCTGGGCCTTGAGCACGCCCCACAGCCCTGGTGGCCTGTGGCCGGCCAGCGTGTGGCCACCTCCCTCCCTCTGCCACCTCGGCTGGTCCACGGCACCAGCAGGCGCATCGGCTGGGTGCGAGCTCTCATGCCGCCCAGCTCGGCGGACTCCAACACATGGGTCCAAACTGCTGCATAATTAGGATGGGGAAACTGAGGCAGGGTGTTTTCCAAGAGTGATCCAGCCTGTTTTCAGTTCAGGTTCATGCACTGGTAGTGCTTTCCCAAGGCCGAATTCAGACTGTGGTGGATGGGAGAGTGAAGCAGCCTCTGCCCAGGCTGCCATGGGGACAGGGATGAGGACGGGGACACGGATGAGGATGGGGATGGCACAGGCTTGCAACTTGGTGTACACGGTGATCAGCTGCAGTTTTGCAGCACGCCTGGCTAGTTCCTTCCTGCATTAGCCATAATGTTTTCTGTGACCTAGAAAACTCCAGCTGCCGCCTGCAAACTGCTACGCTCCTTTATTTTATAACTGATCTAAGAATTATTGGGAAAAGATTGAAGTGGCGTAGGCTCCGTCTATGTTGGACTAACCAACAATAAAAATAACCACCCTCATTCCTGCTCCGGAGCTGCGCCAGGGCCCCAGGGTTTGGAGGAACTGAAGTTGCTGCCGCTTTCTCTGCTGTCCATCCTGAGCTGGGTGAACAACTTGGGCTGCTGAACGCGTGCTTGGTATTGTCCTGGTTTAGGTCTGGTCTAACCCAAAGGCCGTATTTATAATTCGTACCTGCTGATCAAACGGTTCTAGCCCGTCAAAAATAACCACCCCACTGCAAACAGGAGTTTAGACTTGTTTGCAGCCCCGTGGTTCTTTTGAGCAATTAGTCCAGGGAGAGAAGTCTGGAGGAGTTGGGGCATTGTCTTTAAAACTTAGAAACCGGTTTTGCCTTTGGGAGAGGGAGAGAGATGCTGCCTGAAACAGGGGCTGGTGCTGGAACAAGTGACACCTTCCACTTCTCTTCAAACCCTTCCCAAACTGGGAAAATTTGGATGTAGACTGGGTACCACAGTGTCCAAGAGCAGAGGCATGGGGTGGTGGGGAGCAGCGGGGGGCATTTCCCAGGGTAACAGTGCTATTGAGTGCTAAACCCCCCCAAAACACTGTCCCCGGGCTGTCTGGGGCTCCGTGGGGCCGTGGGTGGGCGATGCTGCCCTGGGGGACACCGCAGGGACCGTGATGCTGCTCTGACCCCGACTCCACCCCGGCCTCTGCTGCTCCGAGATATCCGAATCGGGCCCTTCAGAGCCGCCTTTAAAGAACACGCGGTGCTTGTGCATCCTGCCCAAACAGGCCCTAATTTCAGGGGTGAGTCCTGAGCAGGAGCAGCAATAAACCTTCAGCTTGGGAGATTGAAATCAAACATTTATTTTCCTAACCCCTCTAAATTAAATTTTTTTTTTGGTGTTCCCACCTTCGCTTGGAGCTCTCGGCTCTGGCTTAGGAAATGCGTGAATTTATTTTAATTCGGCTCTTAAAAAGTAACTGCTGGGAACTGCGGCAGGAGGGTCAGATGGTGCCTTTCCTCCCCGTGTTTGCTTTCTGGCATCCAGCTGACGGCTCCAGCCAGCGCCAAGCGAGCCCGGGAGGCTGCGAGTCCCCACTGGCCCCAGTTGGGCTGTTTGTTCCCTGCCGGGCACTGAGCCGGGAAGAAAAGCAGCATTTTCCTTCTTTTTGAATTTCTCCGCTCTGCCTGACTTTTCTTCTCCATCGAGAAGCAGCAAAGCCCAGGAGAAGGGGTAAGAGGGAGGCAAGCTCCCTGTTTCCTGGCCGCCTGGGCTGGCTCCGCTCGCCAGCTGGTTAATGTTTTTTACAGGGGACAGCCGTGCACGGAAGAGGAGGAGGAGGAGGAGGAGAGCATCGGAGGAAGGCAAGGGGCCCCACGGCCATCGCGGCAGGAAAAGCCAGCCCAGAAGGAGCCCGGCCGGTGAGTGGAGCCCCGGCGAGTGGTGGCCGCGGGCGGTGGGAACCTGCCGGGGGCTGTCCGAGGAACGGCCACGGGTGTCACGGGACTTCTCCAGTGGGAGTTCGCAGCTTCACTGGGCTGCGGGGGGATGATGAGGGACAGCGGGTACTTCGGAGGCAGCAAGCAGGGG
>VXBO01006719.1:0-10087 GCA_013400135.1 Rhinoptilus africanus
TCCTCTTAAGTCTTGCCTTCGAGGCCTTTCATCACCTTGATCTCCCTCCTCTGGACACACTCTAATAGTTTGATGTCCTTATATTGAGGCGCCCAAAACTGCACGCCGTACTTGAGGTGGGGCCACACCAGTGCAGTGCAGAGTGGGACAGTCACCTCCCTTGACCGGCTAGCTGTGCTGTGCTTTGATGCATCCCAGGATACGGCTGGCCCTTTTGGCTGCCAGGGCACGCTGTTGACTTGTATTCAACTTGCCATCAACCCAAACCCCCACATCTCTTTCCACAGGGCTGCNCTCTTTCCACAGGGCTGCTCTCCAGCCTCTTGTCCCCCAGTTTGTATGGATAACCAGGATTACCCTGTCCCAGGAGCAGAATCTGGCACTTCCTCATGTTGAATTTCATATGGTTGGTGATTGCTCAGCTCTCTAGGCTGTCCAGATCTCTCTCTAAGACCTCTGTACCCTCGAGGGAGTCCATAGCTCCTACTAGTTAAGTATCAAACGCAAACTTACTTAATGTACATTTGATTCCTGCATCCAGGTCATGTACAAAAACATGTAAGAGCACTGGCCGTAAATTGACCCCTGGGGAGCCCCCCTGGTGACTGGCTGCCAGCCTGGTATAACCCCATTTACTGTAACTCTTTGAGCCCAGCCATTAGCCCCAGTTGCTTACCCAATGTACTTGTCTAGCTAAATTAGAAAGTCAGAGGATTCAAAGAAGAAAGTGAGTTTCATGAAAAGACTCCGTAAAGCCACTCAGCAGAACTGAATGTGTGAGTATTATGCCCTAAAACAAATCATAGTTTTATGCTTCAGCTATTTTGACCTTGTAAATGTATTCCTTGCGTTTATAAGGCTTTTATTATAAAGAGAATGGCCCTATATCTCTTTCGTTCTGTGATTTGTTTCCTTTTCCTTTTTTGTTAAGGATTTTTTGGAAGCAATCTCCCAGATTACCAGAGATCAGAGATTATGATGTTCATTATGGGAAAAGTACCTGTTTTGGGCACAACTTCACAATCACTGGATACCAGTCACCTTGGGTTTGTATATCCTATGTTTTCTAATTTCAAATTAAAATACAGATTTTAAAATCCTGATAACTTAAAAAGTGAAGAAAATTAAGAAAAATGAAATGCAAGTTCTCACTCATGAGGGGCTGTATTAAATGCCATACGGAATGAATGCAAGCACAGTGTCAGCAATATGAAATCTCCAAACATATTATGGATAGAAAATACCTCATTGGAATGCAACTTTGTTTTTTGCACTAAAACATTTCTTCTCTCCACATCTGTACAGATGTTTCTGGAATTATTTACTTAAGGGTGGCAAATTCCATGACTTTCTTGTATGTGTGTTTTGTGAATGAGGGAAATTGAATATGACTGTATTTTTTCAAATGGCTGCATAATTTACAAATGGGTTTTGGTTTGTCTTCATTCTGTACAAGCTGACTTCAGATTAAGAAATAAACTGCAGAAATTCCAGTGAATTTCTTTTTGGTTTAGATTTTCCTTCTTTATTTAGAAATTGGAAAGAGCAATAGGTGGGCAGATTCCTGTGATAAACTCATAATTAAAAAGCCTCCATTTACTGAAGTAGTATTTTTCCCTGTAACACCTTTAAAGCCTGCTTTTCCTCAGTCTGGGCAAAGTCACAGAAAAGGTTGCAGCTATTCTTTCCTCGCATGCATGGATGCTTTGTACCACATACATCTGATCACCTGCGAGCTTAAGTAGGAAGTCGTTGTCTTTCTCCTGGCTTCGTGGTGGCTTTTGATATAGTGCTGTGTCCCTGTGGTATGAGGGACTATTCCATGGAAGATAGAAATCTGTCTGGCAAGCAGTTCCTGCTCATTAAGAAGGTATTTGAAATACAGGTCCAGTTAGAATTCTGAACTTGGATTACCAGTTGACGT
The DNA here is from genome assembly GCA_013400135.1 of Rhinoptilus africanus. NCBI lineage: Eukaryota > Metazoa > Chordata > Aves > Charadriiformes > Glareolidae > Rhinoptilus > Rhinoptilus africanus. The sequence goes on from VXBO01006719.1 coordinate 1,925, forward strand.
CGGGTTTTTTTCATTTGTTTTTTGACTATACAATTTTCCTTTACGGTATTCTTTGTAAACATGGGGCTGAGTAGTATGTTAGTATAATGTGCGTATGTCATTTGGAATAAAGCAGACTTTCTTGACTGCTGATACAGCCTTGCAACACTTACCTGAAAATTTGGCCTCTGCTACACAAGACAGTTTAATGATGCTGCCAGCTGGTTCCAGCCAGGATTAGGGCCTGTGAAGGTGGAATTTTTCACTGTTATGTAGGAGCCAGCTTTTGTGAAGAGATTTGCTCTCTCCTTACACTGTTCGGTGAGCAAAAGGGTTTGTACGTGTTTTACTTTCTTGAAAGAGTCTGTTTGAATGGAGCAATTTATTCCAAATGCACTTTTAACTTCTAAGGTCTTGCAAGAGCAGTGCATACGTGACTATATACCAATAGTTATTTAACTTCTTTTAGTTGCAGCAGATGGAAAATGAGAACAGATGAACAACAGGTTAAGTGGTGTTCCGTGTAACTTCCTGTGATGTCAAACGGAGGCTTCTTTCAGTTTTCCTTGCAGATAACTTTTTTCCAGTCTTAAAGTTTTGAGGTCTGACCTAAACAAGAAGTTTCCTGGTTTCTGAAAAGACACATTTTAAGTCAGAAGAAATTCTGAGTGATGATGCTTGTGAAAATTGTCAAGAGCGTAGCGGTTCAACACTACAGATACAAAGAGATTTCTGAATGAAACATGAATATTTAGATCTGCTTCATATATATCTTTTACTGTTTTGTTTTTTTTTTTCAATTGTATGTGCTTCATTTTTTAAGTCTTCCTATAAATACCCCTTCCAAAAACATTTACTTACTGCATCTCGTTTGGAAATGTTTGCCCAGTACTCATGGTCATCTAACATCCCTTCCAAGATTGCTGTATTCGCTTGTCAAACCCAGGGTTGTTAGAATGGTGTCTGAAGTAGAATAATATTTTGAAGGTATGCAGAGAAACTAATTCTCATCTTTTTTTCCAATTCTCATCTTTTTTTCCAATTTTAGAGACTTGGGAACTAGGAGGATTCAAATCATGTTATTGAGATCGTTACTTATGGTAAGCCTTCTGTGTTATATTATGTTGTAAGTACACAGAGTTTCACTTTATGTATATGTTTATACATATAAGTACAGTATTACAACTCTATAATATGAAACGCAACATACCTTCATGTTACATAGATCTGTAGTTCTGCTGGCTAAAATTGTGACAGCATTTTCACAAGTTACATTACAAGAAATATTCCTCCATCTCTTAGGGCAAGCACTTTAGTGAATATCAGTTATAATTGGATCTGCAGATCCAAAAGAACATCACAGAATAGGTTAAGTTGACTAGTTCTGCCAGCAGTGTTAGCAACATGAAAGTGAAATCGCTTTTGTCTCTGACACCAGAAAAGCTGTAATTAGTAAAATGGCTAATGTTTTTAAAACTGTAGGAATGGATGCCTATCTCCAAGCCTTTAAAGCCTCAAGCATTATTCTTTGCTTCCTAGTATTTCCTAAGTTTCTAGTAAGCTGTAATTTGTAATTAAGTGTTTAATCACAAATACATTTTTCAGTTTTAGAGAGTTTTTCTGGAAATACCTCCTGATAGTAAGAATCAGAGGTGGGTAGTAAAGGAGGCTCTTGCCTGTAGAATCCTGGCCCATCTTGTTGCAGAAACTGAAATCTGTTTAGTGCCTAAAACAGGGGAAATAACATGAAGAATGATATCATGACTAAAGCAGTAGATTGCTGTCCTGGAAAATGAGTTTGTGTCCCTTCTTTGACAAGAAATTTGTGTGTGGTGTTAGGCAAATCAGTTGAACCGTTCTGTGCTTGTCAGAATATGAAATCCTAGATTCTGGTTTGCAGAAAAGCGGAGCATTCACAGTTGCAATTTAAGGATAGAAAACATGTTAGAAAGGACCTTGGGGGTTCATTTTTTCACATTGTCTTCATTGAAGATAAATTCAGCTATGCCTAAACTCTTCATGACAGTATTCATCTCACCAGTTTTAAAAATTTCCATTGAAGTCAGGGAGAATTGTTCTAATAATTTGGGGTGCTGCATAGCCTGTAAGTTTGCTTTAAGGGATTCCAATTCTGCATGTGGAAAGGATTTAACATTTTTGACACTGAACTTTGTTGTGGATCCTCTTTTAGAAAATGGAAGTAAAATCCTATCATGGCACAAAGATGTGAAAATGTTTTGATGCTTAAATTGCTCAGAGGTTGATGAATATTAGGGGGCAAATGTGAGAAGGAATTTGTGTTAACAGCAAAGCTTTTATTGTGGTGTATCAGGTGTAGTCTGCACATATAATAAAAAACTAGAAACTGGTGAACCTTGCCTGTTCTGTGTATTGAACTGAGCATCGTACATCATGTGTTCTTTACAAAAGAAGAATTACTCTGTTGTCATGCGTACACACAGGCAGAGAACTTATATAGGCAATTAAAATCTGGCACTTCATTAATTTGCAGCCTTACATCTTGTAATATTAGTAATTTTGCATTTTCAGAATGATTGATTAGATACCTTCACGTGCCCTCCTGCTCCTCTGCTAACCAGTTTCCTTTCGAGCTGTTCTGTTGTGCTGTACCTCACGTGGTGTGGTTTAACCCCGGCGGGCAGCAGAGCATCACCCAGTCACTTGCTTGCTCTTCCCCAGTGGGATCAGGGAGAGAACCAGAAGGGTACAAGTGAGAAAAGTGGGTTGAGATGAAGGCAGTTTAGTAAGTAAACAAAGGGAGGAAGAACAAAACCAAGAAAAATAAGTGATTTAAAAAAAAAAAAATCAAACAACCACCAAAAAACACCAGTAAACCAAAAAGGCGAAAACCCACAAATCCCAATGGCTCCCCACCCACCCAGTCCCGAGCAATGGCAACCCTGGCAAACTTTCCCCTCTTACCAGTTTTATTGTTGAGCACAACATCATATGTTACCGAATATCCCTTTGGTCACTTGGGGTCAACTGTCCTTGCTGTGTCCCCTCACAACTCCTTGTCCCCCTCCTTGCTGGCAGGGCAGTGTGAGAAGCAGCATAGTCCTTGTCACTCTGTAAGCGCTGCCCAGCAATAACTAAACCATCCCTGGGTTACCAACGCTGGTTTGGTCACAAATCCAGAACGCAGCAGCGTGTGTGCTACTGTGAAGAAAATCAACTCTATCCCAGACAAAACCAGTACAACACAGTTCACGTGTAAAAGCTGTAATGCTATGCAATATGCTTAATGAAGATATAATTATTATGTAAAGTTTTAGATAAAAATATGACTGCTATCATTAAATTTTGGATAATTTTGCTCCCCTCATCCTCAGCAGCTCATACTTGTCAGTTTCTGAATCCTGTTTTGATTTTGAGATTGTAATATTCTGGTAAGCTCCATTTTAAGGGACAGTAAATTTTAGGTATTTCTGACTGTTGTAAATGTTCAGCTGATTAATGTATAGATTGACAGGTAGAAGTTAACTTTCCCTTATGTACCTACAGAGCTTGTTTAAATAAAAGTAATTGAATGAGGTACATTGCTGGTAGTATTAGTTTAAAAAAAGAAAAAGCAACACCTGCTTTCTTTTTGGCAATAAAGTAGTATCCGTAAATATTTGAAATATGCATACAGGCCCTGATTTCTCTCTTTTTCCTTCACATGAGCATACTCAGTACCATACATGAGTAGCTCAGAGCCTGAAATGGAAAAATCTCTATTGGAGTTATTGACATCTTATTGCCAGGGCATTTTATGCCCTGCCGCTTTTCACAGGCCATTTTTAGAAGAAAAAATTCATAAATGGTACCCTTATTTTTTCTTTTGGGTGTGATGGTAGATGAAGGATCCTGAGAAATATCACTTTAAAGCAAACAGAATCACAGAATAATAGGGTTGAAAGGGACCTCTGGAGATCATCTAGTCCAACCCCCTGCCAGAGCAGGTCACCTAAAGCACGTTCCCTTCTTGAACTTCAAGATGCGGCCTCACCAAGGCAGAGTAGAGGGGGAGGATGACCTCCCTCCACCTGCTGGCCACACTCTTCTTGATGCCCCCCAGGATGCCATTGGCCTTCTTGGCCACAAGGGCACATTGCTGGCTCATGGTCATCCTGTTGTCCACCAGGACTCCCAGGTCTTTTTCCCCAGAGCTGCTCTCCAGCAGGTCAGCCCCCAACCTGTCCTGGTGCAGGGGGTTATTCCTCCCCAGGTGCAGCGCCCTACACTTGACAAGGGAGTTGATTTGAACATGAGTATTAAAGCCCTTTCAAATTCTTATTAAGGTTTAGAATTTTCAAAACTAATACAATACTTGCAGTTGAATCCAGCTTTCAGATACCAAAGCAAGCCCGCTAAAAAGGGAGGGACAGCTGCAAGTAATTCTTCCAGTGCGGTAATGACACACATTAATTTTACTTCCAACAATGAACAGGTGACTTCAGGATACAAAGCAACAACGATAACTAATGCACTTCCTCCCCCATTTCTGGACCCGTTATTGTCTCCTTCACTCATGGAAGACTCTGAGCTAAGGCAGCTGGTCTTGGAAATACTGCATAATCTCATTGATCGGCATGACAACAGAGCAAAGCTCAGAGGGATACGGTAATTCTTTTTGTTTGCTTTCACCTGCTTTAAATTCTAGTTTAATATTTGAGTGATAAGTACTGTTGATTTTTAAACATTTTTTTCTGATATGAAATGTTAATGTGCTGTTTTCATAAATGCACAGCGCTCAGTGTCATTTATTGTTGTCCAGAATTTTACAGGTAAGCCTCAGTGCATGCTACCTTCAGTGGTCATTGCGAATACCTACGAGTTTAACTGTGGAAGACAGAATGTGGTATTTTATGTAGAGAAAAAAAAATATGTGGTTGTCATAATTCTGTTTGTTTCTCCCTCTTCAACTGAAATGTGAATGTCATTGTTAAACATGGATATAATTAAAATGGAAATTGCTTCAAGATTTGTTTGAATAGTTCATGTATTTCACATCCTCTTCCCTTTCAACTTCTTTTTGCTAAAACGATGTTTTTGTTTCCTTTGTAGAATAATACCAGATGTTTCTGATCTAAAGATAAAACGAGACAAAATTTCAAGGCAAGACGTGAGCTTCATGAAAAAGGTAATAGATGAGAAAGTTAACTTTTCTGTCTAGAAAAAAGATAAAGTAACTGAACCAGTTGCTTTACTTCTGCAACTGTGTTTTGGCAACAAGTTGCAAAGATCACTACTGAGTGATTTTATTTCAAATTGGTGATGTCAATGTTGAGGTGTTCTAGATACTTGAAAGGTAGTTCCATGGAATAAAATTTTAATTTATGTCTTCAGTGAAAATCCTTCTGTGCATGAAATTACAACAGGGTATGTCTAAATTATGATTCTGAAAAACGCACCTTTTTATAGGACATCGTGCCACTTGACTTCTGGGTATGTTTGATTCTAAAGAAAACCAGGCATTTTATTTTTTTAGGTGATACTTATTTGAAGTAAACTTACTTCTTTACGGTAAACACTGTATTCTATGTGGGAAAAAATGCATATAATTATTAGCGTGCTCTGTCATTCCTGACTATAGTTTATCTGTGTAGGTAAGTTTGTAAACAAAAAATTAAAAATTACTGAAGTCAGCTCAAGCAGGCTTTAGAAAGTTTATCACTGTTACCTGTCTAATAATGGATACTCATTTCTCACAGCTATCCCATACTGTTTTGGTTTTGTTTGCTATTAGCCGTGAAATAATAAGTGTGTGTCATCAGACTGCTGACTTAATTTATTATCCTAATAACAAAAATCAGAAGAATCGCAGTTTAACTTGTCTAGAGGCAAAAGAGCTACATATATAATCATGTGCAAAACAGAATTTTGCAGCTTCCAAGTAACATTGCAAGATAAACGTTCTTGCTAACTTAGTACAGTTGGTATTTCTTGTGGTATATTTATACCTGTTTTGCTTAATACCGGGATAATACAAATAGAAAACATACTCCAACACTGGCAATTACTAGTAATGTATCTTTGTAAAAACTGAATTAAATTTTAATTAATTGATTTAATGTCTAGGATTTAAAATGCTTTGGATAAGTTGTATTTACTGATTTTAGCTAGATGAAAATTTTAATTGTCAAACTAAATATTTGAATTGTTAACACTGTCATCTGAAAAAAGAGGGCAGGAGAGGAACAGAGAACCTTATCAGGTCAAGAAAAGATGATACAGTCTTCTAAAAAACTGTATTAACCCTGGGGAATGAAGTCATTCTATAGTTATCCATATCATTCTATTTCAGGTGTGCATCATAAACCTAATGTTACTCACCTAGTTCAGATATCTGTGTTAGCAGCCTACTCTTCCTAGATCCCTTGCATTGTCAAAGGAGAGAGATGAAGCACCTCCAGAAGTCCGTTATGACCTGAATGGCCATCTAGACTTGTTTGATGTTAGGTGGGGATCTTAAGGCAGTTCTTTATCATACTTAGGAATTTCTGTACCTAAAATTAGGTGGAATTAAACCAGACAGTCACAAAGCTCTTTTCATCTCAGTCCATCTTCTCAAAGCCAGGAGGTTTATTTCTATCTTTTCTTTCAAGGGTAATGTTGAACTTCTTGCATTTTTCAATCTTCTAGAAAGATACTACATGCCAAGAAAATTCACGTAATAATTTATTTTCATATATAAGAGCAATTCTTTATCAGTGAGATGAATAATTTCATTACTTTTATTTTCCAAATATACTGTATCTTTAAACAGCTAATCTTCACTGTGCATATTTCATAGTAGCTTCTGTGCTTTGCTGATAGCTCTGTTTCCTTCTTTTCTAAATAAAGCGTATATTTGAAAACATATATTTTATTTTAGAAGTACTAAAAAGACTGAAAACATCTTTATTATTTCTTAAATGAATATGTCCTGCTTGAAAAACAGAGGTTTTTTTCTTCATTCTAAAGCTGAACTAGAACTTCCAGAGGTAAAGCATCGGTCCTTAGATCTTGAAAATTAACTGTCTCAACTGATACGGACCTGTGTCCTGTACAGATTAAGAATGCTGGGGTGGTATCGAGTCATGCATTGCATGCAAAACCTGCTTCTTAACCTGCCTTTCTGTGTTTTCAGTTTTTTGCATTGAAATAATAGTTTCTTTTCAAAGATTTGGTTAGGCACAGTGTCAGAAGGAAAGGAAAGTCACTCAGGAAGTTGAGGCTCTTTCCTTAGATAAACTGTTCTTCACTAGAGCTAGAGCCTCTCTGTGCGCAGTGGTAAATGAGCCCCACTCCTCTCCTGAAACACCCTCCAGAAGAATTCCTCCTCAGTTTGCTATTCAAGGAGACTTGCTTAATGAACAAATTTGATGTCTTCACAAGTATAACACTTGGAGCTCCTCTGTTACTTGAACGTTCTTCAGAATGTTTCAAAATCTGCTTTTTATTTTCTCCTTTTCATAAATGGGCAATTTTTTTTTTAATATTTCAGTAGGAAATGAATGCCAGTGCCTGACACACAGTCCAGTATTCATGTGGAATTCTCTGTATCATCTTCCCTTCCTCTACACTTCTACATAAAATAGAACACTACTGTATTTGTAAAGAAGCTGCTGTTACAGTTGTAAACTAGTGATCTTGATTTATGGGGTACTTGTTTGTGTATGTATGTGTATACATGCATTTTATCCTTCTGTATCTAAAATCATCTAACATAAAAGTTGGAGGGAGCTGGACTACAGGATCTTAAAACATCCTTTCTAACCTAAATCATTATGTGATCTTAATACTTATTTTCCCTTTTTTTGTTTTTAATAGCATGGTCAGCAATTGTACAGACACATCTACTTAGGCTGTAAAGAAGAAGACAATGTCCAAAAAAACTTTGAACTGCTGTTTACATCTCTAGCTCTTACCACAATTGAACTCGCCAATGAAGAAGTGGTTATTGACCTCATTCGATTAGCTATTGCTTTGCAGGTACGAGTCTGAATCATTGTTGGGTTCACTGATTGACAATTTATATTTGGTTTTTGCATATTGATCTTCAAATTGGAAATCACGTAATTCAGTCCTATTTTGATTGATCCATTAAGGAAATGCACTTTATACACAACACCTATTAATAGGGAAGCTTCAGCTAGTCAGATTTGTTACAAACTTCTTGTCCTGGTTCCGGCAGGG
>VXBO01006720.1:0-21633 GCA_013400135.1 Rhinoptilus africanus
CATGTCATGTCATGTCATATCATATTATTATTATATGTATGCTGTATCTTTTAACACTTGCAAAGTGAAAGCATTGCACCTGACTACCTCATAGAACTAGCATTTGTAGTTTATTAGGCTGCTGATATTTTATTACTTTTTTTTTACTGATAATTTTCTGGTCTTTGCATGATGTTAGTGAACACTGTGTTCTTGTTTCTGTATTACAGCTCTCCTGTGAGACGATCTTTCATTTAGTGAAGTAATTTTCAATGTGTGCCATGTGATTACACACTGGGAAATAGTGGAAAGGTGCACCATAGCCTTTTAGCAATGCTTTCTCAATAAGACAATCTGAATTTTGTTGTTAGAGGCTTGTGCTTGGTTTGGGTTTTTTTTTTCATTTTTTTGTTGTTGTTGTTTTCTCATTGTGCCACATTTCTATTCCCTGCTAAATCACAGAGTAAGGAAGTAGTCCCTGCAAAAGGCAAGAATGACCTGGAATATGTTTTTAGCAATTCTAGAAAGATCTGTTGGATACACAGGCAAGGTATTCAAAAGCATGAAAGCAGAATCAAATTTTCAGGTTAATATATCTGACCTTGTCTAAAAACACCCATTCATTTCTCACAAAAGAAAGCAAATAACTTATTTTTCTGTACGTGGATGTTGAAAAAATAAATGCAAAATTTTTTTAGTCAGATACATGTTTTCTTTACAGGGTATGTTACTTTAACATGCCTCTTATACTTTCCAAATACCACATTAGACACTTTTAGAAAGGTAGGCTTTTACTAAGTGATATCTTGTAGTGAAATTTGTGTATATAAAGCTTGGTCCACTATAATAATAACTGGTATTACTGAAGAAAACTGAGTATATCAGAGCATGAATATGGATATTGCTTTGTGCCTATGATTCTCAAAGTAGCTACAATTATGCACACATTTTTGACATTCAGAGTTGCAGTGGATATTTGCATGGGTAAATGAGTAAATACCACCACACAATAACAGGCTCCAAATTTCAGAAAATGCATATGATATTTAATAGTTTAGCAGAATGTTCTCAGATAATGATATCCTGACATTTATTGCCCAAAGATGTAGTTGCTTTGTGTAGATGTTACTCTGCAATTGGCTTTTTATTTTGTTTGTTTGTTTCCTTTTTTTTTTAAGAAATATTCCAGGTAGTCTTAAACAGTTAAAATGTATTAGGAATTTTTTTGCTTGTCGATTCCATTTTGTGGTTGTTGCTCGTTTGGTTTTCTTTCTAAAGACCCTGTGCTATGTCCAGTACTCTTAGTTTTCTAATATTTTCCAACAGGATAATGTATCTTAAGAGTTTTAAAAGGCAACTAAACATTGTTAAAAGTTCATTCAAAGCTGTGTGTTTGTGTGTCAATATACTGCCTGTGTTTACAATGAAAAATACGATCAGATTTTAACATTTATGTATCTACAAAGCAGCACTAGCAGCAAATTAAATCTAGCCTCTGCCTATAGTTTAAGAGCAGTTGTAGATAGAAAAGCATTTTAACATTGGCACCTCTGACCTCTGCCATAATGGAAGTGAGACAAAACGCAGAAAGACTGCAGACACTAGAAAATGGCTTGATTGCTGGGCCAACTTTGTCAGCATACCAGAAAAAAATCTCATGTCCAAAAAACCCAGTGAGATATTATTTGAGGCAGGAGAGAATTAATAGTAGTTATTTATACCCTCACTCAAAATGAAAGCCCAGGCTGGGCATGATTCAGCAATGTACTGAGCACTTAGCTACAAATCCATCAGAGAAGACAGTCAGGTTGACTTTGAAGAAGAATGTCAAGATCTAATTTCCTGATGGCATTACACCTGCTTATCACAGTGTAGTCACAAGCGTAGCCCATAAACCTGCTGTTTCTTTGAATAAGGCCAGTAGCTTGAGAGGATATGCCCATTTTCTCCATTTTGGAGTAATTTTATAAGTTCTGGAAACACTAGTTTATTACAGTAGATTAGTTTAGAAAATGTCAGAAAATCTAGAAGTTCTTTAGCAGTCATCTTTATCTTGCAAGCATGGGTATTTTTCATGTATATGCTTCATCAGTTCTTGGTAGAACACAGTTTGTAATACTGATGAGTACAGAAGATATTGAATTCCTCACATTATCTAGTCTACATTATTTGTACTTCCTTCTCATTCTAAGTACAGTCTTTAAAAACATCTGGATTTCTAAAGGGTCAGTGTTACTCATGAGTTAATATCCATGTTTGAAAGTGGTTTAGGTGCGAAAACCTACATATGCAGCAGAAACTTTATGAGTTGAAGAGCTTAGTTTGCTGATGTGTAGGTTTGTATTCAAACCATGGTGCTCTATAAGTTGCAGGAAGAGATAAGTGCCTAAACTGGTTTTCACTACTTTTTGTGCACTGAAAATGCAGCTTCTGGAGAGAGTTACCTTGGCCAGCCCAGTTTGTGAAACCTGCTGAAGTTAAGGATGGGATTCAAGGTAACATTAGAGCATCAGGCCTTTGCATCTCCTTCGTCAGTGCAGGTTGAATAGCTCAGCTTCCCTCAGACATTGCTTTCTCTTCAAGTGTCTCTCATTCTCGTCCTAGAAAAGCTCATGTGGGAGATGTGTAGAGCTATGGCCATTTCCAGTAACAGAAGCATACTTATGGGCAAAAACAACCTTGTCGACATGTAAGCCCTTTGTTGCAGTTGGTACTGCTCAGTTGAGTCTCTAGTTTTGAGCAGTCCACTGGTGCCTATGTGCCAGACATATGTGCCTTAAATTCGTTTTAGGCACCTATACATGCAGGTTGGAATTAATGTTACCCAACTTGACTATTTAGTTGTGTAAGCCTAAAATGATAACCCTAGGATCCCTTTTTTTGGCCAATGAACAGACATATGCAGAGGGCAATTACTCTCACTGTAGGAGACAGATAGAACAAGCTGCTCTTTGCAGATGCCTTATTGACTGAAGTGACTGGATGAGGTTATGAAGATGAACTTCTAGACATCAAAAGCTAAGAACCACTCATAGGAAATTAAGTTTCCTTGAAGTCAGTGGGATTTGGATGCTGATGGTGCAATCTCAATCCAAATCAAAATTGAAGTCTGAATGAAAAAATCTATTGACATTACTGAAGCCAGGTTTTGAGTCTAAGAGCCCAATGATATGCCTGCAGCACAGACAAAGGCACAGGTACAGATGATATTGGTGTTACTTTCTCATTTTACCAGCAGCAGCGTGTTGGCAGCAGCCCGGAACTTATCGTGGGCTGCAAAAACCTCCTGCAAAGGAGGGGTAAATATTAGATGATAGTAAAAAATTTCCAGTCCTGAGAAAACAAACAATAGGTATTGTGTCCTACTCTTTTGCAAGATTTTTGTGCTATTTAACAGATTAGTTTAAGAAAAGTGCTACCGGACCATGAGAGAAGAAAAGCACGTTTTTTTTTCGAAGAGCTAGCTTTGTAGGTTATGCAAATCTATGTGCATCGATTGACACCCAGGGTCTCAAAGACCTCAAAGGCTGTAGTATCCCTTCTGATAGAAGGTCACAGAGAAGAGATCTTTAATGCAGTTTTAAAATTGCCTGAAGTCCAGAGGCATCTTTGATTTTCCACCTTTCTGAATTTGATGTGGGCACTGCACTAATTGCTCTGATCCTCTGTGAAAGGTAACCGTCATGTATCCATGTCAAAGTTTCTGGATCATTAGCTGACATTGACATTTCTAGCCTTAGGATATTACTAAAATTAGAGACCTTTAACACTAGCTCAGTTCTTTTTTTCTCGTGAGGACACTGGGATATTTACTCAGTAAGTCCCTGCTGGGACGTTCCTGTGATCTTTGCCCCCTTCCTCTCTCCAATGGCAGCTCTGTCTCTCGTCTATGATTGACATATGCCTTTCTGCTTTTCTTATTTTGGGTATTTATTAATAATTACACATTTACTTGGGACTGTTTCAAGATGCTTCACTTTCAAATGAGTCGTTCATTGGGATTCTGTGAACTCTCAGTTATCTGAAGATGTAAACCTACACATTTTCTTTGTAGACACCTTGAATTCCAGTCATTTTCCCCTTAATTCAGCACATGTAGGCTAAGATGCATTTTGGGCTGTCCTGCCCGCTTATCAATTGTCAGGTGATATTGCCAAAGGAATAGGTGGAAACTGCTGTGCATACTGTTCTTATGGCATGCATGTGTGTTCTGAAGCACCAGGTGAACTAGGGGTATCCCTCTTTAGAGTCCCATTCAAAATATGAGGATGCTCCAGCAGGTGGATAGGAGAAGTAAATGATAAATTTCACCTCATATTGTCTGAAGGTGCTGGCCTATACAACAGCCAGTAAAATCAATGCTTATAATGAGGGATGAATTATGGAAATCTCATCAAATATTAAAAAAAAAAAGTGATGAGAAACTGCCTTGATGAAAGTTGCATCTGTAAAAATGTTTAAGTGTAAATTAATTTTATTTTCATGGAAATAAAATAAAATAAAGTTGTTTTAAATTTTAAATTAAATAATGTTTTTGGCTTTACTTGGTCCAGTTTTTAAAATGTTAAAAGAGGTTGTTTCTTTTTTGTTTTTTTTTTAAACTCAGAAACACTGAAAGTTCATTTATTTGGACTACTAACCCTAAGAAAATCAAAGTAGTAGTCGGGGGAAAAGAAATGTAGAAGAAAATATCACTTGCAGATCTTCCCTTCACTTCTGTTCCTTGAATCCAAAATTAGTCAGTTATTGAATCTACAGGTCCTCTGTCATAATGATAACAGAGAAACCTTTTCCATCACTTACATTTGACCAAGAGGTGGTAACATTTTCTTTCAGATATGGATGAACCACACATAAGTTTGTGACTGTAGGAGTATATTACTGTGGAGTGCTCTTCTTTATGGCAAGTTATTATAACCATTTGTGGTAGCAATTTGCTATAATGCTATCGTAGCATAACAGGGACAGTGGAGAGGTGTGTAACTCTCACTGCATAGAACTATTTGTCCATCAAGTAGCAAGAAGGTCTGATAGAGGTGTTACTGAGGGATTATTTCCAAAATACCTGTTAAGGGAATTGTGACTAAGAATGTGTAGAAACAGCAATACCAGATACCTGTCAGAGTTGCTAAAAATATTCTTGTTATTGTCAGGTTGCACAACGGTTTAATTCCCCATGAAAGTCTGGATGACATATTTTCTACACAAGTGAATAAAGTGACAAATACTACCAGGGCTAGTAATAAATGAATTTGCCTTTTGGACAGTAATCTTTCATGCTAGCTTACACGCCACTGCTTAAGGCAAACTATTTAAAACATATTTCACCTAGTGTGGATCTGGCGACACACAAGTGAAAAAAATGGATCAAAAGTGTTTCTTTTTGACGTCTCTTTCACTTATCTAGGAGCCATTTAACAGACCATGTCATCAGGAATAAGAGAAATTTTATGCAATAGATCAGTTTTCTAAATAATAATTCATCCAAACAAAGATAAAATAGTATATGTGTATATATAGTATATGTAGATGATTTTTGTGATTTTTATATATATGTGTGTGTGTTTGCATGTGTCTGTGTTCTAGCATGGCTTTATGTTTGAATATAGACATATTTGATATATTAGTTTAATATAAATTACTTTGCATACATGCTTTAATAACTCATGAAACTGATTATTTTTGGTAATTCACTGAATTTTATAGAAAAGTCAAAGCTAGGTTTGGTTATAATGATGCTGTTGTGTAGGTTTAAACATCTAAAAGTCATCTGCTTGGGGTCCTGAGGTAGCAGAAATCAGTGCATCTCCACTGGAGTCCCCAGCCAGATTCTGTCAGCTAAAGTTCTGATACAAGGGATTTAGAATTAAAACAATTCTCTGGAATATCGTGATGGAACTTTTATTTATTTCATTTTATTTTTTAAGTTTTTGTGTCAATTACTGGTAAATGGAATAGGTTACTCTCAAGAGGCTGAAGAGTGGTCTGTTGTCTGTGAGTAACATTGGTGGTTTCAATTTAGTTTGAAAAGGAGAAATGACTCAACAACAGTTACACAAACAGAACAAGAAACTTGGTTGGAAATATGTAGCTGGCAAAGGGAAAAGCAGTGAATGCTTTTTCTGTAATACTTGGGTACTTAAAGATATAATGAAAACTTGATGAGATTTTCAAATCCTAGAGTAAATTTGAAAATCCGATTGAGTTATGAAATTACAGTATCCAATATACTGACTTGTGTGGGTAGGTCAGATGAATTACACTGAATATTTTTGCAGTCAGGGCTTTTATTTTAATGTGGTATCTTGACTCTAGCTCATCCCCAATGAAGGGAGAACCTTAGAAATTGTCACTAAATAGAATATTTTTTGCCTCTTAATACTAAAAAAGAAAAGTAATATGGGAAGGGAAAAAATAAACCCTCAGTATCTTCTTCCAAATTATTTCACATTATACCTTTAACAGTCTTTTAGTCTCAATTTTCTGGCCTGATTCTTCTTTATTTCCATTCTTTCTTTTTTCTTTTATCTTTCTTCTCCTTTCACTTTATTTAAGTATTTCTTCCACTGCTCATTTGTGCAGACAGATCTTTCTTCCACATACTCCTGTTTTCTCAAGAGCTTATTTTGCTTACAAACCTCTTATTCTACCCCACTCCATTCCTGGAATAAACTCAGTTATTCCCTACTAGATGATGCCACTACAGGTCCTGAGAGAGAGAAAATAATCTATACCATATATGCTTACCATGTTATGGCATGCATAGCTGATGTCATGAATATGAGGATTCATCCATCCCCAGAAAAGAGAGAGGAAGAAAGAGACCAAGAAAGAAATTTCATTTTCCTAACAAGCAATCATTAAGAAATCATTTTGAGGCTCTGACAATAATTTCCCAGTGGCTGCTTGTGTGGAAAACAAAACAAGCAAGAAATTCTGTTTCATATGGAATATGAAGTAATTCTATATGACAATATGAATGAAGCACTTGGGGTGCTAGAAGAGTAGAAATTAAAGCTCACTCAGCCTTTATGCTGTCTATCTAGATCAAAAATGTCTAGAGATCCTTAAAGAAAATTACTAATTTACTTTTTTTGTTTACAGTGTCTGTGGAAGTAGTGCATAGCTGAAATATAGTCTTGATGTTTCACCAAAGTGCATAAGCAAAGTAAGGCTGTATAAGCTTCTCCATTTAATACTTCACAAACTTGGGAACAACTGCTCCTTACAAGTTCACAAAGGACACTGAGTGTCTACAGGGCATGAACAGTCCAACTGTCCAGTACTGCCTCACATCAGACACCCTGTGACTCCACATTGACTGTTTGTAGAAGACGGGTACTTAATTTTCTATGCTTTTAATTGTCTAAAATTGACAAAGTGAATATTCCCTTCTCCCTTTACTCTTCACCTGATTTTGCTATGATCACGATAAAAAAAGAATTAATTAGAAGCACAGTCTGGATAATTGCACAGGCATTTCATATACAAAATAAATTGCTTTGTGAATTGTATCATATACTATTAAGCACTTCTATTTTAGGTGTGCATTGCACAAGACAGAATGTACAGAACTGCATTTTAAAAAAATATTTCACCTTTAGGAAGGTGTATATCTACTGCAGAAAGCAGAGAATACATGTACTTTCCAATACACTTTTTTATCCCTCTTGTATATTACATAACCGTTAGAGTAACTGATTGCTCATTCTATTCCTTTATATTGCTTTATTTTAAAAGAATGAAATCAGTAAGGTGACAGGCTTAAGGTACTGCAGGACTGCAAATGATATCTGTAGGACATGGTCCACTACTTTGAAACTATCTTGACTTAGACTATTGCCTATCTGTACAGTACCAAATAACATACTGACTCAGTACGAAATGCAATGTGTGTACTCATAGATCTTGCTTTGCAGGAAATGATAGAAAAGATTATAAAGCAGTTTTTCTCAAGTCCTAGTAGAATCTTAGAAACTCTTATTAAGGGAATTCCAACTTTATAAGAATGCATCCAGCTCTGATGCATTATGTTTCTGAGTTCCTACGACTGCTTTTGTGAAACTGTTAAATATGAAATAGCAAAATAGTGTGCAGCCATATTTATAATGAATAACACTGGCAAAGCAGTCATGAGCAATTGCTATTTTATAAAAGTTCTTTTTGGTGTATTTATATTTTTTTTTTCTACTTTTTGCCCATTGAACTGTCTGTAACCAACAGAGTGGAAAATAACTCTCTGAAAGTTTAGATTCAGAAAAAGAATCTGTAAAGCTTCTATAAAGTATAAGAACTTGCAAACAACATTGCTTTAATAAAAATTTCTAGACTCCTGCAAGATGATGAAATTCCTAGATTTGTTTGCCAGATACTAAACTTCCTGAGAGAATTTCTTTTTTTTCATTTAGAAGCTGTGTATTTTCATTTAGAACCTGTTCTCTGTGTATGTAGCATACTGAAATTATACAAACATATCACCGTTCCTGACTTAGAATGGAATCTGTTTCTTTAGTCAAATCAGTGTGCTCGCAGCAGCAATCTTCCTTCATACATTTCCTGCATGAAAAATGGTTTGTTCTGATCTGTTGTTCTTCAATTTCCATTTATATCTGTCATTCTATAATCTATGTAAGAAAATTCTCTGGCAGAATTCTTTGTGGTATTTAAAGATTTTATACTTGTCAGTTTTAATCTTTTCCATCTCTTCTTTTTCATGGAATGAGGAGGTAGGTAATTTTTTTATTCTCATTTCTTTCCTTCTAATCAAAGGATTTGTAAACTTGAAGGCTTAGAGCGTTCAAACTGAAGCTTGTCTTGGTAAAGGTTACAACTAATTTCACTCACAGATGCCTGTCTTTGCTGTCAATAACTTTGATACAGAACCTTGGCTGGTTAGGAAAATGGCTTAGTTTGCTTATAAAGCAAAGAGTAGTACTTCTCAAAGTTTTTAAGAAAAAAACGCCAAACTTTTCTGAAGCTAGTTCATTAAATCTGTACACGCATATAAAAGAATTTTGTCATTGTCTGCCTGCAAAGCTACTTTTTTGTCCATATTTTATGATCTGCAGATCAATAAACTTCACTGTTAAATGTAAACAGCAGTTTTATCTGGTTGTCTGGGATGGAAATTTCTAGGAAGCAGTTTATTCCAAGCACCTTAACACAGTCAGATGAAACTCCTTCCAGAATTACCCTTATCCTTTCCGTGGACTTGTGAGGAAGAAAGGCTAAGCCAGTCACCAAACTTTTCAGTTGTATAAACTACGTGGAAATGACTCTTACTCAATATGTTTCATGGTGAGAGAGGGAAGAAGAAAGAAACATCCAGAGGAATTTGGTCTCTTTAATAATTCTGCCAAAGATGTCATTGTGCCTATGATCCACAATTGTCACAGTTTTTTTCCATGAGCAAAAGATTAATTGAGAAAAGTTATTCAATGGGAATAAAGCAATTATACAAAGGACACCGTGTGCTAATAAAAAGAGATGCTATTCTACATGTACAAGTATTTTTCATTTATCCAAGACACCGGTAACAAAAAAGGGATCTGAAGGTAAGTAAAAATGTCATTTACACCAACACTAAATCTCCCTCATACTTCCACAGCAATGTAAAGGCTCTTAGTGCAAATGAGAAGTAGGCTCCAAAGAGCTTTTTGTTTAATGATTGTGAAGTGATTCATACTGCATTGCTACTACTGCCGTTAACAATGAGAATTCAGGAAGAGCTTTGGGAGCTCAACAGTTTCGTACATCAGGGCATAAGTTCTGAGTAGCTGGCACCTGAAAACTCAGGCAAATACTTATATATCAGCGATGATACAGCATTTGCAGCCCTCATTTCTACCTGCCAGCACTCCTAAGTACCAGACCGCCCAACTATTGGAAAAAGGCATTGGGAAAATCCTTCCTAATAAACCAAACAGTCTGAAAGCATAGCAGCCTCTGCAATTTATCTTAAAATATCCAAATCCTTGAAAGGTTATATTTTACACATGGAATTTGAAGCACTATCATCCAGAATATTTCCTTACATGTTAAGTTGCCTAAAGATTATGTTGTATTAAGTGTTTGATCTGGAGCTTTCCATAACAGGAAATTCGGAGCATGATAGACAAAAGGAGCAATGAAAAACACAATGCAAAGGCTACGTAAGGGAAGAGGATGTGACAGAGGTAAAACCATGAGACAAAGCCTGGTCAAGAAGTTTTTATGTGGGGACAGAAGAGATTTCAACAGGGTGGCCAGAGCCTGGGAAGTCAGTGCCAATGTACTCTTTCAGTGATACTAAGTCAGTCACTTGCAGAAAGCTTTTCACTCCTCTGTTATTGGATGTCTGGTCTAAATACAGAGCGAACTTCAAAGTCAGCTTGTACCTGTCCCGAAGCTCCATGTGCGCACACATATTTTATTCCTAAAGCTCTAAAATCCACTGGTTTACTTGAGATATAAGATGTATGAGTGCAAAGTAGAACTGGTGGTTGAAATTTAAGATTATTTCAGCCATGTTTTCATGTTATAGTTGGTTCTATTGAATGGGTCTCTTAAGGATGAAAGATTCTGACTTGAAGGAGGGAAGGCTACTTTATTTAAAGAGGCTTTTTCTGTGTTTTTTGGGGGGTGGTTGGTTTTTTTTTATTTCTTTTTTTCCCTGAGAAGTTTAAGGGTCTCTGCAAAACAGGAAATAAAAAGCAAACAAACACTATAATTACATATACTCCCTGGTCACTATGGGACAAGTGGATGGTGTGGTCTGTGTAGCTGACAAGGGTGCCAAGGAGCGTGGCAACTTTCATAACTAAAAATCTTAAAAAATGGTTTTAGTGGGCTTAAATAGTAATGGTAAAGTGAGTCCCAAATGAAGGTATATGTTACAGAGGGTGGAAGACAGAGTAAGAGAGCTTCACGAATTTTCTCTTATGTGGTTAAAGTTATAGTAACCATCTTGCAGTTAAATTACTGTGATATGGGGACATAGGCTATGCTTTATTTCTCTCTCCAGGCTTCCTAGAAGTGGTACATCTCATGAATTTGTAAGCTGAACTCTGCCTCCACCAAAGTTTTTAAGAAAGACATGGAGTTCTTGGAAGTCAGACGCAAGAATCCTTTAATCTGTTAAGAATAAAACAAACCAAGGAAATTTGTTGATCACTTTCTGTACCTTCAGATTAGCAAATGCAGCAAGTATGAAACCTTGAAA
Organism: Rhinoptilus africanus; assembly: GCA_013400135.1. Classification (NCBI taxonomy): domain Eukaryota; kingdom Metazoa; phylum Chordata; class Aves; order Charadriiformes; family Glareolidae; genus Rhinoptilus; species Rhinoptilus africanus. Next base: position 11,180 of record VXBO01006720.1, read on the forward strand.
CATATGAAATTAAATGTATACCTGCATACCTTTCCCAAACAGGATAAGGTGACTGTTTGCCTGAAGTTCAGGAGCTGGGCTGATTTTCTGAGCTTGTTTCAAAGGAAGAAAGTGAGTCTCTCAGAGCACAAGCACTGGCCTGCCCAGTAATTATGGAATGTGCGTGTGTGTGTTTCTCTCTATTTTCTTCTATAGGAGGTTGTATAAATAAATAAGCAACATAAGTTGCATAAATAAATAAGCAGCAAAGGCATGGACCTCACTTTCCCTTGTCTCATATAGTTTATTAAGCAGAAGCTTATATAATCAATCTTTTCCACTGATCCAAACAATACTTAATTTTGAACACAAAATAGAACAGTTCTTGTTGGGCAGTTTAGCAGTAATTCACAGAAGATGATCATAGAATCATAGAATCATAGGGTTGGAAGGGACCTCTGGAGATCATCTAGTCCAACCCCCCTGCCAGAGCAGGGCCACCTTAGAGCAGGAAATGCACTACATTGGTGTGTGGTCCACTTTCCTCACCAAATGAAGAGCAGCCCTTTCTTGTGCTGAAACCAGCAGAGGAGGAACACAAATCTGAGCTCTCTATGCCCCAGATAAATGCTCTCATTCTTCTCTCAAGTGAAAATGCTTCCCTGAGTATGATGGTATATGCTTGTCTTTCCTCATTTTTTGAGAAATGAACAGAAGGCTTATTCACCAGAAGTCTATATAAGGATCATATGTGTAATCAGGTGTAATCAGCTCACTATTTATACATATAATTTGCACCTATTTTTCATGTATTTTGTTCCTGGCCTTCTTTGCAACTTCATTTAGCTAGTTTCCAAAGAACCATTCCACAATGGTTATGTATGGAGACCCTCTCGTCTACAACAGTCACACCCACAAGGGATAAACGATTATTCTCTGTACTCTAATGCATGAAATATCTCAAAGCATACAGCCATAAATTGTTTGTCCAAGATTACAAGTAAAATTTACAGTAGAGTGGAAATCACATTGAACCTAATCATTCTTTTATTGTTGTATCAATAAAAAGTAATTCTACTAAGTTAAATGTCCTGCTAAAACATTCAGGACCCATTAAATATTATTTTCAAATAACAAAATACATTCTCTTAGTTTACCAAAACCAAATACATTTTAGTAATTTTGTCTTGCAAGAAAGAGTGCTGGTCTACTCTATTCTCTATACCCAATTAGTGATCTGATCTGCATCTACTGAGGCAAATGATAGTGCTTTGATTTGAGGCCATCAGTTGAAGACCATTCCATAAAAGCTATATTCTGCCCTTAGTGTTAAATTGAGGAAGAACAAGTCTTCCCTTGTTTCTTCCTCACTGAAGAATTCCTGTTCTCCAGAGCAAGACTCGTTACTCTTGGTTGGCTGCCATGGTACTCTTTCCTCGGCAAAGCTGACAGTGCTTTACTAAACAGAAACAAAGAGATGTATTACCTATTTCTCTCACCTCTAGCCATTGATAGCTCAAATGCTAACCAAATAGGGTATAGACTGAACCTTTTTACTAATAGGTGGTGTTCTGGTGGGAGCACGCATAGCATGATAACTCACAATTCTATTTTAAGAGGGTTTGGTTCTGTTAAGTATTTAATTTAAAGCACCTGAATTGAACTTTTGAGCTCTTTGATATGAGTACACTAGAAGTATATAATATACGTGTATAGGGAATACATGGAAAGGTTTATTTAGTGTTTTTTGCAAAAAAAACCACAACAAAAGATGGGACTTAACCCTAATATTCTGCAGAGTTCTTCTCAAAACCAGACTTGAACTACCCCTATGCAGAGATCCAATAATTTAAACAGGCTTTGTGGAATTTTTTTCAAGAGCGCATTAGACATATTACACATGCAGTAAACATAACGCATAATGACACAAAGTCTGGTATATAAAATAACAAGTTCAAGTCAGTGATTAACTGCTCAGACATTTTATTTCTTTATATCCATTAACGGATGATGAATTGCATGGCAAAATATGTCCCACATAAATATGACTGCCACAAATAAACTGAATATAATCAATGCTATTCCAAGGGCTAACAGATTCACTTAACTTGGCTAGGTTTTAAAAAAGAGCCATGATTAGTTTTTTTCAATATAATAGAAACACTGAGTTATTTTATGATTCCTACTCCAATTAGATTAAGTTTGTTCTGTTCAAATTTCAGTGGGATTCTTTTGGAATTATATATGACATCCGAATTAATACTGGAAGAGTTCATCACTTAATGTCATTACAACAAATGCTAAAGGGATTAATAAGGATTTCCTACTTGTTGCGAAGTGTAGAAGCCCTAGGGACTTTGCCATTGAAGAACACTGGGGTGGCCTCATCTTGTCAGATCTTTTGGATTAGAGACATTAAATAAAAACATCTGTAAACTGCTACAAGATTTATATTCCTCCTTTCAGTTATAAATGACATTGCTAACTCTACTGCACTTCTGGGGCCCATTTAATTTAGCAGTTGCTTCAGAAAGCACTTCATAAAAAACATTTATTGAATTAATTGTGATATTTCTAATGCACTATGCATTTATAAGCTCGTCACCACCTGTAAACTCTTCTCCCAGTTGCCTTGTAGAGTGAAAACTGGAACATTTTATGTATCACTAAAATGAAAATTTCAGTAGTTCTAATGCTCTGGTCTTGTCATGTAGCACTCTGCACACATGTCAAGAGTGAAGTTGGCTTGTATTTGATTTGTGCCTTCCTTCCAGTTACCTCTTATAAGTGGGGACCAAATATCCAAGACCCAAATCTCTCACACTTAATATTGCCTGGTTTTGACATTGCAGCTATTTGAGAGAAAGGCTACTGAATTATAAAACTCATCGAAAGAAACTGCATACCGCTAAGCTTTGTAAGTAGTTACGACCCTTATTTTGGCAAGGCTCAAAGTGACATCCTTATGGTATAAGCAACTGTTTGGGAAATACCTATACCAGAGAGAAAAAAATGCCCTTGGAGTTTGATGAGCTTTCTGAGAAAAAATCTATAATTTCTTTTCGAAGAGAATAATATACTCATTCTTGTCTGCACATCAGGAAGAGGAAACGTTAAGCATCACTTTTAAATCATTCTTTTGTGGTTTGGGAGGACTCTTCTTTGGAAAAATACAGTCTTATTCTGGTAGTTTCCTCTATACAGTTGTGAATGCAACATGGCTTCAAAGGATCCTTTTAGCAGGTAAAGATGATTTCTGAGTCTTTCCAGTGTATAGTCATGCAGAAATGAGTACCAGGTGTCTCAATCTCAGACTAAGTCTCATCCTACCTGCCTTTTGTTTTGGTATCTAATCTACTTTGTTGTTTAAACTTCCTTTGTTACACAAACAGGTAAGTACCTCCAGAGGACAGTAATTGTTATAGATTTTAAAGATCAGTGGAATAAATAGCTCTTTGGGAAGTTTTCTCTTTCATCACTGCTGTCAAAGGGAATCCAGAGGACTTTGGCTACAGACTTAGAGATGGCATTCAACTTCCCAAAGATATGTAACCACTGACAACTGAAATGCTCTAGGATATGTGAGACATGCGCAACTGAAGATCAGGAAGGATATTCTAGGACATTTGCAACTGAATCTCATCCTTAAATTTTAGGTACATATATCACGATGGCATGAATCCTACTCTGTCATAATATAAATTAACACAAAAAAATATTATCACTATCACAATAATTTTAAACAGTTCTCTTATTTCAAGCCTTTATTTATGTCCTGCTTCAGGCACTGGTACAAAGAGAGAACTAATTATGCTCAAAGATATTTGCCAAGTCCTGTTTTTATTAATGAGTAACCTTGTTAAGAACTTTGAAATAGCACTATTCCATTAAAAAAGTTAGTATTTGTTATGAATGGAAAGATCATATAGGAGAAAATTCTTAAAGCCTGATACAAAACCATGAACATCCAATCATATGAAAACAATACAGGTCATAATACAGTCTTTTGAACTGTTCTGCACTACCAGGAGAAAGGTCTCAATAAATATTTCTGAATGAAACTTTCCTGTGCTTAATTTGTCTATTTCTGTTGGTTGAGGCCTGGCCATTCCAAAGTCTGCCTCAAGTTTTATGTTTCTAAGTTAAAGCTATAGTAAAAGACAGTGGTGTTGCTTTTACCATATAGACAGAGCAGCCTGCTGTAGTATCCTATCAATCCTAATGTGATGTTACAGTTTGTATAGTAGCTCCACACAGGGCAAATGTAAATGGTAAATCTAGTGGCCTGAACTGTTCATTCTTCCTGGGAAACTACACTTGAGATGACACAATAAATCCCTTCACAGCCTCGGGAGTCAAGAAATGAGAGTTATGACATATGAAGAACAAATATGGCCTTTACAGCATTTTAAACGCTACATAAATTATATGGCTTTTAGTATGAGGTTGTATAAGGCCATAAACAGTATTTTATCCTACAGGTGTGAATGATGCCTGACATTTTGTTCCCTCATTATTTGTGTGTAAATAAAATAACTTGCAAGTAAAATCAGATTTTTAAGCCCTGCTGGATTCTATACAGCACAGAAGCTTTTGCACAGAGTTCAACTTCAAGACAAAGAAGCATACAACAAATACGTCTTATTCATGGACTTATCAGTGCAAGGACTGACTTAACATATGAGCTACAATACGAACTGGAAATCTGCATCAAAACACACAGTTGAGTAAGATAACCAGCAAAGTTCATGGGAGGAAGGATTAAACTTCTGGCTTCGAAACATGGGAGAAGAGTTATTCTGGGGAACTGGTGGAAGGATTTCAGAACAAACCCACAGAATCACAGGGTACCAGATCAATTTAGTTTTCAAGGAATAATGGGAAGTACTAGTTGATTTAGTATCCTCTATAGTGGGAATATAATGTTAAGAGCTGGTAGCTAGTTCATCCATCAAGAGACTGGATTCTCTGGACTTGAATAGTAGACAATACCTCTGCCTGTTGGTACTGTGGAAGAAGGGAATAGCATGAGCAGGCAGGAATATGGTCAGTGGCACAGGAGGTTAAAAAGTAAGGGTGATTCAGATGTCACAAGAGATTATTCAATCCTGGCTGTATGAACTTGCAATAAATATCAGTTTGCTTTAATGTTTGGAGTCAGCGTGTTGTCACATTGCAACATTTATTTTCTGTTATATGAGCATTATTCCATCACCAACAAACAGAAATGCCACATTAAATATTTGTGTGGAGCCTTATTTTCAAGAATTGCAAATGTGTTACTGCAGTTACTATACATGCAAAGACAATATTTTCATTCAGAATGTCATATCACAACAGCAGTTTTATCTTTTCTTTTCCTTATTATGTACTCTGAATTACTTTCGCTGTTCAAATCTATGAGCTCTGCTTCTTGGAGGGAAAAACCAGCCTGCCCAATACAATGGAACGATCACCCATTTGTTGCCACTGGCAGTAACAGCAGTGTGTGCAACAGTGTAGAAGTGTGTTACGGGGGTAATACTGATTAGAACGGCACCTATACCTGTGGATGCACAGACAGAGCCTGGAGACAAACTGACATTCATGAACTGAAATGTGGGAGAGGGTAGCTTGCAGGGTATGTATGAATAAAATACGAATCTCTTGTGATTGTTAAAGAAAAGTTTGTTGATATGAAAAGGTAGAGAAAGAAACTACATGGACTGAAAATGTGTGTTCCTAAATAAGTGAACCATTTCATTTTAGTGGATGAGAACCTTTCCAGCACAAATGTAGTCTCTGGAAGATAACTTAATAATGACTTGATATTTTTCCTCTACTGAAATGGGTGCTGGGTGTTTCTCTAAAGATTTATTTGGTGACTCAGTCCCAAAATAGAGACACCACACCAGCCGAACAAATATTAATCCTGTTCAGCGTTCAGTGATTTTGAGCAGTGAATACATTCACATCGGTGGTGTAAGTTTTGTTCATGGACAATAGGTCATAAAACACTTACTGAGCTATTAGCACTTGCTCCAAGTTCAGATTAGTTCAAGAAGATGGATATTGCACTGGGAGACTTTAGTGTCCTAAAACACCATCGAGAGCACAAGAAAATGAGGAGAAAGAATAGCAGAAGAGAAGATGCTGAATGGCCATAACACTCAGGTTGGAGAGAGAAACAGGAAAGGAACTGAAGCAGAAAATTAAATGGTCTGATACTGACTTTGAATAATAGCTATGGGTCACCCTGAATCTTACTGTACTGGAAATGCACACATATTAACAACCCCCAGCTGTGATCAATTTTGTTAAAGGTGCAAGACATTTTCTCTGTCTCTCTCTTACTTTCTCTTTTCTTATACAAATAAATATCCATAGTTTAGTAAGGGAAGATCTAACCACTTAAAAGACTATTCCATAGTAAAATTCCTTTTTAAATCTTCTGGAAAATTTGGGTATTTCCTTCTCCTTTCATTAACTCCTTCTGAAAAGTTGGTCCTCCTGTGAGTCCTTCACTCATCAGAATCTAATTATTATTGCCTTCCATTCAGGTTCGGCTGCCTGGGTCTAGCTATCAGAGGTGGCCTCATGGGAAATCAGACTTGCTGAGATATTTGTTAGCACCGCCAGTTACCTCTCTAGTGGGAGGCACTTTTTTCTGCTTTCATTAACTCTTTTTCTTTTCCTGCTGACCACTCTTTCAAACCCACAATCATTGTATTCCCACAGTGAGCTGAGGCAGCAAAACACCCAAGCCATGGATTTTAAATTGTAAAAATTATAGCTGAAAGAGATCAATTAGGTTACCCTACTACCATTGCAAGATTATATCCCACATTATACTTTTCTACTGTTTTATTCAACCTAATTTTAAAAGCCTCAAGGGATGGGGCTTCTGAATTTCCTCTATAAGACATTTCAACAGTTTAATATATCTTACTGTCAATAGGATGATTTATTGTTTTCTTTTTCATCTACATATTCCTCTGCATAATGCATTTCCATGACCCTTGATTTACATTCTTTTGAAAATATTCGAAATCAAATATTCTTCCTTGATGGTGTCTTGACTGTATATGGGATTTGTTGTTCAGCATAAATAATAGACATCTGCTAAGAAACACACAGAACTTTTAGCCTTTTTCTGCTCTTTCACACATGTACCTATTGGAAGGATACTAAGAAACTATCCTTCGAAGGGATTTCTTACTTAAACAACTCAGAAAAGAAAATGTAAGGATCCTTAAATCTAGACAATCACATCTGGAAAAAAAAAAATAAAAGAAAAAAGAAAAGAGTATATTATGCCTGGCTAAAATGGCNTAAGGATCCTTAAAACTAAACAAACAAATCGGGAAAAAAAAAAAAAAAGAAAAGAAAAAAGAAAAGAGTATATTATGCCTGGCTAAAATGGCCTTTCCTGGAGAAAACAAGCTCACTATATTCATCAGTTTCTTTCTGTATCTTTTTGCTCACCACTTCTTGTTAGCATCTGGTCTGCTGTGTCCCTGGTGTGCCTTTAAGAAAGTCACCCCTTACATTTCCTTGCCCAGTCAGTAAGTCTTCTCTACCCTCTTTCTTTTCCACCATCCATTCTCACTGACAGAGATTTCCGGTCTAGAGTATCATCCACATCTTCTTCAGCAGTCTTGTATCTGCAGTCTTTTGTTACAGCTCAACCACTGCTAGTGATTTTAACTTCTCCCTTCACGTATTTCACTACCGTTCCTTAAAACTTTCTGTTCTATAGGTAACAAATTCACATAGATTAAACTATTGGTAATGTCTTTCTGACTCTCTTCCTACTTCATATCTAGTTCCCTCCACGAACACTTGTATTTCACAACTCTCTTGTGAACTTTCAATTCTTCCAATTCTTCTCCATATCACCAGCCCTTTTTTTTTTTTTTTTTAATTTCCTGTTCTCTAATGCTGTTGGGTAGTGCTTTGATTGTTTTTTTCTCACATAATGAACTTGAACTATTCTGTTCTCTCTTCATTTTCGTTAGCAGTGGCCCATGTCCCAACAGTCTTCTCTTAATTACTTCAAGCATAGCTCCTCTGGGCTCTTAGAGCTCTATTAATTTTTTTTCGAAGGCTTCTACAGTATCTATACAGCTTGCCTTAAAGAACATTTCTTATGTACAGGTATTAATTTTAAACTCCTTGTTGTGTGCCTCCCAAACCTTGCCCATGAAGTCCTGCCCCAAACTGTCATGTACTTCCAGGTTTTATTTGAATTTCCTTGTTGGAAGGACCGTCTTCACTCTTACTCTTGCTTTATTTGTCACTGTGACCATCTGGAAAATGGGAAACTTTTAAAAAACATTTAGTTCTCCTCTGTTTAAGAAGGGTTTTGCTTAGTCTTTCCTAAGCAATACGTCATGCCCAGTGTCATATTTATGACTGGATGGAGTTCACAAACACAGACACAGGTGTGATCATGTATGCATTAGCAGGGCATCAACACAACAGAAAGGGAAAGTAGAAGAACCTGAAAAGAGTTTATTAAGGATAACAATTGGGCAGGTAGAAGGTATTCAGAAAAACCTTTTGAATTTAAGAAAACATTTGGATGAATTGAAAGAAATGCTTAATTCTCGCAAAATGTAAAAGAAATGTACAATAACTGCTGCTTGTACTTTGCATGTAATTATGTTTACAACAAAAAGGAAAGGCTTTTGACACCTGCTTCTAAGTCAATGCCCTAGAAAGGAAGATTCCTTAGTGCTTTACCTCTTCTGTAGATATATCAAAAACAAAAGCAGGCCTCAACTTGGTAAATCAAGAAAACCATTCAGAACTTTCATATATTCTGCTGGAGTTTGACTGAAACATGTTTAAGAGTTCCATTAAATCAGTACTCCAATTTTTTTTTTCATATAAAATACTATCATTTTTACATTTCTCTCCAAACACTAAACCAGTCAAACCAAGCCAAGACATTAAAGGAAAACTTTGTCAGTTGTTTTTATATTTTCTAGGCAAAAATGTTTGCCTTAAAAATACTTTTCTTTAAAGAAATGCTTTTAATCAAAATCACTTTCAGCTATGTCTAAGCCAGATATCTATCTATCCAGTGGAATAAGAAAGTATTTTGTACTGAATTTAATGTCATGCTAACACTGCTACAGTTTATGTTACTTAAATATTATTCTCAGAAATGTTATCTTTTAATTTTAATTTTTTATTCCAATGGGACAGATAAGGAGCTGGAAAGAATGCAAATGAGAATGGCTTTAGAGACAGCCATGCTTTGTCATTTGTCACTGCCAAAATCTGTCAGTAATATGGTATCATGAGAGGGAACTGCTGAAAGACTAAGAATTTTACTGGAATGTTTAAGCACGATACTGAAGTGAGATTTGGAGCAATGCCCCTAAAGAAAACTAATGCTTACTTTGTTAGTTGCTGTGAAACAAGGAAAAGTAGATAGGGAACCATCATTTATCTTTTTGCTCCCAGGGTCTCCTTCCACTAACCTGCCTGACTTACAAACTTTCCAGCTCGCTTGATAAAATTACAGCCATGTGAACATCTCACTGGGCTGAGGAGCAGGACAGTAGCAGCTCCTTTCCCCTCTCCTCCCTGACCTGTGGCAGACACAGAGACTGCTGCTTTCTGATTCCCTCCTGCTCCTTCTCAGAGCAAGGGCAGGTCCTCACAGGCTGGAAGAAATCAACAAAGGGGCAGTGGAGGGGAAAAAATAGGAAAGGAAAAGAGAAAGGGGCAGAGGAGAAGTTAAATATCAGCAGTTTTTCAAAGGCAGAGATGATAGTTAACCATCCAACCACTCACCTCCTCCTGTTTTTCAACAGCTCAGTCATGAATGTAGAACCTAATAGAGTCTTTGAACTAATTCAGTTTATGTAATTTAACATGGTTCATTGACTTGTGCTTGTGGGATTTCAGAGTGGTCTCTCATATAAATGCTAAGCAGGCCCTTGAGTACTTCAAGACAAGATCAGGTACATTCAGATGATATGACTGAATCTACCAGGGCCCATGTCTTTTTACTTTTAAAATCAGGCATAGGAAGGCTAAAGAATCACAGTATCATGAGGAGAGAGGCTCTTCATCAGCAGGAGAAGGAGTGTACATCTAAGAACTCTGAAAAATACTGTGCTTCATAGTTTATTGGTTAAGCGTTAACACACCTTGGTGAGCTAGTTGATTAAATGTTATTTTCCTTAAATCATGAAAATGTGAATAAGAGCAAGAAAAAGGAAATGAAATATCTGAGGCCACAACAAGAATCTGTGTCAGAATCCAAGACATCTTCACCTTTGCTGCTGAGGCTGTGGTTCAGGACACACTAACCTAATTAGTTCTTTTCTAATTTCAGTACCGTAGAATTGCTTGAGTTCATTTTTGTCTTGTTAGAGGGCATGAAGCATGGTGATAAATGACCAAAATTTTAATCAGATATATGAGATTATGATATTTTGGTCCAGATATACTCTAGACTATGACGACCTCGGGGCGGA
>VXBO01006720.1:21643-47010 GCA_013400135.1 Rhinoptilus africanus
GGAGGTGGTGGATTCACCATCCCTGGAGGTGTTTAAGAAAAGGGTAGATGTGGTACTTAGGGACATGGTTTAGAAGGGGTTTTTGTGAGGGTAGGTTAATGGTTGGACTTGATGATCTTAAAGGTCCCTTCCAACCTCAGCGATTCTATGATTCTATGATTCTGTGATTCTATGATTCTATGACCTTAGGGTATTGAATATCTTCAAGCACAACAGAAATCATATGATGTATAATGATGATGATGATGACTATTATTATTATTATTATACATAATTTTTACATCCCTTTTGGGTTCCTCTGGACTCCCAAGCAGAACACACGATTTATGGTGAAATTAAATTATTTGTCTTTTTGTCTAACATATTTTTGACAGTTTAAAATTTTAAAGGCACAAGTAGCAGATAAGCTTGCAATTTATCCCAACCGATCTGTCTCTCTGTAACAATTTTGTGCTGCCATGTGTGCCACCAGTGGTGAACACAATCATTAGGTTCCACAACAACTAGAAGGGCCAACCGCTCCCTGCCTTCTGTGCTAAGATAATACATTTTATGGCAGCTGGATAGAGGGGTGGCGTTTTCAGAGACACCCCCTAAAGTCATCTTCTTTCACTATCACATTAAAACCACAATGCAAATTAACGAATAACTTCAGTCCTACTTGACTATTTGGGCTATGGAACTAGTGATCAAACTGGAGTACCTTTTTTCCAACAGCAGGGGAGGATCAATCAAGGTCAAAATGCTTTAAAAGAGCAAATGTTTTTAAAAGACAAAATAAAGCATAGAGAAGGTAATCATGTCTTTACTGTTAGCATTAGTGAGTATGCTTGGTACCCAGCCAAAATATTCAGTTTCAGTGTCAGTGTTTTTCAGCTTGTGTAAAGCAATTTGTTGAAGGCATTAAGCTTTCTTTATTCAGTTGTAATGGGCAATTCATTGACTGATGGCTTTTTTTAAAAGTTGGTGCAGACCAATTAGAAAATAAGCCCTGCATCCCAGAAAAGGCTGAGCTGGTGTAATCAGAACTGGAAGTCTGCATCATATCGACTCTTTGCACTGCAGAGTGAGAAAACAGCCCTATTATGGTTCAGATTTGGGAAACTGTTGTTACGTATTTGGTCACAGAGCCCAGAGGATTTAATTCCTCTTCTGCAAATGATTTGCTTATGAAATCTCAATCCTTTAAATAAATAATGGACACCCAACTGGGGAATCATTTTAGATGTCCTACCCCACGAAGTGCAATTCAGTTGCCTTCTAGTTCCCTTCCACGGGCCCTTTACTTCTGATGTGTTGTAGCTTTTTAGGCTGTTCTCCTCAGACCTGTTCCAAACCCTGTGCCAACCAATGGATTTTTTTCTGTTGATTTAAATGACTACTGGACTGAACTCCATTTGTTGTTTTTGTTGTTACAGAGTTTTTCTTTGCAAAATACATTTTGAAGATTAGATGTTTTTTCCTTCTTTCCCTTCCTTTTTCCTTGTTTTTCCTTTTTCCTTTTTCTTCTATTTTCCTTTTGCTTTCTCCCCTTTGCCTTCCCTTCCCTTTTCTCCCTTTTCTCGTCCTCTCCCCCTGCCCCCTCTTCTTTTTTTTTAGACCATAGACATTATCTTTCAGTTATTAACTCAATCCGGCTTTTCTCATTTTTCCAGCAAAAGCTCAGAAGGAATCTGTTCTTACAAGGTATTAACACAGCTAAAGACCAGCAGGATGAAATGAACACCACCAGGATGAAATGAACTCAGTAACTCCTGTGTCAATAGATATTTATTCTTCCAGAGTTTTTGTTTAACTTTCATGCTGGAACCTTTTGTATTGATTGCACAAGATTCTGAACATCTAAATTAAAAGATTCTCATGGCCTTTGATATAACCAATGTCTTCTTTTACCTTTGCTCATTATTTTTTTAGTATGTTCATTAATCAGCATCCAATATTTATATACACTGTGTGAAGCTGCTGCTTATAGTTTCTTTTCAACAGAACGTCTTCTCAAGTTGAGGATTTTTATTTTTGAGACTTTATCTACTAGATTTTAGCTAGCATGGAGTCATGGAAACTGTTATTCACTTTCACTTATAATATAATCTCATTTCATATTATACACTTAAAATATTTTATGCATTACAGCAATGATTATTATGCTAAAATACCATGTTTGCAATATGTCAGCATTGTCTCTTTAAAAGGAAAACTTTCTGGGTTTTTTTTCTTGAAGAAATTTTGTCCATGGCTCAACCATTTATAAGTGTCCTAGAGACACTCTATAGAAGACTGGCAGGCTTTGCATTTTTTGAGGATATTTCTATATTTTGGAGGAGGCTTAAGTGACCTGATATTGATATGATTCATTGCTATGTTCAAATATTAAACTCCATATTTAATGGATGTTGCCAAAGCTGGAGAAAGGATGGTGCCAAAGGAAACGTACGGTTCTTTGTGAAGGAGCTTGAAATGAGAGGCAGCTGTTCAGGATGCAGGGCAGATAGCTATGGCTGATAGGGATGGAAAGCGCTGCGGGTTATCAGTATCAAATTGCAAAATCAATATCCTCTTACACCAGCTTTGTGGGAATGACACCAAATGGTTCTTGATTTCTTAGCATCGTTTAAGTATCACTCAGTCGAAATGCCATGGGAGGCACATGATAGATGCAGGCTGTACTGAACAGAGGCAGGGCTTGTGTTTGGATACCTTGGTGACCGCAATAGAGCTATCCTTCTGTAGGTGAGGAGAGTGGAAAAGACAAAAGAAAGTGGGAGTCCTGAAGAAAAGAAAGGTTGGTCAGGGCTACTCGAGGCCATTTATGTGCATAGACAAAATACACATTTGTTTAGGGAATTAGACTGCTGGAGACAGAAAAGCAGTCATTGCCAAATTCTTTGCTTTACCAAATTCATATGGCACCTACTGGGAGTGATGTGAAGTGGCAAAGACTGAGGGGAAGAACTAATAGTCCTTCATCTCTGCATACACACACACTCCCCCCTTCAACATTCCAGAAACAGCATTAGTAACCCTGTATTTCTGAGGATTTTCCTGGCCCAGTTCTGCCACTGGCAGAAGGCTCAATCAGCCTTTGCTAGGCATTCAGATGTATAAAATTAAGTTTTACCAACACTCTGATAAATCTTTAGTGACTTCTGATGGTGTATGCTTCCTTTAAGAGACTAAATACAGAATAGAAGACTGAATTTGAATGGAAAATCAGGAGGAAAACTAAGATGAACACAACTAGGGACCTGGAACAGAGAATAACAAGTAGGTAATGAAGATCAATGGAAAATTGAGACAGGTTTGTCAAGAAGCCTACAATGCTAATCAAGGCACATAAGCCAATTTTTTATGATGGTTTGCTAATTATTTATTGTAAGTACCTATCTAAATCCTGGCATCTGATTTGCAGGAATGATGATCACTCTATGCAAGAATGGTACCAACGGGGGCTATGTGCAGAGCTTATAAAGTGTGAAGTAATGTTAAATCCTTGAAAAAAAAAAATTCCTCAGTGACTTAAATTGGCCACTTCAAATCTGTGGATACTGTGGACTTTAATCTCTCCAAGCCTTAACATCTCAGCTACGAATGGAGGAAATGTTTCAAAACAGTGCTGTGAAAATGAATGCATGATAGAGATGAGTTACACAGAAAAGCCTATGAGGAAATTAATAATTCTGTCTTCTGAGCAGTGTTATAATTGTGTGCAATAAATAAGGCCTTGAGCTTTGAGCAGTGAAGAATAAGGAGAAAACAAAATGCTGAACTGCTGCTCATTAAATGAGCACTGTCTCTTCTGTGCACTAAATGAAGCAGAAGTCCTTTGGGAGAAAAAGAATGTGACTACATAATTAAAAAATATATCATTATGTGTTCACGTGAGGGAGCCAGATTAAGGCAACTCGAATTCTGATATTTTATAATTTTGCGTGCCTTTTATGCAGATTGTTTTGTAGGTCTTGGAAACCAAAATTTTAAAATGGTTTAAGTTATCTTACATTCTCCACAGGATCTTTAGTTTTCTTTCACCAATTTCATCCAAACCTGGCAAAATTTTAAAAGGATACTAAAGAAGGTATTGGTTTGAGGTTAAATATGTAAATGTAGGTGTCTTAAGATAACAGGTATCTGCAGACAGCAGGTGGCTAAATTCCTGCTACAGTCAGTGGAGACCTAGTCTCAATTCATTTGCCTGCACAGCTGTCCAGTGCCGCTTGATATAAGCTTTTATGTGCTGCATGGTTTCCTCCTGCAACTGCAGAAGGGTCTTATAGGTCCTGTGTCCGATTTGCTTAACCCACATGGTGACCAAGCACATCTCAAATAGTGGTGGACACCTGACCACAGAATCATGGTCCGAGACAATTCAGTTGACAAAGCCCAGGGAGGGGGTCGGTTTCCCCAGATGAGAATTTATCAGCTGAATCATTCTCTAGGCTGGATTCTCAAGATCTCTATTGGCTAAAATTGGAGCTGAGAGATATAATGTTCCCTTAGATACTTAAATGTGAATGCATAAATTTCAATGTCTTTTTATGAAACTGAATCCTGTGTTAAGTACCTGAAAAAATGTTATGTTCTTTTAATATACTTCTCTGTGGGAACGACAGGGTGAACTCAACCATTGTTCTTTATAACTCAGCAAATCCCTTGCCAGTTAGCACGCATATGTTAGCTGGTCATTTAGGGTACACATAGCTCATGATTAGCTGTAGTGCATGTTCTCTCTTGTCCAGATAGAAGACAAAAGCATAGGTAGTGCATGTGGGAGGAACTTGGGAAAGGAGTTCTGGGGAACATAGTAGACAACAGAAGATATTGTCTAGTGATATGAGAAGTATCTGGAAGTAGTGCAATCAGGGTATTACACACAACGTGATATTGCAATAAGGAACAGGTGACACATGAAATGCACGACACAGATCAGTTGGAAATATAGTTTCATTGATTCCTCAGTTCACAGACAATGCGTTTTATAATACAGTTAAGTTTGGATAGTAGTTAGGTCATTCCTTTCCTATAAAGAGGAGTTTTGAATGTTTCTTTTTGCTTTGGAAGGGTGCTGCCAATTGCTCACTTTGAGTCTGGTGACAGGCAGGTAGGAATATATTAGACATATTACTCTTATCAAGACATGAGTTTGTGCCATGAGTTCATGCCTAAGCCAAACTCTTTTATCACCTTTTACTTTTTATCATTAAAACCATATAGCTTAGTTTGAATCCAAGAGGCTTTGGGTAGATCTTGTAAAGGCTTCCTATAAGTTTAGTCTCCCAAATAAATAATGTGCAAGAGTTATTACACTTCCATGAAAATTTCCAAATTTTATCTAAGGAAAGTTAAATATTTTGCAGCACCATGCCAGATTTATTTGGTGCCTCTGTACTTGTCCATTGCCCATAAGCATTTTTCAGTTTATCAAATTAGGTTTTTAGCTGGCTGAACTTATCTGTAGAGTCCTTAAAACATCAGGATAACAAACTGAAATAAAATCCACACAGATGAAATATTCTGAATATTGTTCATGAGGCATCTACAGAGATGTTAGGCCTTTTCTATACATATATATAAAGATTCTGACATTTTCTAGACGTCTCTCCTGAAAACAATAGATTTCCTTCACTTGCAAAGTAGGAGGAAATTCCTCTTTTTGATACCTACTTGTCCCACTTTGTGCATTACATCCACAGGAAATTTTATAGATTCATCTTAGTGACTATCCATTCCCAGCCTCTTCTTCCCATACATTTGTTTTCGACTGCCCATCTCCCTTCTTTTCAGTGAACCTCACTGGGGGAAGGACAAGGAGAACTCAATTAAGTTTGATTGCTCACCAGTCAGTGTGTTTATGCTACGCATTTCCCATCTGTCTCTCTTCTATATTTTATCTGACAGTGAGTTTCTCATCATGTCCTGCCTCACTTCTCCCACACTTTACAAGGTTGTCTTTTTATGGACGTTCTTACTTATGAGTTGTCACAAATACTCTCCCATTTTCCTTCCCGATCCACCGCTGCCTGAGGTCTCCATGTGTGTCTATTTTATTCTTTTATAGTAGAAACTGTTGAGTAAACAGAGTGGTGTTTCAGGTGATGCAGTGGTTAATCAGTGATGGAATATGGCTAGTGTAAACATGCCATGCCATCTCAATCTACTGTCATCCTAAATCAGGACTTCAGCTCATCCAGCTCCTGTGCAGAGTCAAAACTATGCTACCGTGGATAATTCCCTTTGAGAGGAAATTCAAACACTTGATTCTGTTTTTCAGTCGATTGGTCTCTTTCCAGTTTACATTACACTCCTGCTTGGATTGTCAATGAATTTCTAACAGCAGCAGTGGCAGTCATTTTACATAGCACTGTGGGCTGTGTATGAAATTTATGCCTTTAATTTTTGTGTATAAAACCTCACTATTGTGGCTGTAGGCATTTTATAAACCTCAGAATGAATAACAAAGATATTCAGAGCCCACACCCCCACACTCCATTATAGATATGCTACAATCAGCTGGGAGTCATGGCATTTATCAACCGCTAAAAGATAATGCAGTTTATCACTTTTTAATGAATTATTTTCTGTACTGCTCATTTCCAGAACAGTCAAGGAACAGATACAGTCAAGGACATCCTGTATGAGGAGGAAGTTAAGCTGAAATTTCTTCAAAGTGTAATGATATTTATTTAGATCCTTCCCCAAAGGTTGTGGTTTGTTTATGCTGTAAGATGGTACAGAGGCTGGCACAGAAACACTTTCTATGTAGCGCAGGTGAGGTATCTTATTCTCACACCCATCATAAAAGACATGGTCAAAAAACCAATGTGCAAAGGGCTTCAGCTCCCTGGAGTGATGAAGAGAGATGTAGAATACAGCACCATTCTTTGGGTGGTCATCAATCGAAGAAGAGTATATCTAGCATGAACTGGAAGCAAGAAGAGATTTCTGCAATTTATAAAAACAATGTTAATTTTGTCATGTCCACAGACTTTTAATTCAGATAGAGCTTGTGAGAAAGCCTACTCAAGTCCGTCTTTCATATACAAATTTGAAAATGGGAGCCAGACCTCTCTGGGAGATGACACTTCTGTATTGGTGCTGTTTTCTGGAGTTTGAAGGAAATGCCAAGACAGCCATGGGCATGTAAAAAAAAAAAACTAAACCAAAACAACAATCGTACTAGATAAAACGTACTTACCAAAAGCCTAAAAAAAATCTCTCAGTGAAACGATTGTTGAAAAAGTCATGTGTTTTGGCTTTGGTAACAGTGTTTTGGCTTTGGTAAAAAAAAAAACCACATTGTTTTGGCTTTGGTAAAATCAGTTGTTATGACAAAATTTCATTTAGCTGGAGCTATTCTGAAAAACCCTCAGATGAACATTATTAACATTTGAAATCTAGAACCTTTTCAGATCTGTCAGCACTGGCATTTCTACAGAAGATGTGATGAACAGCTACTCCAGGTTGATATCTGGATGTTATTTAATACATCACAGCCAGTTTATTTATATAGCTATTGGCAATACATCAGAATTTTACAGCAGGAATGTTTTTAAATACCTTTTCCAGTCATGCCATTCTGTCTGGCTTTTTTGTTGTTGTTGTTGTTATTTTATAAGTGTGCTATGTAAGGTTTTTTTAATGGTTTCATTTTTTGCTTATAGATATTGCCCATGTTCATCCTTTGACTTTTTGGTGTCCTATATAATCTGTTGTGTATTCTGATATTTATCACTATTCATACTATTACTGGTTACAGGCAGCTTACTTAATGTATGATTCTTTTCACCATTATATACTTGTCTGTCTTTTGTTTACTTGAAAAGTTCTGATTTTGGCTTTGATTCAGTAACTTTATTACTCTGAACATATAAGTATAAAACATTAAAGCCATTAGGATTTCGAGAAATTTACAGAATAGATGTCAAGACCACCACTAAATATAAAATCCTTTTAAAATGTAATTGGTTTTAATTTTTTTCTATGTTTTTAACAAAGTATATATAAACTAGTAAGCATCTTTCCATCTAATATATTTTGTCCTTATAATAGATTAAAATTTGCTTGTGGTGCCTTTTTAAAAATAATCCAAACTATTAAATGCACCAAAAATGGAGAAGTAATACTGGAAAATACTAATATTAATGTAAAATATTAAATTTAAGATCTTAAAAATAAATATATACTTCTGGTTTTTACTTGCACGTTGCCTTGCACAGTCAGGTCTTACTATAAAGTTATATATTTTCAGACAAATATGGATAGGATAATATTTAGATTTGGTTAAGAGTTACATAGGAAGATGAGAGAAAAGAGTTTGTGATTTGCAAATAAAATACTCAGCATGAATTTATGCAGTCTGTGGAATCAACTGCAGCAAAGTGTTACGGAGGAGTTGGAGACAATTGAATGTTAGCAAGTTTTGAATATCTAATTCCCTCCTGTATACTTCTATATTTGTGTAGTGTCAAATGGTGTATTCTTTTATTTTGCAAGGTCAAAAATGTTCTAAAACAATTGATAAGAAATTAATCTTTTGTTCTGCTTTAGTTTAAATATACCTGGTTTCTTTTAAAAATAAGTTTCTTTTTCTATTAAAGAAAAATAAAAAAACACATTTGATGAAGATCTTATAAAACATGCTCCAGCCTAAAGCAATTTTTTTCTTTCCAGTTATCAACTCTTTTACCATAGGTTATATGATGGAGACTCGAAACACAACTATAGTGATATTTGTATGGATAGCAACACCGTAACAAGGCTCCCATGGCTGCAAATTGTATCCTTTTAAGAGTACTTCAGGATTTGAAAAATATTTAAGTAATCACAGTTTCAGACTTATCATCTGATAATGCCTGGGAATTGGTGACTCAAGGGACTAATTCCAAACATTACTAGAAAATGACATTGCTCATGTCAGTGTGGAAGTGTCTTGGTGAATATAAACTGTAATATAAAAGCATTTGCAAGCAATTTGGCCATCTGCTGTTTCCTGTCGATATTGTTTAAGAATAAGCTCATAGCTTCACAAAAACAAGTCAATGTGCCAGCACCTGAGGTAAACGTCTTTGAGATCCCAAGAGGATCTTTTTTCCTTTTTTTTTTCCCCCTCTCTTCTCTTGTAACTGCACATTGTCTCATGATGATAATAGAGAAGGACTGGAGCTTAAGCCCACATATGGAAGTTGCTCTTCTCAACTCCCAAACTTCCTTGAACAGAGAATTAGAAACTTGTCCCTCTTGTAACCCTCCATTAGCTCTGCTTGCTGCTCAGATGGAAGAGAGATACCCCAGAGGTTGCCTAAGGCAGGGAAAGAGACATACTTGAAGGACGTTTGAAATAGGTCTTACATGTTACCAGCATGTAGTGTTTTATTGTCATTATGCGTTTCATTCCTGTGTCTGCTTTGCATCAGTCCATTTGCACTTGGTTTTGCAAGGCTGATAGATCCAGCCATATGCGCCCCCCTGGAATGGGAAAAGCTTAGTTCGCATGAAAAACAGCTTCAAAATATTGCCACACTTGTCCAAAGGAAAGAGGGAGTCCTCACTAGGCCCTTCCTTTTCTGGGACTACAAAAGACTTTTGAGGCTGTGAACAGTTGAAAGCAAATTAGGGAAATCTTTTTTTTTTTTTTACAATTCCTCAGACGGTTCACTAGCTAAAAATCTGGTAATGTTTCCATTTGCTGGAAAAGTCTTCAGTCACTTCCCTCCTCCTTTTTTCACATTGGCTCTAAATGTTGCTAAAGTGAAACATGTAACTGAGGAAATTTAACGTGCAGAAGGTCCCACAAACTTTATTAGCACCATAGTTCTACGCAATCTGAGCTTTGTGTCTGCTCCTTGTTCTTACTTTCCAGGTTGACTTCGATTTCTGTCTCTGTACATTAACAAGCCTGAATTCCTATCTCACTCTATTTTTGGTTTTATTTTTTATTTTGAAACTCTTCCTAACTCAATAGTTATCATTACAGTGTATTGATTTTCAGGGTGAAGCTCAGTGCACTTGGTCACTGGCTGTGTTATTGAGTGCCTTGCATAAGAGACCCTAAACATGGTAAAATAGCACACCCTGGCTTTTTTTTTTTTTTTTTTTTTCCCGTGCCATATTTGGAAACTCATTCATGGCCCATTGGGAAAGGTTAGTACTATAATTAGACCTTTTTCTCTAGACATTTCAGCAATAGGATGCATGAAGGTTACTAACAATTTCCTTTTAATTGATCCCTGGTGATTTTACTGTAAAGCTGTTAACTTGTGCACTGGGGACTCACAACCCACAGGCTCCTTGTGCTGACATTTGCAGCAATGATTAGAATGTCGTTGCTTCCCAATACTTCATTGTCATTCAGGGAGCACTCAAAATGCTTTTTACCTCATATTGCAAAGGAACACACACTTGCCGGCGCACACACACACACAGAGAGTGCCTTTTCCATTTGAGCAGCATAGGCCTTTGAAACTGGATTTGTTTTGAAAATCCACCTCAGTATTGCCCTGCTTTTCTGCACACTGTCACTCTCTTGTCTCTCATACTAATGGAAACAAAGCTAAACTGCTCACTCTGCACATAATAGTGGACCCGAAGGGCAAAATGTCTGTCAGTATGGAAAACAGTGAAAACAAAGACATTGTAACTGTGTATGCGCATAAACTGATGATGTTCATCCATGTCAATTCTCTCATGTCTTTGAACACGAAATAGTCCAGTTTCAAATCCCATCACATCACTTATTAGAGATCAGTACTGAAAAATTTAACAGGTCCTGAGACCAGTGTACTTGGTATGCTGGAGGGCTGGGAAAAAGTTTTTAAAAAAATGAAAAATTCCAGTTGAAGAACTATACTCCCTGTCACCAAACTGTGTAGCTGTTACTGAAAATTTCTCCTTACTGTTCCTATTTTTCATTTGTCCTATCTGGAAGCAGATTAAGTTAAAAATATACATGTAATCTGAAGTATATTTTAGGGGAGAGTAGTCTCACAGATTTCAGTAAGGGTAGTAAACAGAAAAGCTTATTTAACAGGAGTGGCAGAATTCAGGTCTTATTCATTCTTGCTGTTCTCTTTCTATTCAAACTTAAATGAAGCTGAAGAAAAGTGGAGTTTCTGGTTTTGGCATTTTTGTTTTTGTTTTTTAAATTAATTCAAGACATTAACATTGAACTGAAGCACATACTGTAAAAGTTTTTATTAGGGATTTTAAAACAATACTTGAGTTAAATAAAATACTTTCTTGAAAGCATCCGGTATCAACCTTACTATTCCACTTCAAATCTCCAATAGAAAAGGGGATTGCTTCACAAAAGAAACCCTGAAAGATTTCTTTTTAAATATCTATGAGGAGTACATTGGTTAGATTAATACACTGGTTTTATCAGGATGATTTAAGACTTCCATGCCAATGAACTACCTAGACACAAATTCTGTAAATCCAACGTAGAAAAGTCTGTATAGAAATGCACAGTTCAAGGTTAAGTTCATTTATTTGTTTTTATTTCAGTAAAACAGGGATGAGGGGGACCTAATTAATGTTCAGTGTGTCTCTGAAAGGGCCAGGAGGGAAACAAACAGCACAACCATAATAAACAGGGAAGGCAAATGAGACCTCCTACAGTGCCGGTTGACTGGCACATGTGGTATTGAGTGACAGTGCAAGGGCAAAACTTTTAAGTGCTTCTACATCAATACTAGAATCCTAAGAATAAGATGGGAAAACCAGAGTGCTTGGCATGACAATACTGATTTAAGTATCTCAGGGCCCCGTGGAACTTTGTAGGAGACACTGGTGTTAATTTTCCAGGGATGACAGAGTGAGATGTACAGGAATAGTACGTGAAGCATAATATAAAGTGTTATGGCATAAAATATTATGGACAAATACAAAAAATCCTCGCAGATGAAAATTCCATACTCTAACAATAAGAATACAGTGCTGTTCTTGTACTGTGGGCTGATAGTGATCAGTACACGTTAAGATTAGAGAAGCTGAAGCTTTAGCATAGGTGGTGATAGTCAGCTATTCAAACTACCTGCATAATGACTGAATCAACGCTTCATCAGGACAAGATGCAGAGATTAAGTTACTAAATGCAATAAAATACTGCTTCCTGGAACATCCTGATTCAGAGACATTCTGTATCTTGAGGCACAGGACCTGACTCAAGAAGAATAAATTGGAGAACTCCTCTGTAGTAGACATCACTAAGCAATTTGGTTCAATATTGTCATAGGAGAGAAGGAGCCAAATAAATCAATCACACAAATATTGACATGATTCTTGGATTTTCAAGACAGGGAACTACACAAAAATGAGGCAATTAAAAACCAAAGAAAACAACATAACAACGGAAAGCAGTGTTCTGAAAAGGTAGAGGGCTACAAACAGTCTAGAAGTTGTTAAAAGCTAATAAAACATGGATATTGGAGAATATGAGGGATTTAGGCTATAGAAAGTGGCCAAAGCTTTGTGCTCCCCTACAATAACATCTCCTGCTGTCACCAGGCCTGTGGACCACAGTCTGGTGCAGGAAGGCACCTATTCTGGTTCCCGCTGGTTGTCTGGATATGGTTGTCCCAATTAATGAAAGAGTAACAGGGTCTGGTACCTGGGTCCTGGGACTAAAAAGTACTGTTAGGCTACTGGGGTTAACCATGGGCCAGGGTTGTTCTCTGTAAGCAAGTAGTACCTGGCCAGCTTCTCTTGGGAAGTTGGAAGGATTTAGCTGTGTGAATGTGAGCTGTGTCATGTCAGCTGGATGAGCTGTTATGTTTTATGTAATGCTGTAGGCACAGACACAGAGAGTATATTGCAAAGGCAGCTAATCATGTCAGGAGAGAGGCACGATTCTTACAAACCTGCAGCATATATAGGCAGAAGAGATGCACCAGTATATACAACACAGAGTAAACATATTTGCCTAACAAAAAAAGTTATAAAGTTGCAAAAAAAAAAAAAAAAAANAAAAAAAAAAAAAAAGAAATGAACAACAATTATTATTATAATATGATGAACCATGTGAAATCACTGGATACTTCATTAACATGCTGATTCTAGTAACTTTTGTTCACTTTTCCAGTTATTCACTGAATGAAGGAGTAATGGGGAAATATATTGCTAATTAAAAAACAAAACTCTTTTCTGTGCATAATGAAGCAAACGATCCATTTGCCATGACTTCAGAATCAAAAGAAGACAAATAAAATTCCTTTCTTGCCATCCATTGCTGAATTTGTCTTGTTCTGGAGACCTGACTTCGGATTTTGACAGGTGTTAGATAATTTCCAGTATTGACTTTATTAAACAAACTGTTTGGTTCTACAATGTTTCTGCACTTGAAAAAGTAAAAAAATCTGTGAAAAAAACCAAGGGAAAGTTAAATCATGCTTGAGAATTTAATGTTCTTTATCTACCTAAATTTTAAGTATTTCAGGTAATCCAGTGGTTCTCAAGAATGTCTTAGACCCACATGATTTCTTAAAAGTCTACTTAGTACTTGAGGTGAAAAAATGTTTCACATTAGTGAAAGCATGCAAAATATATTGTGACAACTAAAGTCATAATCAGTCATGTAATTAGGAGTATTGACTAGTTACAAATCCAGTGTTGCTTAACTTTTTTTTTTTTTCAGAAATCGATCCTTTATTCCAGTGATTGTAAATTATTGTGAAAAAAAAACCCCAAACAAGCAAAACCAAACCAACATGGCTAATATTGCAATTGTAGTTCTATCACTTTGGCAAGAAGAGTTAATGCTTATTTTCTACACTCTTCTGCAGTTAAAAATAAATAAATCAGGAAGTTACTTTTTCTATTCTAATCTGGAAGTGAGGCACCTTCAAGGCTCTCAGAGTGCCAGTATCCTTGAAAAGAATCCAAGGCCCAGAGCTAGGCTCCTAGGCTTGCTATACAGTTTGACAGAATTACACGTTTTAGAACCGTGGTTTGAAGATCTACATAGTGAGATGGGGAGCTGGCCCATATGAAATATTGAGCATGGAGATGTTTCTGCATGGACATGTCTGCAACCCCTGATACCCTGATTATGGCAGCCTGAGATAACCCTCAGCTCAACCAGTGCCAAGGCGGTGAAGTCCTTCCAAGAGTGTGGGCGCATATAGCTGGACTTCCAAAGCACTCAGAAGACCTTAATGTTTTCACATAAACATAGTATCCTGAGGAGGTGAAAGGGGTGGTGGTTGCTTTGTCTAAGAGGTTGGAATGATGGCAAAGAAAGAAAGAGCACTAAGTTCAAATGCTTTCTCAGCTTGAGAAGATTAAAGTCTACATTCCATGTAGTGAAGCAAGACCATAATCAACTCAGTCAGTAGACCCACAAAGACATTCAGCTCATCCTAATGTAAACAGACATTTGATCAGCTGAATTAAGTAGGTCTTTGCATAGACAAAGAACTCTAGTGTCATCTGAAAATGTCTTTGGATATCTAGGATGTCCTTGCAAGGTTGCAACATACAGCATAGGACCTGTGTTCCATAGAATCATAGAATTGTCTAAGTTGTAAGGGACCTTTAAGATCATCGAGTCCAACCATTGTCTATGCCATTCCTGAGGAACATTCAGACCAGAGCAAATATGACACTTGTAGTTCGATTCCACGAGATACCAGATGTGAGTGAATGATTGATTTGAGCTCTAGATGCCTACATCAGGTAAGAGAATAAAGCCCTAGATGCATCTGCTTCTGTGATGGAATGGAGATGGATAGACACATCCAGAAGACACTTCAGTGTGCAGTGAAGTCATCCCACCTTAAAGTAAATTTGTCTGTAATAATGTCTATTTCTCTGCAGACTACAAGGTCTTACATCAAAAGCCAGTGTTCCTGTGCTTCTTTCCAAACTAAAGATGAGATCACTATCATGGAGATAGTTATTTTCAATTTGCAGTTGGAAGGAAAATTCCATTATACAGTGTATGAAAAACACTGAGATCTTAATTAGTCACACTGATTAAGCTCCAACTTTCGAAGTGAGCAAAGGCGCATGCCTGGTAATTTCACCATGTTCTCACTATTTAGTTGCCCAGTACATATACAAATAATATTCGATTCAATTTGGATGTTCAGAGCTGAATGTTTTTCGTAGTTAGTGTCAGCAAAAATGATCTCTTTTCTCCTCATTTCATTTCCTTTTCTGTTACAGTTATTTTAAAAAGAGTACCAGATAGAAATCTTTCAGAGAACTGTAGCAACTGAAGTTCTTCATGAACACTTAGGTACTATTTGTTAGAGACAGGGCAGTAGTGTGCAGTGAATCATGTAATTTAAGATTATAGCTTCATTTTTTTGCTCACATTACAACCCTGTGAGGTATCCATAAATGCATATTTGTTCTCTGATTTTTTTTTTTTCAGATCTTTTTTGGTTTTTCACCTCCTCTTTTTTAACTTTCTGTATTCATCCCTTCTACCCCTTGGAAGATTATTTAATAATTAGGTGGTACATATCTATCTTTGTAAGAGATGTAAGTATGCAAGCATTCCTCTGTGGAAATTTGTGAAGAACTAACCTTTCAGTTTCAGAATAAATATGCTTTTGAAATTTCTTTTATGTGAGCATGTGTATAAAGTAAGCATTCAAAAAAATTGACAAACATCACATGAAATGTGAGCAAATCACAGAATCACGGAATTTCAGAGTTGGAAGGGACCTCTAGAGATCATCTAGTCCACTCCCCTGCTAAAGCAGGATTGCCCAGAGCACATTACTCAGGACTGCATCCAGGCGGGTCTTGAAAATCTCCAGAGAAGGGGACTCCACAACCTCCCCGGGCAGCCTGTTCCAGTGCTCTGTCACCCTCACCGTAAAGAAGTTTTTCCTTGTATTTGAACGGAACTTCCTATACTTCCTTCCAGAACTGGACACAGTATTCCAGTTGTGGCCTCACCAGTGCAGAGTAGAGGGGAAGAATGACCTCCTTCGACCTACTGGCTACACTCTTCCCTATGCAGCCCATAATTCTGTTGGCCTTCTTGACGACAAGGGCACATTGCTGGCTCATGGATAATTTACTGTCCACCAAGACCCCCAGATCCTTTCTTCAGAACTGCTTTCCAGCAGGTCTGCCCCTAACCTGTATTGGTGCCTGGCATTCTTCCTCCTCAGGTGCAGGACTTGGGGTCCTGCAGTCTTTCCATGACTTTTTTTTTTAACAAAGTTTGGTTTGCATTGATGTTTTAAAAGCTTTCACAACACATATTTCTTATCCAGAAGACCACCCAAACACCTTCAGAATTCTTATTATCACCTAACACATTTGAAAACTTTAGTCTGTATAGCCTTATGTACGATGGACATAACCGAATGTACAGAAGTTTACAGTAATTTGCTGCAGGTATTGGTTATGTCACTGGTAATATCTATGGGGATTCAAAGAGTATTCAGAGTATTGCTCTCCTACAATATTAGAAAGCGCCATGGTGTATTCTTGCCCTGATACCAAAAAGAACATATTGAATGTATCAATATCCATAAATGTTCCCTCAGAACCTAAAATCAGGTATTCATGTCCAAACTGCTGTGAGTTCTGGATCATACTAACTCCTGAACAGTGCCTAGTGACAGAAAGCTCCATGCTAACAGCCAAAATTATGTCAGGTACTGTTCTATCAATATAACTATATAAATACCTGAGTTGTGGTGCGTGGGACTGTGTCCCGGCACTTCTTGTTTTACTGCTCTTGACTAACCTCAAATGTAACGTCTTTGTTTCCATTATACTGATTATTGTTTACTTCCCTCTTCTTTCCTTCCTTCCTTCTGACATAAGTGCTGATCAGCACTTAGAAAGATGGGGAAATTTTGGTCTGTCTCTGTGGTGACGTTGGGCTGATCAGCCCAAGCAGACATAGTGTGCATGTCCTAACAGCCTACTGCTGCAGGGGTGACGACAGACTGCCATTCAGATCGTGACCTATATGGCAGTGGATGCCTTGGTTCCTGGCTGCTACAGAGGTGTCCACACAGCTGGAACTGCTCTGGGAAGACTGAACTCTTTTCATACACCCTATTGCACAGTCAGTAGGCGGCAACACCTTTCCGTGATTATCACCTTGGGCTGGTTTATAATCACAGTATGGTTGGCAGAAATATTATTGCCCATTAACAATCCCCTGAGTCCCCCACAGCTCTTTTGCTTTCATGTTGAAGCCTCCATAGGTGTTTCCTAGCATGAAGAATTCTGATGTGATAAGCTGTGACCAATGCATGAGCCTCTGGAGCCATCATAATGTATCATGCCAACAGGACTGCAATGCTTAGGTACTGCATTATTAAATTTTTGATGAAAATTATTTTTTTGCACAGCAGGTGCTTTTCTAAATGAAATAATTCTGTTGATTTAATTTTTTTCCCAAGATCCCTAAAGGCAAAATTGCACATTATTGACTAATGATATGAAACGTTTCAGTTAAACTCACTCCCAGATCCCCAATCCCATGAACACAAACAAAAAAAGAATCTTTTTTTTCTTGGTCAACACAAGAAGTACCTGGCCTTTATTTGATTGATTCCTGGTGTGCAAATTAGAGGAAAGCAAGCTATATTTATTCTTTCAGATTTTCAAGGTTTTATTGGCAGTTAGATGAAAACATATCTAGAGTTCTTCTGCCAAGAGAAAAGAATCATTCTGGAATTATATTAATCAAAACAGAAAACACAAAATAATCTTCATGATAAGATACAGGATGCTACCATTAAAATACTACTAATACAAAAAGCCATTAGACCTACTGCTACTTCAAATGATTAAATAGTTTAAACTGCTGCTCTCTTCCTTAGCAGGAAATAAATTCAGTAAAAACTGTGTTATAAGAACAATGGGAACATTAGGGTACCCTATTGTAGTCTCCTTCCTTTGGAGGCTGGGTAATTGTTTTGCTGATCAGGCCAAAGAATTCCTGCTTTTTTGATGATGATTGTCACCATGAGAAAGTATGATCTACCACATTTTCAGTATGTGAGAAATGAAAATTGTCGTGAAGTTTTCATATGACAATTTTAGGTGAACCCATATCAGACTTCAGAAAAAAGAGATTTGCAAAAGCAGTTCTTCTATTCCTATTTCATTGCGCTGTGTAGTATATATAAGTGCAGGCACATATGCATATAATCAGTTTAGTTGCACCATGTTTCCTGACAGTACGGGTTAGCTACCATCACTCAGATATGCAAAGGGTAACTGGATGAAATACAAGGGTTTACCAGACTAGCTGACTAAACAGTTCCTTCTGCATTTAACCTCTATGCTTCCCAGCCAGGTTAAGGACACATTTACATTTAGATACAAATTTCAGCTGCAAACAGATATGAACTAACTGCTTCCATTTGTGTTATGTGAAATAATCAGAAGCACAACACAGAGAAGCTAAAAATGAGAGTGGTGGTGTGCTTGAGGGAGTGCATCTTGACAATAGGCAGCTATACTGCTTCAGATATGAGATGGTTAATCTGCATAGGTAGATTTCAGGCTGTACACTGGCTTCTACCACTTAGAGACCTCAACACCTTATTTGGGACTATGATATAGACAGTCATCTGAGAAAATGATTCTGCACCAGTTCTTGCCTTTGTAATTACTGCGAGATGTAACTAATACTAATGTGAAAAGGTTAGGGAGGATGTGATTATTGTTTAAGGAAATACCTGAAAGAGCAGTGTTCTAAGGAAAAAAGAATGGAAAAGTTACACAACCGAGACAAGTGGCCAGCTACAGTGAAATAATTTTGAGATCACTGTTCTTATGAGATATTTTACCTCAGCTATGTTCAGTTGTAATTTGGCATGAGAGCGTTGTTGAAATTCATATAAAAACCCTGATTTCTGGCTTCCGTGCCCAAGTACAACCAGATTAGTTCACCATGTCATCAGTAAACTTTTGTTCATTTGTATTCCTTCCATTGACTCTTGTCCTCAGTTTGGAAGCATAATTCCTTGATTAGAAAAGTTTGCTCCTTGACTTCTGAAGTGCTGAACAGCACTAATGCTTGTTGTATTAAATTTCACATATAAAAGAAGGCCCTGGAGTTGTGAGGAATGAGTAAGTGTACAGCTAGTCAGAACAATTACGTAGTGCTGGAGGCAATATTGGCTGCTTGTTTGTATATATCTAGCTGGAGAGTCCTTATCAAAAACTACTTACTGAATCTGAAAAGGTTAGGGGATTTTTGGGGGGTTATCTCACACAGCTTCTTCATATCGCCTTAGGTTGTTTAATTCACGTCTATAAAGGACAAGTAAGCTATGGAAGGAAAAGATTACAGTGCCCCTGCTAGTTCTAAACAGTGTGTATTTGATTTATTCAACCCTCTTACTTTTATTTGAGTTGGAAATCTCATCCATAGGCTGCTGACTCTCTCTGTATTCCAGATGTTGCCATATCAGCCTAAGTTGCATTTCTCATATCTCCCTTCTCCTATCTGTCAAGTTTATGAAAAATTAGAGCCCTCATACAATCAAAATGTCATCATCCCCGCCTTCCCAGGCAAGCCTGGCTTTTTATTATGGGTATGCAGTCATGTGTAAACTTCATATTGGACCTCATCAACAAGACTGCTTAAGGACTGTGGAATCTGCTGCATGATATTATTATATCAGGCTTTTATTGAAAAACTTTATATGCTACAAAAACATTGATTTTTTTTTCTTTTAAATGAGATGGTGAACATGTTCTGGAAGGCTTGAATACTTAGGTAAAAGGCAATGTTATGGTGGAGAGTTTTTTGTCTGAATCCACCCTGGAATAGTCGTGATCAAGAATTATTAATACCTGATGGTCTTTGTTACTGATTCCCAATATTCAAATGGATTATGTGTTTGTATTTTAATGGAAGAAGGATATTTAGCTGTGTTAGCTGAACTAAAATCTCGCTTCTACTTGCTCAGTTCAGAAAGAGTAGTGCTAACAGAATGGAGGTAACTCTTTAAATGTCCTTTATTTTCCTTAAGCAACAGAACAAATTTATAGGTGTTGACAGGACATGCACACTACATGCCACCCTCCAGTTACATCCTGTAAAACACTTACCAACACCTTATAGCAAACTAAGACCTGAAGTAAAAAACCAGAAGTCACAACAAAAAAGTAGACGGTAAAAGAGGGGAGGGATAGCACAGTGGTTTGTTTTAATGTACAATTCATCAACAACTTGAGGAAGTGAATCTAGTCCTGACTATAGAAAGAACAGCAACAGCAAGAGAAGTGATAAAACATGTGGTTTCGTAATGTGCAACTAATGGAATTCACTTGCACAAGTTAACACAGAAGACAAGATTGGTAGCAGCAACTGGTCAAAGATTTGACATGCAAAATCAGATTTCCAAATTTTCTGGTGTCTTTGAGTGGTGCAAAAGAGATGAAAAGCAGCTGGACTTCATTCACTGGAGGCTTTCTCCAACAGTGGAGAATCTCACATAAATCACAGATTTCGGTTCTGATGAACTGGGGCTTAGCTGGAGGACTTAGAGGCCTTGGCATCTATAACCAAATCTATATGTCTAAAAAATACCTATTGCGATGCTGGAATTAGGCTGGCATTGAACAAAGCACAGCTCTATAAACAGAACACAATTATTTCTGATTAACTACCTGGAAAACTTAATGCAACAGAGAATATGGCAAACACTGTATGGCAAACAATATCAATAATAAGATTTATAGGGCTTTTGTTTTTATTGTTTTCACGTTTCCAGGTTTAGTATAGAAATTTTGCGCCTACATATTGAAATTTAAATATTAGAATCCCTCCACTTTTACTTTTAATGAACTGCTAAGTTGTGTATTTTGAGAGAGGGAATGGTAATGGTAAACTGTATCAGTACAAAATGTCATGAAAAATGCTGGCTGCAACTAGAAAATTACATTTATGTCATTGGAAACTTACACCAGTGCAATGTCCTGTGATTTGAATTTACCAAGTTCTTAGAACCACAGCCCAAATTCTAAAGAATAAATCTTTACTTAACAAAAAAATCCCATGTCACTTTATACAGCATAACTGCACACTAAGGAAATTGAAAACACCAACTGCATGTGGTTTTTCCATCAACACTAGTGTGATAAGAACAGGTTGGGTCTCTTCTGGCTCGCTGTTCCCCTTCACCCATCTCCCCCTGCATTCCAGATCAATCCATCTCTTATCATTTCAGAAACTTTTCTGGTTTTAGTTTTTCCATGGTATCCATTACTATAATGTCTAACTGCTGACCTTCCAACCTGCCCACTTTTAAGAAAGTATTTGAGAAAAAGGCCAGTTCTTTAACCTCACCTTGTCAATTGGATTTTTAAATCAGTTAGTCTTAATAGATATACAATACCCTTTCCAAAGCAATAACTCAAATTCTTATGGCTTCATGCCCATTTCACCACATTTTAATTCGAGTGAAACCTATGAAGTGTTATATGAAATAGGGTCAGGATATTCTTTTCTTTGTATTTAAATATTTCACCATGCCATTTTATCTGAGTAATTTGACTATAGATTCAGTAACTTTTACACAATGAGTTCAAAGCACTGGCTGACTCTTAGGAACTGGCTCTTCCACCCATGAAGTATGTTTTGATACAGTCTCTGCCACTCCAACTGCTCAGTTTCAGCATTCTGAATATAACTGGAAGCTCTTTAAATTTAGGTTTCAGCTAAAATAATATGCTTTCATTGAGATAATGCTAACAGTCTGATGTAGATAGAGAGTCTTCTTTTCCCTCACAAATGCTTTTCTTTAACGTTTTTTTCTCACTCTCTTTAGTGATAAAAACTCATCATAGTTATGACTTGAATCCAGACGACCTCTAATACAAGAAGGAGAGGAAAAACACTGAGATACTATGGAAGAGCTAAAAGATAAGTTCTACCTTTATTTCCAGTCTACCATAAATAACTGTAGTCAGTCTTATATACTTAATGTCTTAGTGTCTTGGTATTATTTTATGTCATATGTTTGTAGTGAACAAATGCAGACTACAGAACATACTCTTACCCACAGCCTACAGAATTAGGCTACTAGGTCATAAGCAAACAGACTGATCCTGACCTAGATCTGAGTAAAAATGCAATTTATGCACCTTTACTTGGTGAAATAATGTCTTTGATGAGGCTGTGACTGTGATAGTTATTAGGGTGGTAAAATCTCATCAGCAAGTGTAAGCTCATCGTTTTCCAGAATGAAGAGACAGTAGATCATTGTAACTAAATTATTTGGTTTGGCTCAAGAGTAAAGATTTTTTTTTATGGACCAGAATTCAGCATTAATTGCCATAAACCATTACATAGTTATTGCAGAAAAAGAATTGATTCTTTATGATGGACTTCATGGTGGACTATCCATCATGCAAGAAGAGTTGATCATAAACAGTAATAGCAAGATCAAACTTTCTGAAACTCTTTTGCTGGTAATATAAGTGAATAGAGGCTCTATAGGTGACTGCCAAAGGTGTCAAAGCTGTTTCAAGCTTTCTCTGCCATGTATTGGGGAAGACAAAATGGAATTTTGTTTCAGTGGCAGAACAGCTTCTTCTAGACTAAGAAAAAGTAGAACTGAGGGGGACCAGCTTGCTCCAGGAGAGGGCGAAAGGCGTTAATAACAGCTTAAAATGTTCCTCTCTTCATACCCACTCTTTCCCTGAGATGAGGTTTACCTCATCCCCAGGAAATCGTTGATTTCCATTCCTAAGTTAGAAGAAAGTCCCCTCTCCTCTGGAAGCCCACGTTTGCTTCCTGCACTTGCCTACTTTAGAGAGGAAAATGAGATAAGGCCAGGGAAATAGAGCTGATGTCACAAAGAGTAGGGTGGCAATTACAGATGGTTGCTAGAACTGAAAGCTTCCCTATAAACCTGACTGAAAGTTACATATTCCTGTGTCCAATAATGCATCAAAATGTGGAAATGTAAGGATGCCTTATTGTTTTTCGTTGCTACGCCACTGAAACGGTAGATCATTCTCATCTTGGTCGTTGCCAAGGTACCACGAGGCTGATGTGGGAAAGTCTGAAAAAAAGATGCCCCACACTATGAAGATGAATTTGGATAGATATCTCATTATTTGTTAATTCACATCTCAGGTGGCATTTATTTGCCTAAATGTAACAAAAATATTTGCATCTAATGTGTAGTCTATTTACTTATTTTGTATGCTGTAAACCAGACGTGAGTTATTACTTTTCCTCATCCTCCAAAAAAAAAAAAAAAATTCGGAATTATAAGACACATTTTATCACTCTTGAATAAACGGGCAAATTAAGGTACATCCTCATAAGATAGTTGTTTCTTACTGAAGTTGAAGGTTCTTCCAAAGTTTTCTCACTATTAGAAAGTAGCTTCTTCAATTTTGTCATTGAAAATATACCTCAGGTTTTTTTAAGGTTCTTAAATAATTTTTTCTTAAAATGGAAAGATGCTGAGACACTTTCTTTGATTAAGTGCAACTTATGTCTTACATCAGTGTAAGAAATATGAAACATTTAAAATTAAAGCAACTNATCCCATGTCACTTTATACAGCATAACTGCACACTAAGGAAATTGAAAACACCAACTGCATGTGGTTTTTCCATCAACACTAGTGTGATAAGAACAGGTTGGGTCTCTTCTGGCTCGCTGTTCCCCTTCACCCATCTCCCCCTGCATTCCAGATCAATCCATCTCTTATCATTTCAGAAACTTTTCTGGTTTTAGTTTTTCCATGGTATCCATTACTATAATGTCTAACTGCTGACCTTCCAACCTGCCCACTTTTAAGAAAGTATTTGAGAAAAAGGCCAGTTCTTTAACCTCACCTTGTCAATTGGATTTTTAAATCAGTTAGTCTTAATAGATATACAATACCCTTTCCAAAGCAATAACTCAAATTCTTATGGCTTCATGCCCATTTCACCACATTTTAATTCGAGTGAAACCTATGAAGTGTTATATGAAATAGGGTCAGGATATTCTTTTCTTTGTATTTAAATATTTCACCATGCCATTTTATCTGAGTAATTTGACTATAGATTCAGTAACTTTTACACAATGAGTTCAAAGCACTGGCTGACTCTTAGGAACTGGCTCTTCCACCCATGAAGTATGTTTTGATACAGTCTCTGCCACTCCAACTGCTCAGTTTCAGCATTCTGAATATAACTGGAAGCTCTTTAAATTTAGGTTTCAGCTAAAATAATATGCTTTCATTGAGATAATGCTAACAGTCTGATGTAGATAGAGAGTCTTCTTTTCCCTCACAAATGCTTTTCTTTAACGTTTTTTTCTCACTCTCTTTAGTGATAAAAACTCATCATAGTTATGACTTGAATCCAGACGACCTCTAATACAAGAAGGAGAGGAAAAACACTGAGATACTATGGAAGAGCTAAAAGATAAGTTCTACCTTTATTTCCAGTCTACCATAAATAACTGTAGTCAGTCTTATATACTTAATGTCTTAGTGTCTTGGTATTATTTTATGTCATATGTTTGTAGTGAACAAATGCAGACTACAGAACATACTCTTACCCACAGCCTACAGAATTAGGCTACTAGGTCATAAGCAAACAGACTGATCCTGACCTAGATCTGAGTAAAAATGCAATTTATGCACCTTTACTTGGTGAAATAATGTCTTTGATGAGGCTGTGACTGTGATAGTGATTAGGGTGGTAAAATCTCATCAGCAAGTGTAAGCTCATCGTTTTCCAGAATGAAGAGACAGTAGATCATTGTAACTAAATTATTTGGTTTGGCTCAAGAGTAAAGATTTTTTTTTATGGACCAGAATTCAGCATTAATTGCCATAAACCATTACATAGTTATTGCAGAAAAAGAATTGATTCTTTATGATGGACTTCATGGTGGACTATCCATCATGCAAGAAGAGTTGATCATAAACAGTAATAGCAAGATCAAACTTTCTGAAACTCTTTTGCTGGTAATATAAGTGAATAGAGGCTCTATAGGTGCCTGCCAAAGGTGTCAAAGCTGTTTCAAGCTTTCTCTGCCATGTATTGGGGAAGACAAAATGGAATTTTGTTTCAGTGGCAGAACAGCTTCTTCTAGACTAAGAAAAAGTAGAACTGAGGGGGACCAGCTTGTTCCAGGAGAGGGTGAAAGGCGTTAATAACAGCTTAAAATGTTCCTCTCTTCATACCCACTCTTTCCCTGAGATGAGGTTTACCTCATCCCCAGGAAATCGTTGATTTCCATTCCTAAGTTAGAAGAAAGTCCCCTCTCCTCTGGAAGCCCACGTTTGCTTCCTGCACTTGCCTACTTTAGAGAGGAAAATGAGATAAGGCCAGGGAAATAGAGCTGATGTCACAAAGAGTAGGGTGGCAATTACAGATGGTTGCTAGAACTGAAAGCTTCCCTATAAACCTGACTGAAAGTT
>VXBO01006720.1:47329-58039 GCA_013400135.1 Rhinoptilus africanus
TATGAAACATTTAAAATTAAAGCAACTAGATATGATGTAAACAGAAGCTTATGACATAATCCATTAATAGAAATGTGACAACAAGGAATTTATGGTAAATTTCCTCACGTGTTACTCTAAAGTAAAAGTATATTATGGCAAAACAGTAAAAATGTAAGTGTATTTTATCAGTAGTGTAGTCTTAATTACCCAGCTTGATGTTTTGATTTCAGTGATCAAAACCTCTCCCAATTCAGTGACTTTACCATGAAAAAAATATTGACTTATCTAGTGTGTAAATGTTTAACATTTTTCAAAGCTTGGGTAGGAATATTTTCTTGGATAATACTAGCTAGTCACAGACGCACTACAATTTGTTTCTGTTTTTCAAGGATTTCCTATTAGGAAATGGTATAAAACTCTACCTTCTGAATTAAATTATCCAAATTTCTTAAAGCCTATGGATTTTTAAAAAGAATTCCTACCTAAAACATAACAATGAAAATGTTACTCTTCTTGTTGTATATGGAGACAGACAATTTACAAATAATAAAAAAAAACCTGCTTAGATAAAAAGTTATTTTAGTAAAAAATTGCTTTTCAAATAAAGTAAATTTCAGGTAAACTTTTATGGATTGGGGTTTTTTTAAGAAACCAAACATATTTCAACCAAAGCTTATGACTATTGAACTGTACATTTTAGGGCATGTGATTTGTAACAGAACTTTTTCTTTTAAAATGTTCATGAATATTATTTCCTTATTTTTCATGTAGTTTTAATTTATTTCAATAAAATCAAAATGAGTAATCTTAGACAGATCAACTTCTCCAAAGAGAAAAGAAGAGAGAAACAGGAGTAAGAAAAAAAGAGGGAAGAGAGAGAAATAATTGAAACAGCACAGGCCACGGTAGCCTGAAGAGTAAGTAACATCGCCAATAAGTGAACTAGTAGTACAGGGGCCGAGAAAAGAAGCAGAAAGTTAGAAAATTTTTAGGTGTTTTGTAGTTGTATGGGGTAAAGGAAACAAAGAAACAATCTGTGAACTAAGTCTTTGTGTTGTTTTACATTTTCTGCTGAAACAGGAATGTAGATATGTGAGTAGTCATGTAGGTACATTGGGCTAAAACACACTATTTTCAAAAGTAATTTTTGTTAGGGAGGTGATGTTAGGAATTTCCCAGAATCACGCACAAAAAAATTCCTACAGGCTTTTCTTCAGTCTTTGCTCTGCTATCTATTCTTTTTATGGTTCTACTGAAGTAAGAGCTGCAACATCAGACATCTTATTAATACTTTCTACAAAACAAGCTACAGCTGTGCTGTGTACTAACATCTCAGCTGTGGAGAGTTATGGTGTACTCCTAATGGCTACGTAGTGGGCTATATTGACAACTGTGTTCTCACCTGTAGATCACTTAGTGCGCAAACCTTACGAGAACATAAGAAATCTCCTTTTCCAGTCTTACCCTAGAATCGTATTCAGTCTGTCCAGTTACGAAATCTCTTGCATGGAAATAAATGGAAGTCCTACTCTACAGATTTCTTTAATGAACTAGAAACACAGACACCTTGCTGAGTAGGTGTTACTGCAACCTTCTGCAGACTAAAGTTACATGCCATGCTCTGGCCTGTTGACAGATCAAAGAACTAACTGTGAGGGTAAGTGAAATTCAAAAATACCTGTTTTGTTATGGGCATCTGATTAATGGCTATTCAGTTTAAGAGAAAAAGAGACAGGTAAAGAAGTAAATCAAACACTCAGAAATGCAAACCTGAACAATAGCAGATAGTGGAAACAGTAGTTTCAGTGGAAACAGAAAGTTTCAGATCACGAACTGATCAGCAATTGAAAGAATCACTCTAATATAACTTGGTAATATTTGGCTAGAACTTTTTAACTGATGAGAAAAAGGGGAAGCGAGATCATGCAGAGTTTTGCTGGAAAGAGAAAGGTATGTGATATCATAGAATCATAAAATCATTTAGATTGAAAAGACCTTTAAGATCATTGAGTCCAGTTGTTAATCAAACACTGCCAAGTCCACAACTAAACCATGTCCCTAAGTGCCACATCTACATGTCTTTTAAATACCTCAGGGAGGTAAATACTCCACCGCTTCCCTGTGCAGCCTGTTCCAATGCTTGACAACACTTTTGCTGAAGACATTTTTCCTAATGTCCAATCTAAACTTCCCCTGGCACAACTTGAGGCCATTTCCTCTTGTCCTATTGCTTATTAATTGGGTAAAGAGATCAGCCCCCACCTCGCTACACCCTCCTTTCAGGTAGTTGTAGAGAGCGATAAGGTCTCCCCTCAGCCTCTTTTTCTCCAGGCTGAACAACCCCAGTTCCTTCAGCCGCTCCTCATAAGACTTGTGCTACAGACTCTTCACCAGCTTCATTGCCCTTCTTTGGACACACTCCAGCACCTCAGTGTCTTTACTTGTAGTGAGGGGCCCAAAATTGGACACAGGACTCGAGGTGGGGCCTCACCAGTGCCGAGTACAGGGGAGGTCACATCTCTAGTCCTGCTGGCCACACTATTGTTGATACAGGCCAGGATGCTGTTTGCCTTCTTGTCCTTCTCCATTGTGTACATGCTCTTTGTGTTAATGGGGGTGTCAGTAAAGGCCTTATGTTATTGTGTGACCAGCCGCATCTGTATTCGGTGCATATGTATTTGCATCTTTGGAATATGCACTCAGCCTTGCCACTGGCTGGACTTGGAAATGGGACAGAGCAGCTAAAAATCTGGGAAAGAGAAATCTCCAAGGTCTTCAAGTCCACTGAAGCTGTCTTTTCTCAGCACTTAATGCTGATCTGAGGGTGTGCACTCCCTTTTCATTCAGTCTGTAATACCTCTCTTCTGAAGTACACCTGACTATGTCCTGTCAATTGAATGGATGAACAACTCGGGAAAAGACAGTATCTCTCAGACAGGTTGGGCACTTGTCTTCACTCAAATCCACTTGGGGCTAACTGGTTGAAGCCCTGAATAAGCGCCTGAATGAATATGATGAATCCTTTTTTTTTTTTAATTTCCATCTTTTTTTTTTTCAATTTCCATTTCCATTTCAATTTTCCACTCCCACCACAAATACAGTGTAATAGAAAGAATTATGAACATACTAATTTTTCCACTGAAAAATGTTTATATCTCTTTCTCCTTACACACTTGACACTGGCCACTGTCATGAAGATGCTAGTAGTCTAGTTAGGCGCATCCTCTCCACAGGAGGAACTCTTACTGGTCTCTTGAACAGCAGCCACCCCCAGTTTATTGTTCCTCCACCCAAAAACTGTGGTGCTGCCCAGCTCAGACCATTTTTGCCCTTCTCTATGCCTGCCTAGGCCATCTTCTCATGTTCTTGATCTTTGGTTGTATCCTTTGTGCCTTCCAAGATATATTGTATAGTAGGAACCTTTCTCCTTCTTCTCCTGGGAATGAACCTTTCTTAGGCTATCCCTAAACTGGGGAATGCGGCAGATAGCATGATGTATCCCCAGGGGAAGGAGCACAAGGGTAGGATCAAACTGTTATAGGGAAATATATGAAATAAATGGCTGGATCTTTGCGGTTCCAATCATGGCTATCCTAGACTTTGCTTTATTTATTTTTTGTGTGATTTGTGCTCATCAGTAGTTTATAGTCATTGTTTTCATCTAATACTAAACTACAAACCCCTTATATCTGCAATGTTTAAGATAGCAAATTACAGTGGTGTAACTGATTGTATGACATGACAACTCTTGACCTTTAAATAACTGCCACTTTACGAGTTCATTGTTTGATAATAAATCAATGTGAATGCTGAAATATAGAAGAAAGGAGATTAAGAAATTCAGTCAAAAGATGATAGTCTTTTTACTTCTTTTTTACTTTTTTTTTTGGCTGCCAGCATTTGTTGACACCCAAGCTGTTGAAGCTTTTTTAACTATTTTAAGGAATATTAATTACTGAAAATGAGTATATAGACCTGCAGTTTTTATGAAATCTTTTGATCTGTACTGTGGGAGTACATTCTATTATAAATGCATGCACATAACATGCACTGACATTAAAAGGAGTTACTGGCACTCACTGAGTGAAGAATAGATGACACAGTTGCTGAATAAGTTACTTATCATGTCTTTCAAATGCATGAAATTTCATTAAAAGATTCTTTAAAGGGAAGAGTTGAGAACACAAAAAAGAAGCTATTATTTTTATTCAAAGGAATTTTGGCATTTATCTAGTGCAGATTCCTTATCTGGCCTTACTAAATATATTACCACCGATGATACTTCAAAGCAATGCAAAGTCACAAGCTACTTATTAATGTACTCCATGTAGACCTGTGAATGTTGCAGCAGTTCTTAATTTTATGGATAATATAGGTTTTATGTCCTAATGTGTAGGAAATTAATAGTCATAGTGGTCTGAAGAGTGATGACTTCCCTGATAATAATGATAAATGAATTGAGGACTTGATGGATGTACCTAACCTAGTGGAGGTTAATGATGGTGCTCCCAAAAGATTTGATTTGGTAGTGATAAATTGAAGATGACCTGCAAAGATAAAGTACAGATCCCATTAACTTTACCAGAGCCTCCCGTCCACGGAAGAACTAGATCAAAGAGTGCATTGGGTGCTTTCTTACCTTTAAAATAACTGATTGTTTTGTGTACTGTCCAGTGGCATCCACTTCTGATGCAGTTGATTAGTTCCTCCTCAGAGTAAACTAAAAGGACAAAATATCTATTTAATGGTGAAGATTAACTTTTAATAGCAGGGCTTAACAGAAAACCTGAGAATATACATACTGACATAGGCTTGGGGTTAGGTTGCAATGTATTGCTGGATTCATTAGAGCAGTGGCGCCCGCGCTTTAATGGCAAAATAATAACTGTGTAAAGGGCTATAGTAGTAGGGAGAATCATGTTGGCTCTCCCCAGCTGCATGATACCACACAGGCAGACACTGGAGGCCACATGATGAACAGAAGGAAGAGAAACAGAGAAACGACATGACTGCATTTATTTAGGGGGGCTTCTGTAAGAAGTTGATAGAGAAAATCGATATGTTGCTATAAAATTGCTTATTGTTCTAAAATGTCTTATATCCAAGTGCCATTTTAAACACAGCCTTCGGTGGCAGTTAATATTTTTCACTCCTTTGGGAAGCAAATATCAAAAATATTGATGAGTTTAAACCAATTTTTCAGGACAGAATATCCATGCTGCAAAAATGCTGTAAGTCTTCTAGAGCACTTTGGCAGTGCGGTGGAGAAATCAAAGATCTTACAGGCCAATAAGACTGAATGGCCCTTTTAACCTCATCCTCTCACTGTATATTGAACTAATAGGTGGATAGGGAAGTGTGAGGAAGCTTGCATTATCTGTATCCCTATTGGGATTGGTTTTCTGTTGCTGCAGCTGTCAGTATGACCTTTTTGTTGAATTAAATTAGTTTAAAATCCCAGTTTTTCATACAGTATTTGCATGAACTCAGAGGTGATTTTTGCATATTACATTTTAACAGTTAATTTTTAACACAATTAATTTTAAAAAAAGGTAGGGGAATAGGTCAGAACACGGAAAGGACAGGTCAAAGAATATTAAATAACTTAGAAGTTGTCAGGATGTGATGAAATTAACTAAACCAGAGCTGTCTTTGAACCATTAGTAATTACGTTCAAGAACTCCAGGAGGATAAGCAGAGTCCTACAAGACTGGAGAAGGGCAAACATAACAGTATTTAAAAAAAAATGGGTGACAAAATAAGGTAGAAAGGAAAAAAAAAAATAATTGAGCTATAGACAAGCCAGTCTAATCTTGGTACTCAAAAAGGTAGGATAACACAGTTTTAAACAATCATTTTATGAAAGTCCAAAGAAAGCAGACCCAGTTTTGCTAAGAACAAAAGTGATGAAACCCTACAACATTCATTCCTGAAGAGGCCAACTGTAAAACATAGGATGGACACATAAGCAGTATATTAACAAGATTTTTCACACAGTCAAAATATTCTAACACTGAAAGAAAGAAAATATAGTCCAGGAGAAATGAGTAAGATACGGTTACATTAATGGTTCTTCACTGGAGTAGAAGAGAATCTTATTTGTAGGAGGCTATTCCAATGTGATGGCATCCAATATTTTTGTTTATCAACTAGGTCATCAAAATACGGAATATATTTCTTTATGGATCACAAATAATTGCATTTGGGTGAAGATTTTAAAAAGTAGGGACTTTTAAGGATGGAAATGAAATTGGAGATGGTCATAATGAGAAGCATCCTAAGTATATCAAAAGAAATTAACTGAAGAGTGGTTTGAGGTAGTATAGTTAAGAGCCATTTGTCTATTGCAGAATTACAAAATTACCTTGCATAAAACATACAATGTAATGAAGAATGTAGGCAGTTGATGTTACGGCCTTGTAAAAACAGGTGAGCTTCCTGTAAAAGAAAAAAAAATATTTACCATAGCGTAATATATACTATATGGCAGGTAATTTTTACATTACTCTTAATGTTTATTCATAAAATCAAGAATCATAGAATTGCCTAGGCTGCAAGGGATCTTTTAGATCATCTAGGGCAACCATTAACCTAACTCTGACAAAAACCATCACTAAAACATATCTTTAAGCACTATGTCTACCTGTCTTTCAAATACCTTCAGGGACGGTGCCTGTCCTGGTTTGAGGTAAAACAGAACCAATTTTCTGTTCTGTAGTTTTGCTTTTTAGCTAGGCCTCTTCTCACTCACTAAACTCTGAAATTAGCAGTGTGTTGTTCAGAAACTGTTCACTCTCAGAGTGACAAGACCTGATTATACCAAGGAATAGTATGCACAGAGGCTCTTGCTTATACTTATTGTTGTGACAACCAAGGTCACCTAACTTTGCTGTTTGCCCTGTTAGAGGGTCAAAAGTGGAGAATTGTAGAGGGATCCCACTTGAAGGGAAGAACAGACAGGACAGGTGACCCAAAACTGACCAACAGGGTATTCCATCCCATATGCATCACGCTCAATATACAACCTAAGGGATCAAAGGGGCAAGGGGCTCGCTTGCTTTCTTCAATGGCTGACAGCTGAGGACCCAGTCTGTTTGTCTGCCTTTCAACCCGATCTGAGCACTCCTCACTCTAGTTCCGGACTTTAGCTCCTGTTTTTCGCCTACTCCAGTCTGGGACTTTCCCTGTGCCTGCTGGTGATGTAATTGTGATCCTGGGAGTCAGATACAGTTTTGTACATATTGGGTTTTTAGTTTATTTTCTTATTATTTCTTATTTCCTTATTTATTATTATTTTCATTAA
Organism: Rhinoptilus africanus; assembly: GCA_013400135.1. NCBI lineage: Eukaryota > Metazoa > Chordata > Aves > Charadriiformes > Glareolidae > Rhinoptilus > Rhinoptilus africanus. Next base: position 54,615 of record VXBO01006720.1, read on the forward strand.
AGTAGTTTAGTTCTTTTTCTAAACTCGTAAATCTCCTTATCTCTTCCTCTCCTCTCTTTGGAGAGAGAGGGGGGAGGGCTATCTGTCATTCTGATTGGCCAATCTGGCCAAAACCACAACAGTGACTCAACCTGTTCTATTTTCTGTTCTATTTTGGGTGGTACATTTTAAAAGACTAATATCAGTAAAACAGAAGCTCTTAAAAGAAAAACAAAACCAAAACCTTCAGAAATGAGCAGAGACTTAGGAAACGTGGTCTCTGAGAAATGACTGAAAGAAAAGATCATGTCTTCTGTAGAGAGGAGAAAGATGGTTTCAAATATATTGAAAGTGATGATAAAACCAGCAGTGGTCTGTTGCTGTACATAAGTAGTCTCCTAAGCACTAAGTTTCACGCAGATGGTAGAAATCCTTCTCACAGGTAGTTCAGGCTAGACATGGTTTTGATCCTACTAAGCTGATGAACTACATCGCTTCCTGAGTTTGTCAGTCCTGTTGTATTTTCTGTGACTGCACTTCATCCATGCGTGTACTGCTGTGAGCTGATATAAAATATTCTTGGAATATGCTGTTCTGTGCTATTTTTTCTTTCCGTTCAGTTACTGTTACATTTTACACACATCACATTATATTACATAAATTTTTGACGCCTCACAAACACATTTCTAATTATCTCAAAATACTGTGTATCAGCAATGTTTTCCAAGTTTTGTTGTCGATGGTATATAATTAACCTGAACTAAACAGTTTTTCATTCAGACAGGTTACATCACTGCCACTGGAATTGACTTTATTACTATTATATATTGGTCCTTAATTAGGCAAGATGTAATGACCAGAATTATTCTTATTTCTCATTTCTCTCTTTACTTCTGCTTCAATATTCAATATATTCAATATTTTCTTAATTCTTTGAACAAATGAAAATTAGTGCAAAGTAAGAATTGGATATCTTTTTGTTAGCCTTCAGAATACCTATTGCAGAGAAGTTTATAAGTGGTTGGGCTACTTTTATAAACATTAAGGACTTTTTTTATCAGTCGTGTAGATTTTAGGAGGAAAACCATAAAACATGCCGCTGATTTGGAGAAGATAAATGCAGTTACAACAAGCCTTCCTGAACTGGTGTCCTCTGAAAATTATGCCAAAACAGGAAATAATGTACTTTTAGATGGTTCATATAAGCGGGCATCGGAGACACTGAGTTCATTAAAGCAGGTGTTTATTGGAGAAAAGCTGCTAATCCCATACATTTTCATATCTCCAGATGTTGAAAAGAGTTTACATAGGTATCTGACAGTGCAGATTCTGTTAAACTGCTGTGTTTGTACTGGCAAAAACTGTAGTGATACAATAACCATTCATTTTTATTACGGTAACTATTTTACCTTACTTTTAGTTATCCCTTTTCTGTAAACAAGAAGTGCAACCATAATCAGGAACTCTCCTTGGGAGCCTTGGGGACAGGGATAACTGAAATTTACCTCGTTATAGAATAATCCTATAAGTTTAGACTTAGATTTTTATGCTGTATGTTTCCTTTCAAACTAATGAAGGACTAAATATTTGCTTTTGCCTTTCATTATCATTGACATAACCTCATTGCGAATGATGCAAATGTTACCAAATGCCACTGAATGAATGAATATGATAGAATGAACCCAGCAGTCTAAATTATATTCATTGCCATCTGAACTTTGTTTTCCATTTAAATAAAGCTAAAATCTACTTTTCACAGATAAAAATACAATCAAACCTTGAACGTTGCAAACTTAGTGTATAGTAAAGGGCAGGAAAGCTCAAATGGCAGTTGAGCTAAATCATTCCACTCAAAAAGCGCAGTACCCTGAAATTTAGATTACTAGACCGAACACAATGATTGATCCCATAATAAATAATTCATAGTTTAACCATATTAGAAAGAATGTTTTGGAAGAAGAACCCACAAAACCTTAAAGCTACAATAACTTTCTTATGTATATTGCTTTTATAGCTACTTTGCAGAAGGAAAAATAACTAAACAAACCCACTAAAATATTTGCAAGAAATATATTTAGAGTGCAGAAACATGTAACATTAGTTTTCAAGAATTTTGAGTGACTATTTCACCTGTATCACCATGAAGTGGAACAAAAAACATTATACATGTTATATATAGACCCAGGTACATAGGTAAATATTCTGTATTTCAGAGAAAATGTTGCAGGCTATACTATTGACAGAACATCATTGGTGTGTATGAAGAGGAAGAAGAGACAGTCTACTGTCTTCTCATTCTAGCTTGCAGACTATCTCCAATTTGAATAGCATGAGGATAATACACCATATTTTTATGGGAAAACAAGAAACTTTTCCCATTCATATGGAATAAATGGCTATTCTGGGGGAACTGCAGTTCCTTATGGGTTATTTCACACAGAGAAAATTTAGCTCTATTAGCAAAAGTACCTTCTGCAATTTGGCACTTTTATTTTATTGGATAACAGCATAGGATTGTGTCTTTAAAATATCCTTGACCTCTAAGTAACTATAAGTCTCAGCCCCTATATGGTACATGTCATTTTTATACTTACTTTACATCTTTAAAGGTTAAGAGGATATTTTCAGGAAGTCAAGTGGAAAAGCCTTTTGTAGCAAGTAACACTTAGAAACACATTTGTCAATAACGCTTATTCTGCATGTCTACACAAATTTATCCCCCTTTAAATACATATCCTCCATAGCCTCAACTTCGATTTCTTTTTAGGTTAGACCCAATAAATTCCTCCACAAAAGGCAACTCAAGGTCACAATCCTCCAAGGATATTTTTATCAAATCAATCCTTCAGAAAGCTCAAAATATATAAAAGCATTATTGAACAAATAAGAAGCAGCATCTCTTTTAACAATTACATGACTCATAATGAAATTTTGCAAACTTGTCTCCTTTAACTCACTCTAACAAATTCATGCCTGCCAGAAGTGGAATTTTCCTTTATTTAATTTTGTTACTTTCTCTTGGACAAATGAGGGAAAGAGACGTGGCAGAAGGTGAATGGATAGAAAATGCAATATGCAAAGCCCAAAAGGTTGAGGTTAAAAATAAATAAAATCAAATCACCAAACAGATAAATAAGTTTTGATTTAGAAAATGAAAAAAAAAATCTAGCAGCAGCCTAACTCCAAGCCCTAACTGAGCAGCTCATAAAAGCATTAACACAGAGGCATACATGATACATAAAAAGTACAGTATTCAAGAGATGTCAACACCAGATGTGTTTGTTTAATAGCTTAAGCAATTAAGATGTGAAACAGACAGTCTTTTAGCCTCCCTAATGTTGCTTCCATCCTCATGTTGCTTTGCCTTAAGTTGGTTCCCTGGAGTAAATGACTCTAGAAAAGCTGACAGCTGGGTATTTCTGGGTATATTCTCTTTCCTCATGGCC
>VXBO01006720.1:60465-71708 GCA_013400135.1 Rhinoptilus africanus
TGATTTATTGCACAATTTACCTCATGCTACTGGAAGGAAAGAGAAGAGTTTGTATATCTACTATTCCCCTCTCAATTTTCTCAGGCATCTGCTGTATGTATTTTTTTTTACTGAAAATTATTTAGCTTAAAAGTAATAGAATCCTTTTTGCATCTTTTTTACACCAGTGTGGGTGGGTAATATTTGACCACTTGCAAGAACTGCAGAATTTAACGTTAAAGAGAATGAGAAACAAAATCCATTACATAGAGAAATGGTCACAGAACTGTAATCTGAAACTGATGGTGTCTCACTTTAAGACCGTGTTAGGCATCATATAGTTCTCTAGGTTTCAGTCTCAGTGAAATCTATTGAGCACTATTCTTTTCTAATAAGTATTTGGTGCATTTGCAATTTTACATTATTTAGGCAAACTTAGCTAGAGGGAAGCTTTTGTTAAACACCTGACTTAATGAAGCTTCTCACTGCAGAGTCTAAGTGTCCTCTTTGTGTTGGAGGGGCAAGGTATCTCAAATTTAGAGATTCAGTCTTATCAGACACGCTAATTCACAGCATCCGAAGTATCTAAAATAAGGCCTTTATGCCAAATATGGTTTACAGAATGGTGCAATATAATCACCTGGTACAAAAGTACATCTTGTGAGTAATTTCAGTTCCTGGTATGAAACAACTTCTGCATAGCAGTGGCTAAAAGCCAGGTCCCACTGTGATTTATGGGAATTCAGTTAGGGATAGGATTCAACCTCTGCTTGTTTAGGTCATGCAGTATAGCCTTGATTTGAGGGCTTTGTCATTTGCATGTCTATGGTAAACGTGACAGACAGTGAGGAGCCCTGCTATTTTCTACAAATTAGATTCACTGTGGGGATTCCTTCCCTGAACAATAGATACCACAGGCAAAGTCCATTCTTCTGTAACACTGATTTGACTGGAGTGCATCAGACTTAACCTGCTCATATAAGGGTCGAAAGGGTAAAAAAATCACCAAAAACACCCAACCCCAGCTGTTACAGTAGAAAATTCCTGAACAGATTTTCTAAGAGATTTAGAGGGAAATGCATACTTGTAGTAGAGCATAGACCTTTGAAAAAATTAATAATAATTCAAAAGAGTAACATAAATCAGCCTGAAAATCTTGACCATCTGGGTACAGGACATTACACAGTTCATGAAAATGACCAGTATTATTAAAGAAATGGTAGATATTCTCAGTCCTTTAAGATTCTAAAACTGTGGATCTGAGGATCAAAATCTACACTAACATGATGAGAAAGAAAGACCATATAACATTTTTATAGTGTTTGTCTGCTTGATAACTTTGCTCAGGAAAATATTAACTTACTTTGGCCTTTCATATCTGAAATATAGTCCAGATTATGAAATGAATAACATTGCATTTGCTCTGACTGGAGAAATCCAGAGTGTGGGGACCACTATTTGTTTTACAAATCCTTTTTATATTACATATCTAAATATTCCACAGATAAAAGAGAGATGAGAGATAGCTCACATATACTTTTTTAAAAGAAAAATCAGTGTGGATTGATATTTCCTGAGCAGTTTTACAAGAGAGAACCACAAAGAAAGTAAGGCTTTTATGCCCACGTTTCCCACACAATATTTTTACTTCCCATTAACTTCTTATTAATAATATAAAGTCCCTGAAAACCAGAGAGCGTAGACTGTGTTACAAGACCTTTATAGAACCATTTATGTGCCTTAGCTTCAGGCTTTCATATAACCCTTGGGTGGGCATTCAATGACACCAAAACACACCTGTAGGGGGCATGTGGATTAAGTTATAAGTGGTGAGTTCCCTGTTGGGACATTGCTGTTATCATTATCATCTTGATCCTCAAAAATATTCAAGCTGGTAATGATTTTATGCTACCTACTGTGTAAGATTTCAGCTTCAGCGTAACATTTAATAAAGCATTATCTGTGGAGTTCAGTGGTGCTGTATCGATAAGAGTTGCCTTTAGTAGACTTTGTGAGGCTGAGCAGTGGCGGCTGTGTAACACAAACATGGGAAATAATGAAACAAAAACAAGCTACATGATATGCAGAGATAAAATTTCACTGCAACTAATGAAGAAAAATAAAAGCAAAAAGAAAAATATTGTAGAAACAGAATGCAAACAAATAAAGGAATAGCAAATAAGAAAGACAAATAAGAGAGCCAACTAAGAAATGAATAATAAATAATAAAACAGTAATAAATAATGAGCACTAACAAACTAGACTTCAGAAGTAATCAAAGTGAGAAAGAAAGGAAAAGTATATTATATGAGAATCAGATTAGTGCTGTGTGCTCTTGAGATCAACAACTCAAATTCCTTTCATAGGTAAAATGGGTTAGGGAATATTTTTGCCAAAGTTTTGCACATCACAATAAACACTTCACAGTTTGCTGTACTAATTGTTGAACAAGAGAGACCTCAGAATTGCTAACCTGTGGATTAGCATGCAAGTTCATGGAAGGATTGTGATATGGGGAAGCACATAAGCTGCTTTGTGCTTCTCTCAACATTTGCTCAAAAATTAAAGGCATGGTAAGTGTTCAAGGGAATCTCTGCATGAACTTAAATGGTCTTTGTATCAGGAAGAGATAAAATATACACATGAATGAACAAATGGAAACCATATATTTAATTTCTGTGCATGTTTGTTTCCTTCATTTTTCCTGTGAAAGCAATGTCTGTTTAACATTGGTCAGAAAAAAAAAGATGGAGGAATTTTGCGCTTGCAAATACAGTTTCTCTGAAATTTAAATGGTTTGTAAGAGTATGCACATCCAATTGATCCTTTATTTTGACAAAATCAAACCCCACATTTTGACATTCTTAGAACAAGATGGTTTGATTTCTCCTTTGAAAGGACTAAGTTTCTATTCTATTATTACACGTATTATTATTTCACTGTATTTTGAGATAATTCAAAATCATATTGCAAGACTAATTTAATCAAAATGAAATGCTTTGATTGATCAAAATCATGTTCCAGTTACTGAGTTCAGAATTTTCTTTCATCAAGCAGTATCTCCCCACCTAGTTGAAATAAAGACAGATTTTTCTGTGTGAAATACTTATCCTCTGCATGTGATTACTCCTATTATTGATCAGTCTTTAACAACGGCATCTTCAGAGAATAAACATTTTAGGAAAAACACCTGGAAAAATATTATGTTTGTTTCACACTTTTTGACCTTGAGGGTATGACAAGAGTATGTAGAGAAAGGGCAATCTCAGAGGGAGGCAGGCAGGAGAGATAGCAGCTCATGAGCAAGATGTTGTAGCTTTCCATCTGCAAAGAAGTTGTGCATTCGGCTGCCGAAGAAGCACAAGAGAGAGAGAGAGAGAAATATCAACATTTGACCAATCTCCCACTAACCCTATGGCACTCTTGATAACTGCCTTAATTCACAGTTCTGTTCTGTTCCTTGTGTCTTCCCATGCCACCAGGAGAGCCAGAAACAGTTCTCATCTGCAAGGAGAAGTATTGCGTGTGATCACATACCACTGCAGACTGTTTAGCATTCATATGCTACAGTTGATGGTCTCTAAGGGCCATCTGTTGTCCCCTTTATCCTCCGTTGATATCAACAAACCATCAGCTTCAGGTGCCGCTAGTCACACTAATAAATTCCCATCCTTCTCTACCAAATTCAACAGCTGGAGGTCCAAGCTATTTTGTACACAGGGGCAGTATGGCCACTTTGTGCCACATATTAGTATATTTCAATTATTGCTGTGAAAGAAAGGCTATCTCAGAGACAACCCTCCCCCTCCCACAACTGAGATTTTAGTACACTTTTTGTTTTCTGTGTTTGAAATGCTGTCTTGGCTTCACAGAACTTACTCTTTTAAGACATTAGTTTTTAATGACATAAAAAAGCACTGAGCCAGCTGTCACCATATTACAAATGTGAGTTTGAGAGCAAAACCAATGAGAGTTTGAATCCACCAGGACTGGAGTTATTGCAGAAAAGGTCTAAGGTCCTCTTTCTACACTGCTGACTGTGGAGGCATCAGATTATAGACACACATTTTTAAAGCAGTGAGGAAGGCTATGCTGTTGAAATGTTCAAGTAAATTACATTTAGATGACCCTAACCAGTCCCAAAGAAAACTCTCTTCCTCCTTACTCTCCACCTTCACACCTGCAGATAGATTTCCTTTCTGACTTCTGATGTGGCAGACTGTTTACAGCCGTGAATAGAGCAAACCATCCAGGTAGCTAAGGGAATATTGACAGGCCAGTGGAGAAATGCATTCACCTGTGTTAGCTGCAGAGTAAAGAGCACCCCAGAAACAGCTCTCTTGGTGTCAGCTTGATCTGAATAGCAAAGCCTAGACTACTGGGCAGAGCCCAGTGACACCCGTTATTATCCCAATGTTGTTACCTGAGGTCCAAACTCCAGTTTGGCAAAGTTTGCACTATGATAGATGGATTTGCTAACCAGAGTAATGCTGCCTCAGGTGTCTTTAATCTGTGCTCGAAAGCTCAAATGACCAGGAATCAGAAGGACAAAAGTTTTTCTTTGGTTTTAAATCCAAACCTCTAACTTCTCAACCACTGAACTTCTTTAGAGAAACACAAAAAGATTTACATATCTTTGTTGTTCTAACACTATCTTGTACTTTCTTTTGTTTTATAGAATTGGATGAGAATGTGTTGAGGTCAAATGCTGGTTATGGTAACAATTTTCCTGCTGACCCAGGATACTGAAAATCCAGGACACATATAGGTATAAATCTTTCAATTTCATAGCCTTAAGTCAAAGCTGAATTCAGCAGGGATCTCATTTTATGATAACTAGTATCATTATAACATAACTGAAGTTGAAATAAATGTTGGTATGCAGTATTAAAAATAACAGTTCATGCTGGCTTGGGGTTTAGGAGGTTAACTTGGGAATAGACACATCTTGCGAATGATTAAAATGTTAGAATCTTTTATCTGTCTTTCTTTGCTATTCAGCTGCATAATCTATTTTACCTTATCTTAGATTTTACACTGATACAACAGTGATGATCACAGATGCTAAGACTTTATTTTTTAAATGACTTCTGTATATATTACATCATATTTCATATAATCTGATCTATTCTGTTAAATTAGCCCTAGAGAAGCCTAGGTTGTTGGCAGAAGTATCACATAAGCATTCTGAAACTATTGAGGAAAAGATAATTGAAATATATGTACCAGTTAGATCAGTAAATCAAGTCTAGTCTGGTTTATACCATGCTCAAAGTAACCACTGAATGCTAAAAGTCCCATTTATATCAGTGCAGTTCCAGTGGAGAGAAGGTACTGAGTTTAAACCAGGGCACAAGTCTCAAGCAACTCTACTGAGTCTAGTGGAGTTTCCTTGGATTCACAGCTGCAGGCGTGAGAGGCGATTTGATTCTCATGGTGTTTCTGACTGCAGGATCTGTGCGCAGAAAGTTGAAACAGCTCTGCCTCTTTTATTTTTACAGGAAATTTCTTCAAGGCTGGGTAGGACTGAGAGCGTGCACTCCAATTTACCCTCTCCATAGGGTGTAGAGATATACCCTTAACCCATCCACTTGCGTGGCCACTCTTTGGTGTGTGAATCTTCGTGCTCTGTTTAAATTTCACTTTGGGTCTGAGTGAATAGGAGAGGAAGCTATCAGAGGGCTGGAATGAGAGGATAGGTTTAATGAGAGTCCTAAATTCTTGTGGAATTTAAGGGTAGATTTGGGCCTCAAATTCTGCCCAAATCCCAACTGATGTTAAACATTGTTAAATTATATTTTGATTGTCGTCTGCTTGATATTTTAAAAATATTTAACCTTTATTTTTTCCTAGATTGAATCAGATCAAAGTTACACCAGGGATTAGAGAAACGTTAAAAATGGGGAAAAGCAGCATCTGAAATTAATGTACCGCTTTACATTATTTTCCTCTTTTTTTTTTTTTTTGTGGCTTTGCCTGCCTGAGAGTGAACTCTGTGCCTTGTTCAATTAATGTCCTCCTGACAGCCCTCAGAAGTGAAAAGAGTTAAAAACTCACAGGGGAACTGTAATGGTAATGTGTCCTGAGAGATATTCATTTGGCCCCAGCTGTCCATTTTATTCTAAGTGCTAAATGCTTTAATATACATAGACTATCATTTACATAGCAAGTGGCTATGCGAGATGAATTATTTATTTTGTGACAAATACCTAACACCCAATGTACTGTCAAATACAAAGAAGCTCCTTATTTGACCCCCATGTGTAAATTTGCATTATAGAATTCATTATCTTTGCACATAAGTCACATTGAAGTTATGTGCAGATATCTGTCAGTGGAACTGCAGATTATCACAGCTTTGATTTAATTGCACTATTTGCTCTTATGCCATATTTGTACAGCAAGGGACCTGTTTTTTAAGCTTTGTGCCATACCAGCTGCTCATATATGTAACAGCTGCACTTCTAATGTAAAAAAAGGTAGGTGAAACAGAAAACCAAACTCAAATTATGATGAAAATGTTATGAAAGTCAGTAATTTCTGTCAGACACATTTCACCAGAATTTCTTACGCCTGGATGAAGACAGATAGGATGCAAACCTCCCAAAATCGAGACAATAAAATCAGGTCTGTTTCCCTAGGTAATAGGTGACTTGATCGTATGCAGCCAGCTTCATTTGTGATCTCCAAAAAAGTTGAATAAGATATTGTGTCTTATCAGATTTACTATTCGTACATCGCATACAGTTCTGTTAATTCTCACAAAGTCTCACATTAATCTTAGATTCTCTCTCCTTAGGATCTAAATCTCATAGTCACTATTTTTTAACCATTTAGATACCCATATTACTCTAATGGTTATGGAATATGACTGAGTTGTTAGACCCAGGGCAAATATTGTACTGCTCACTTTAGTAATTGTTTGCCAAATTTGATGTTAGCATGTCTTTTTATGACAGTTATCAGGATAGTCCTTGGTGTCTGGTGTATCTGAAATAAAAGTAATGCTGAGTTTAGAAACACTACATCTTCTCTGTGAAATTGCATGGATATATTTCAAAACGTTCTGGGGTATGTGCACCACACACAAAATTAGGATGTTTATTTACATAATTTGGAACCATAAAAATCCATTAAAGATCTCACAGAAACGGTCCATCTCGTACTTTTTTCTATGCTTAGCCTTTTGGTTTGACATTTGACATAACTTGTGGAGAGAAAGAGTAAATAAAACATTTCTGAAACTTGAAAGAGATTTTGCCTGGGCTGAAGTCAGAGCAGGAAGGTCACGTCAATTTTTATTGAATCCGTCCAGTTTCCCATTCTTTACTGAGATAAAATTTCTGAAGCTGCTGCCTTCTAGGATGGCTCATTTTAGCAGTTCACCAGATGAGAGGGAGCTGAGAGTACCCAAGGATTTTCATTCTGTAGGTTAGAAAGTTGGTACAGTCACAGACTGAACTCAGACAGAAGGAGTTTATGCCTGCTAAGTGAACTGAAAATTAGTGTTGACCCTGAAAAAGCTCTTCTGTAGTTGAAGAATTTGTTTATCTGCACTTTGGCACACCTTGGATAATGAAAGCCTTTGAAGCACAATAGGCCAATTACAGGCCTGGTGTGAATGGGCACAAAGCCACTGAAACCAGTGGAGTTGCGCCCACTCACACCAGGTTTGTATTTGGCACGTTGCCTTTGTCAATGGCAAAACAATGTTTTCAACAAATTTCCTGGCAGAAGCTATGCTGCATGGAAAATGCATTCATTTAATATGTTTATTTGCATAACAGATCTGAGCTTCAGCAGAGTTTATTATTCATTATGCAAGCTCATTCCCTTCCCAGCCAGCAATGAGATGCACATCAGCAAGGGTAGTCAGAGACTTTTAGTATTGAAAAGACCTTCTTCTGTTTGTTTTTTTATTGCAGTCTACCCTACTTCTTTCCCTACAAAGAAACAACTTGAATGCTTGGACAAACCTTTCAAAAATAAAAGTTCAGGAAGAGATAAATATAAGATCCTAATCAGACACGTGCCTGGCTTTCAGTAGTGCTGTGTGCTCTCTGGCTCTCCTGCTGATGCAGTCTTTGATTCTGAAACAACCTGAAAGAAATGAACTTTTAATCGGGTAGAGACCTAAATATGTATTTAGGTGGCAAATTTAGGCTGTCTGTGGAGCCTATCCAGCTGTGTGGTGGTGATCTCACTTCCGGCCCATGGGGTTGACACCCTCCTGGGATGCCCTGGGAGGGAATGAGTCAGGGGCTCATTCCTCTGACTGGCTTATTGGAGTTCCCCCAGCTGTCATTTGGCCTCTGAGCTCCTTTCTGTGTATGGAGATGGGTCTTTAATCACCTAACCAACCAGTTTCAACTTGTAAATGTCTGTACATGTGAGATAGTTGTCTAGACCCTCCTTATGGTCACTATCAGCAGGTTCAGAGAAGCCTGGAGTATTCACCTACACATTTGGTGTCTACTGCCATCTGAGACTCCACAGAGAAGCAACACTTCTGCTCAGAGTTGTCAGATGCTGTGCAATACCTCCAAGGGACACTTGATTTAGTATAGAAACAGCCGGATGTCTAGCAAGATAACCTGTGAGATCTTAGATGGCACTGAAAGCCTCTTTGTGGGCAACTGAATTGAATTTACAGTGATGGATCAGCGGAATGTCTTACTAGGCTCAAACAGTCATTGAGTAGATAAAATGGAGGTGTTATCAGTAGATAAATGGACAATTTTCTGATCAGATATTTTTTGTTGGGAGGTCCTGACAACCTTGTGGTAGTTCATGAGAAAGAAAAATGGCTGTCAGTGACTGCTTTGACTGAAATATGTCATGAAAGCCACGATATATCAGAGTGGTGCAGGGGGAATCTGGCTCTCTTTATAGTCCAAACAGCATTCTTCTACTGTTTCATAAGACCAGCAGAAGTAGGATGAATAAGCGGGGTCATGAAAGAAAGTAGAGGGGAAGACTGGGAAGAGAAACTGAGGCCAGTTTTATGTGATATGTATTTGCATGATATATTACAGCAACAGAAAGGTTCAAAGACCAAGTGAAATGAAGCAGAGAGGATGGATGAGACAGAAGAGTCAAAAAAGGAAGACAATAAGCTGATGAGTGTATCCCTGAGGTCAGGATATCTGAAGGTGATCTTCAACATTCCTTCCCATTGAAGATGTAAAGTGGAAACATTTGCTGCAATAGTGACTATGCAGTGTGCAGTGAGCTTCATATCCTCTAAAATATAGGCTAACGCTTAAAGCTGTGTTAAAAATGAACATTGTTTATAGTTCTATTTGAATAAATGCAGGAACAAACATTCCTCTTTATGGTTTCAGAGGATGACTAGTTTTGGAGTACAAAATATTTTCTAAGCCCTGTTTCAGGGCAGTTATTGAGGCCATGAATTTTATTTCCCCAAGCTGCATGTGCAGATTGTTAAACTCATGTTCTTTCATATCGATCATATTCACCAAAGGTCCAGGACTGCATATGTAAGCTTCAAGTAATACTTTACCTGCTTATACAGGTGACCACTTTAGCACACAATGACAAATAACAACTGTCACCATGGAACTCAGGGGGAAAAGATTTTAAAATTTTTCTTAATATTTCTTTAAAAGAAAACAATGATTATGTGAACTCAAGGAACAGTAGTTTCTTGGTGGGTTTTTGTGGTTTTCTGGGTTTTTTTTGTGTAAGCACTGTGAACATTTCTATGGGAACTTTTCTGCTTATGGAACTATAAATCGTTCAGAAATATTTTAATGCTTCTGGAGTATTTTAAATGCGTCCGTTTGTTTGTTTGTTTGTTTGTTTGTTTTTTTGTGGTGAATCTGCTAGTAACTAGACATGATATTTGCAAAATTGACAATGTGAATATTTATGATTGAGGTTTTTCTTTTCTGTTTTTTCAATCAGTAAAAAGCTGTGTGTGCAATAAAAATGAAGGAATTAAGGAATTCCATTCCTAAATGAAAGCCTTATTTCTATACCTAAAACTTAGGAACAGGTTTTCAGTCGTCTTGGAGGGCTTTTGGTCTCAGGCTTCGAGTACCCCATCTTATTTAACTTAAAGCCAATGGGACTTCTCTTATGAAAACTAAGTAACAGTAATCAGAGCTGGTGTGAGATGTTACATAGAGACTCCAAATTCAGTCAAAAAATGAATTAATTCCTTTTATAATAAGCATGTGACAATAAAAATAGCAAGGTGCTTGCTATACACTATATTTCATCAATACATTTCCTATTTAATTCAATTTTTTCATCTCCCTCTACTGTACCATTGCAGATTTCTCCGAAATTTTACCAGCTATATTCTTAATACATATATTAAGATATAATAGAGTAGATAATAAATATAATATGCAGCAGTTTTATCCCAATTCTCCTAAGTCTAGAACAGTAACTCAGAGATGGGCCCTCTGATGTTACAGGATGTTGAGAACAGACATTAACAGTAACAGATGTGGACTTGGAATCACTACTGTATTGTAGTTTCAGCCTTCCTAATTCAATTCGGTGTTAAGGGCCTTCATTGACGTGTTCAGTTTTACTGTTACTCCTTCCTAAATTTTCACTTTATCATTCATAACTTGTCTGAAATGAGGAAGGACATCTAATGGACTTTGCACAGTTCTACTACATTGGAGTCATCTCTCATATTTGTCAATGAATTTATGTTCCATTGAGCCACTTCCTTTCAATTGCCAACATTCTTCTCAGTTTGTATAATTTATATTGAGTCTAATACATTAGCACATATATATCAGCAACATGTTTTCTCTTCCTGATGTGAAATTATTAAATGAATACTCTAAGATGACGCTATTTCCTCAGGTCTTTGAGAAAAGTGGGAGTTTTATGGGCTAATGATTTACTGAAGATCACATTAGATTGCTCTTCTATATTAGCAGCTTTTGCTGCACCTGAGTTGTGATGCTCAGCCCAAGTTGGGTGTCAGAAGGTGACGCTTGCTTCCACTTTTACTGACTATGAAAAAGAGAATGGATGAATTTTAAGTACTTTTCATATGAAAGCATTCTTTCCCTCCTCTTGTCTCCTGTAATTCCTTATGTAGCTTACTGCAACATTTATCTTTTGGGAGTTGGAGTGTTATTTAGAGGAAAATACAGTGTGGAGTAGAATTATAATCCATGTTGAGTCTGCCAGTACCTGGTTTGCCTGAGATCATAGAATCATAGAATCCTAGGGTTGGAAGGGACCTTAGTAGATCATCTAGTCCAACCCCCCTG
>VXBO01006720.1:71716-116530 GCA_013400135.1 Rhinoptilus africanus
TCTTCTTGATGCACCCCAGGATGCCATTGGCCTTCTTGGCCACCAGGGCACATTGCTGGCTCATGGTCATCCTGTTGTCCACCAGGACTCCCAGGTCCCTTTCCTCAGAGCTGCTCTCCAGCAGGTCAGCTCCCAACCTGTACTGGTGCAGGGGGTTATTCCTCCCCAGGTGCAGCACCCTACACTTGCCCTTATTGAATTTCATGAGGTTCCTAAACCTCATGAAAGGTGCCATCACCATTGGAGAAAGGGTGCTGCTGAACTGATTTGAATTGATTACATCACCTTGCTTGATTTTGCTTTAAAGCTTGGGTCAGTGCTATGCAAGCATGTAGACAGATATTCCTTGATGTGAAGTGTTTAAATCAAAAGGGAAAATGAATAAATAATAAAACTGTGTAATTTTTTTAAGTCCTAATCATGACCAAAAAATTAAACTAAGTTTTCTCTGCTTTGCTTGTGATAGGAATGTACAGTATGGTCCAAAAATAGTTTATGATAAAGAAATAAAATATTATTTTAGACAAACAATTGTTTGATTTCTTTATTAATTTGCATTTTTTCTAATATTTAAACTATTATGAAGCATCTATCATGCTATGACAAGATTCTGATACCTGTCCAAGTGAAAAACAGATCGGGGAATACTTTTTCAGAAATATATGAGGTAGTCTTTATACAATTGTGTTCTTTTTATGTTAACTACACCAATTCAAAAAATGGTAAAATACCAAATTGAAAATTGGACTTGTAAAAAGACTTAGGTACAAACGTAATGATATTCACACTGCCAGTTGTACCAATGAAGTTATCTCACCTCCAATCCCATATACAGGAATTGTCATTAAAACTGAGAAAATAAATGTTGCATGACACAGAAAGTGAAAGGGCTGTAGAGAGAGAGAAAGAAAGAGTTCTGAACATCAGAATTTACAACAAACATGAGTTTTGTAGTTTATAACATGATTGTAATCCTTTTCTTTTTCTTTTCCTCTTCTTTGAAATGTGATTTGCCAAATGTCTATTGTCAGCTGGTTCTAGTTCTCACAGTATATTTTATCACTGTTCTTTTGGGAGGAATGCTGGATGCTGCAAAATTATATTCATTTGGCTGCTTACTTTTCAATTAAATGGTGCAATATGAACTGCAGTAACACAGACAGGGGGATGGTCTAGATGAACCAATGCTGTTTCGATCAAAAATGTGTGCCGCTCTGAACATAGTGTATAAGCCAGATGCTGTGAATAAATGTTCTCTTTTTATGGCCAGTTAAATCAGTACTTGTACTTCTGTAAAAAATTACTGTAAAGGAAATGGTAGATATGGGAGACTTACTCTAGACAATATTTCATGAAAATGTAACACAGATATATAAAGACATGTTTAGTTTAAGTTTTTTACAAAGATGAAAACAATATAATATATTTTATAAAGAACTGAGTTGGAAAAGTACAAGAATTTTTTTTAAAATGCTTGGGAAACAAGGAATTATCTACTGTAATCAATGCATCAGGCCTAAATTATGACTCTCTAAGGACTTATTAGTCAGAGCAAGACCTCCTTAACAACCTCAAATAAATGTGTCAGTCATAAATTCCCAGAAAGTTGACCGTACACTGTAAATGTTCCTCTTGCATGAAATGACTCTACTTTTATCCTAGCTAATTAAAGTATAATTCACTGAATGAATACAACTTACTTTATATAATTCTGGACAAAAAAAATCAAATAAAAAAGTGAATATAGTTGTGCCAAAATTTAGTGTGTTTACAAATTTTTTTCTTACTTGCCCCTAAAGTTTACCAGAGTGCAATGCTAAGTGACAATGGAGTAAACTAAAAAATATTCACAATCCAATCCAGTTTTGAGTGTAGAAAGGCTATGACTATACTGTATACACCAAATTTCAATTTTAAATGCTTCTATCGTATATCTATGGAGCTAGACCAGAACAAGACTAGTCCAACAGCAAAGGTCTGTATCAGACATGTACCTAAAGGTTTTTTTAAAGCAGTCCTCATTATTCTGTGTCTCCCACTGTCTATGAGGACATACATCACACATTTGCAGTATCACACAAGTCAGTAATACAAAGCAAGAAATACGTTACAGGCAGTTTTTACATCTCATCTCAGCTGGTAGTGACCCATGTACCATGTAACGAAATGAAAGAAGAAGCTTTTATGTGATCTGACACAGATCTGACACAAGGTAAGTCTGCTGCCTTCATCACTCACATGTGGGGCCATCTTAACCCTTTCTATAAAGAGTAACTTTGCTGAGAGGTTCTCTGAATAAAAGTTAGTTTTCTTTGCTCTATGCTAATTAGTATAAGATTTGCAATCTTTAGCTTTGTGTGCTGGAGAATGGAGATCACTTGATGCAGACTATGGAGAAGATTTACATATCCTGGAAAGTTATTTGACTTCATCTTGGGAACCAAAATTTTGTAATGATGGTGTCTATACCAGAAAGCCTTGAGGCCAGCACATACTGGCTCCAGCTGCTCCACTGTTATTTGGACAACTACGTCTCCATCATTTAGGTCAGTTCTCTGAAAGGTCCTGAAAAGTAACTCAATTCAGAGTAATGTAAATATGTAGGGTAAATTGAAATGTTCAAATTTTAATACCAAAATAGAATAAAAAATTCAGGTCAAGCAGGTCCTCTCTGCCTTTAAAATGACACTGACAAAGAACCAATACTAAAACACTGAAACCTTTTTTTGCGCAATATTTTACAGTAATTTTGGACAGTTGGAAGAATTTTTCACTAGTCAAAAGGTTCTGATGCATTTTGCATAATGACTGCACTGAGTCCGGCTGTGATGGAGTTAACTTTCTTCATAGCAACCTTGTATGGTCCTGTGTTTCAGAATTGTGGCTAAAATGGTCCTAATAACACACTAATGTTTGGCTGCTGTGCTTTTGCAGCATCAAGACTTGCTCTACTTCTCCCTTTATCTGACGGTGAATAGACTGGGGATGCAGAAGAAGCTGAGAGGGGACACAGTCAGGAAAGCTGACTTAAATAGACCAAAAAGGTAGTGCGTGCCATATAACATTGTGCTCAACCTGAAGTTGAGGAAGCAGTCTTTTCCAAGGTATTGGTTGCTCTGAGAGTGG
Source organism: Rhinoptilus africanus (assembly GCA_013400135.1). Classification (NCBI taxonomy): domain Eukaryota; kingdom Metazoa; phylum Chordata; class Aves; order Charadriiformes; family Glareolidae; genus Rhinoptilus; species Rhinoptilus africanus. Next base: position 74,843 of record VXBO01006720.1, read on the forward strand.
TTGGGTATGGTCTGGTTTTGGGATGTCGTAAGGGACTGCTTTTAAATAGTTCGTTTCATTTTTTTCCTCTTTCCTTCACTTATTAAACTGCTTTTATCCTGACCCAAGAGCTTATTCTTGCTTTTACCCTCCTGGCTGTGTGGGTGCTTAGCTGGTGGCTGGTGTCATCCCACCACACAAGTGGATTTGCATTCTTATATAGACATTTTTTAGCTGACTAGCAAAGCCTAAGGACTTCCTAATACTAATAAATAAATAAATAATAAAATCAGTCATAAGCTGCATTCTGAAAATTACAGAGGAGTTTGATGTATTTCAGCAGAGCACGGTAAACCACCATCTAGGGCGCTGGCCTTATTCTGCAGTTTCACTGTATTTTTACCTTGATTTACCTATCTAAAATAACATTTTTTATTTACCCATGAAAGCTAAAACAAATTAGGCATTTTACAACGCAATAGTTTCCACTAGAAAATCCAGACTTGTTGAGGCCATCACTGGCCTTGATTGTCTTAATTTTCTAACTTAATTGTATACTTTAAATTGTTAGTGAAGAACCTGGCATTATTTTGAACCCAGACTGAATAGCAGTCCCAAACAATTCCCAGGCACAGCTCAGGAATGAAATTGTAACAGGTGTAAACCCCACCATAAAGCTTGCAGGCCCTATGTTTTGCTGATTATCAAGATTTAATAGTATGGAGGTGGGTCATTCTGTTCTACTGAATCTCAGTGCCAAAGACAGTCTGGGAACACATAATTTACTGGTGTACATATTGCCACTGAGTCTATCACTTTAGTGTAAGATGAATTAAAATACTGAATATTTGCAGAACTACAGTTAGTGGGAAAAATGCAAGTTTATGGTACAAGGCCTATTTAAATAAGTCAAAGATCCTTATTTAATGTAGATCCCCCATATTTGAGGCAGGATGCAATCATTGAGTTCTTTCAAACAGTTTCTCCTTTTCTCTCTTTCTTTTTTCAATTTTTGATGAAAAATTAGAATAAAAGTGATACTGAGGGGGAATGTAAATAAATTTGATTAATTCGATTGTTCATAAAGAGAACTTATTTTCTAGAGAGCACATAACTATAACCTCCACTCTCCTGAATAGGAACAATGGCTTCTTTTTATTTAATATCAAAAGTTGACAATTTAGACAGCACATAGCTATCAGCTATCTGAGCTTTTTAGATACATACTGGCCATGATTCATCCAACTTACTTTAGGCATCTTCCTCAGATGAAATGAAACACCTTCTAGAAGCTACTATTTTTCCCTCCAGTTATAGAAGCTTTTTAGATGCTTAGTTCTTATGTAGAAATCTACATTGTAGATGTCTAAAAAGCTAAGATGAATAACCCAGCACAGGTTTATTCAGTTTTTATTATGTAACTTAAAAATAATTGTATTGTAAAAACCTGACTATGTAAAACCTGAAAACCTGATTATAATAATGTAAACTTGAGTCAGCTAGATAGAGGCAACTTTACAAGTTGTTCTTTGGCTGGTAGTTCATTGTTTAAAAAATTTTTTTTGTTGACAGCAGGAAGGACTGGACTTCTACTTTCTCTTCACAAAACAGGTTTAGTGAAGGTACCTTAAGAAGGATTTTTTTTTTTCTGGACCCATATATGCTACTTTTAGGTATAAGAAAATAGAAATTAAAAAGTGTAGCTTCTATAAAATTTCTTACGCTACACAATAAACAGGAATGTAACATTTCCAGTTATGCTAATGATTTTTGTGATAAATATGAATGTCACATGGGACATAGACCATGACGGACTCATTTGTCACTATAGGCACAAAGTATGCAGAAGGTAACACCTTCAAATTACTAATAGCAGAATTGGACTGACACTGGCAATCTCCGCTCAAAAGGCCTTGTAGACCATTATTGATCCCAGTAGTCCACAAAAGTAGTTTGAAGGTATGATATGCAGATAAGTACTGTTGGTGCAGTTCTCCCAGGCAGAATTTAATCAGTAAGGAGGTGTCAGGGGAACTGGTCTATAAAATATATTATTTTAATAAGTGGCTCAGCATAGAACTATTGAATTACTGGCCTACGAGAGTATGAACTGGAAAGTTATACTACAATGTCTCTACCAACTTCAGAAAACTTAATGTAAATACTGAGGCAACTTCTCCACAGATTACAGCCTATAAGAAAACATTTTTTAAATGCATGTTGCCAGCATTGAAGGTTTTACAAATTGCAGTATGTTCAGCTCAAATTATTCCAATCAATGGAGCATTTTTCTTATGCACTGTCAAGCTTCTACTGTAATTACAGTCCACACTGCATTTCTAATGCTTTTTGTATGCCTATAAAATCAAACCTTTCCAATACTATCTACTTGTAATTTCATAAACATTCATCATCACTTGCTTTGCTGTTGGCTATCCCCAAGGACTTTAAGACTGTACTGTTCAATGCGCTTGCCCAGACAGCTTGTTGGCACTGAAGTTTATTGACATTTCTTTTTGCTCTTATGCAGCCCTGCTCTGTAACATTTACTCTGTCAGTTACATTTATTTTGGTATTCATAGTCAATTCTATCTCTGTATGACTTTAATTGTATTTCACTAAATTAAAGAGGCATTATAAAGTTGTTACCCTTTGATTTTGTAGCTTTGATTTCATTTTTCTTTAATCTTTGTAGTGCACTAGATTATCAATTAGCATAATAAAACAGTCACTGTGGAATTTAGTAACAATACTGGATATGCTGTGAAGTGAATCAGCCCGTTTAATGTTAGTAGCATGACAACAGTATGTGCCCTAAGTAATAAAGTAGCCAAAATTCTACTCCATACTTCTATAGTACTTCTATACAAGAATTAAAGGATTCTGAGATATTCTTGGGAGTTTTTTCCAATGATGATGGACTCCTTTTGAATGTTTTGTGCAGTCTAAAGTTGTAAGAAATTTGCAAGATCTTGATTCTTTTTAGAATTTTCTTCTTTTTAGAAGATGCAGTTGCTGTTATTGATAGGCAGAATATAAACAATTGATATATTAGCACAGTCTTAGCTTCTTTGAAAACAGTGATCTCTGCTCCCACTTTGGGTCTTAGAACTTGCTTCATTCCAGTGGTCAAGACTTCCTAGCCTGTTGCTTGTGATACTTGCCCTGGAGAGACTATTAATTTTTGTGCTTTTCCTGTAGGTGAGTTGAGCTTCTGTGCTAATTCTTCTAAATCATCTTCTTTTTGTAGGGAGGCATATTACGCATGCCCTGAGCACACAGAGGAAAACTGGGTAGAAAACTACCTGTTCTATCCTGGTCTGTCCACTTAGACAGTGGTGAGGCCAGCCGTGTTAAATGGTAGGATTCTAAGAATCTACATTTTTAATTTCTTAACCAAGAATGGATGAGTTCTCCAAATCTTCATGGTATTCAGTGCTTTTTACTTAACATGCAGATGCTTATCAGGCCACAAAATATATATGTTTCAAAATATCTTCTAGGAACAGCAGATAACTGGAAGAGATGCCAAGAGTTACTCATGCAATATTTTAAATAACAAAAAAAGTCAATGTGTCTAGATATAAGAATTATGAATGTCAAGACATTGGAATTACCTAACAATTTCTGAAGCAGATAAAGGAGAAGTGGGAGGGGAGGATACAAAGCAAAGAAGTGTGGAATGATATAAAGAAAAATAGAAGTATAAAAGGCAGACAAAAAAAAAAAAGCAATCAGTCTACATATTCACTAAACCAGTGGTAGTCTGACTGTTTTCCCTATAAAGAGCAAAACTTCATTGTTACAATGATATAAGCTTTTCTAAGTCACAGTAAAAGATTTCTCACTGAATTGTACCACAAAACCTTCTAAAACACTTTTGAAGGAACACACGATAAAAGATCAATGTCTTTTTTTATCTTTTTATCTCTTTTGTTATTTATTTCATTATTCTTTATAATTTGCTTGAATTCAGGAGTTCTGGGCTACCTAACTCTCTCCTTTTCTTCTGCTCATTATCACCTTCTGTCTACAACAGAATTTTCCTGGAAGAGAAAAGACTTGGTGAGCTGAGGTCCTTCCCTGGTCATTCTTGGTGAGTCACTGCCAAGTACTGGTAAAATTGGCCAGTGATACTGAGACATGGGCTGCAGGGTCATCAGAGCCACCACACTTGCCCCCACCAGGTTCTTGCTAGATAGAAAGCACAGGGCTGTGGAGCAGAATAAAGTCTATTTTACATGTGTGAAGGTGGGGAGGGAGAAGATGTGAATGAGAGCTCCTCTTCTGAAGCATTTAAGTTAAAACATGTCAGTTGTTTCCCCTCTTCTGTTAACACCAAAGCTGATCTTAAACATGCTGCATTCCAGACATCATGTGCTTTCTATTTGTATTCATTGCAGATGTGCACTAAAACTACTGCAAATAATTTAGGTAATTGGCAAACCACAGGGGCACTTACCCTGTTCACTGGCCTATTTTAGGCTGGCTCATCATCACTATTCTAATTGATGACAGGTCTCTAGTTTTTCACTTGCCAGGCTGTAAGACAAGGAATACTAATAAAGTATTCTGGCAGTGGGAATGTTGTAACGGTTCCCAGCTTTTTGCAAGCAATGAGCTCCCCCGCCCTTGCCCCTGCTGCTAATGCACAAGTGATGTGCTGGGTAACTTTTTGAATAAAAAAACCACTCTCTTTTCTTCATCCACTCAGCCCCTGCAATTACCTAATTCTAATATGACCATAGCTTTTTTAATGTAATCCTGTACCCTGCAACATGTTGTTATTAAAAAGTATATGCCATCAAAGTAGTCGACATCCTTATTAAAACAACAAACTTTTCTCCCTTATATAAAGAACATTTCAGAAACTAAAGTGGGTTTTATTTACTGTTTCCTCCCACCCTGTTCCCTAGATGCTCAGCATTAGTATTTCTTAATTGGAGAGCATACATATATGTGCTCCTCTGTGCCTTTTTATTTTGTACAGACTCACCATAGAAGTCAATTCGTGGCCCAAAAAACCTCACCCTCTGACTGGACCACAAAAACCAGAGAGCACTGCTGAAGGCACTGTAAAGTATGCAAGGGCAGAGAGGGCAGAGAAGGCAGAGACTCCAGCAAACATAAATTAATTGTTTGGATCCTTGTTCACATACCTGCACTTAGTGTCCTACCTCCCTGTAGTGAAAATGCAGTAGTTTCTCTGCATAGGGTGTAAGGCATAGGAAGCATCAAATGCTTAAAGGTCTTAGACACCTGACCTTAAACACCAAGATCTTAAACACTAAAAACCACCACACCAGTGCCTACTGAACAGAGCTAGTGCTAGTCAATGCCAAACACTAAAGCACATACAACACAAATGACTGCATATTTTCTCTTGTGGCTTGGCTCATGGCTTTAGTTGGACTGAAAGTCATCTCAGAGAAGGCCATGGAAGTGGTTGGTGTCGAACTTCTGTGTAACACTGTAGAACTCTAAGGCCCTCACTTGTGTCTCTCTTTTCTAGTCCTGCCCCTCCTGATGCTGATAGGGATCACATCAGCACTTCATCTTCTGTGCTGATGAGTGCCTTTGCCCCTGCTCAATAGAAGAGTCAAAGGAAATGAGATACCATATGGTCGGGTTAGAGAACTGACATACGCTCATATGGCTGAAAAAAAAAAGGGTTCTGATAATGTCATAATGTAGGGGACTCAGAAAATTCACTCCGAACAAGGAACAGGGATAAAAAGCTGGATAAAGGTTTCTTCTAGAGAAGTATGGGAGCAAAGGCCCGGGAAGGTATGTTATATGGTCTATAGAGTATATCATCTGCCATCATACTTGGCAAAATCTTTTGCTGTGCTTGAAAGAATAAATTCATGCTTTCCATTCCTTTCATCTTGAAATAGGATACTAATTCATATAGGAGTGTTGAATGTGGAATTGCAGGACATGACACACCCAGGCTTGACCACAGTTCTTGAATCTCTTCATATGCATAGAATACTGTCTTCATGGCTAGTCAAAGTCAAAATATTTTCATCCCAAGTCAGCTAAAACTTCAGTAAATGACACATAAACCTATGACTGAGTTTTTTATTTAAGACCATTAAAATAATTCTCAGCACTTTGATCTGCTTTTTTATGCCAGTGGTCTCTAACACATGGATAAAATTCATCCTAACATCAAATATCTTACAAGTAGAACTGTACTTCTGAAACTAAAGATATTTGTCAAAGCCATTTTCATCATCAATGGAGAAAAGTAACTCATCCCATGGTAAAACAAACCTTTTAAATAGTACAGCTGAAAACATCTCTTGAAAGCTCCCATTTCTTCCTATTGACTATAGAGGGAATTAAAACAGCTATTTTGGTATTGTCCATCTGACACTCGGTGAGATGAAGCCCACTTTCAGTGCCCTCATTTTAGGTGCTTCCTTTCTATTAACTCAACCAAGATGGCACATTAATTGCAAAGTGATGTGTGCAGGCTTCACTGCAGTGACAGGGTGTGCTCTATCACTTTTTGTTCTGTTTTGTCGTACAAGAACTTTTCAGGCAAAATAAAGTAGAACAGAAAGAAAGGGTCTATACTGTCTTTTGCATAGGAGACTATTCCTTGGCCAGGAGTCCCAAGTTGGAAATCTCACCAGCATCTTTTCATGTTGGATCCAATGTTGCCATGATATTTTAACCATCTTGGGTGCTGGCTGGGGTTGAGTGATTCAGTTGTGGTATTGCACTCATCCCACCACAGAAGTTCAGCAACTAGTATAAGTTAAGGCCATTACCTTGCTTGCAGGATAATGAGATAGATGACAAATTATATAAAACAAGAATTGCGTTCCCGGGCAGAAACTTATTTCTACATCTGATTTAGAAAAACATGACAATCTAACTCTGTCCTCCCTTTACTTTTGTTTCTGTGCCTGATGTTTCACAGTGCTGAATTTAGTACTATGTTTCAGTACTGTAGCCCAAAGACCACACACGTGATAAAGAAATCCTCTGAACCATTCAGCCCTGAGCCTGTCAGCGATAATTGGTGCAGGAAAAGGAAAGGAGTAAGTGTTCGTTGTACTTAGCACTTTTCTAAATCAGGCCTGAAAGGAGAAAAGCACTAGTGAAAGGGGAGAGCATAGAAGGGAATGTTATTTTATTCATTAAAAATAAATGTCTGGAGTTTAAACATGTCGACACGCTAAAGCTCTGTTCTGTGAGGCAGTGAGTGCCCTTGACTGCCTTTGAAGTTAGTGGTAGGTGAGGTAACTCAGCACTGCACAGGACTGAGCCCTGAGGATCCTCTTGAAGGAAAGTCACAAAGAAGGATGCCCACGGGTTTTGAGCTGAGCATTACTGCCATCCCACACTTTCTGGCTCCTAAATCTAGGTCTATCTAGATGTGTGTGCTTAATTCATTTGAATGCATTACATGCATACTAGAAGATTTAGTGCGCACTTCAGCATAGTGTCTTTCAGTTCCAATGAATAAAAGGAAATGCTCATTTCTTGAAGTGTGCTCTTTTCATTCGCTTGGAGATCAAAGGAGGTAATGCTTGCGCAATCCAAGCTGTTTGCTGTGTACTCCAGTCTTGCCACACAATTCTGAATTTGGCAGACAACTACTAGAAATAAAAGGAAGGTGGAATTAGATCCCAGAGGGATTTAATAACCTGGTTATTTTTTAAAATATGAAGGAACTACAGGGATGCTTCCAAAATTATACTTTGCAGCAGTTCTTACACACCATGGTAAGGAACTTCAGAATTGCTTTATCAATTGCCTAGCTTCTTAACATAACACTGTTTTATGTGAATAAGTTTCAGAATCTAGACCTCTCTCTGCATCCTGGTCCAGTGTTTGACCACCCTCATTGTAATTTCTTCTCCTTATATCAAACGTCCATTTCTTCTCATCCTTTGAACTGCTGGAAAGAGTTTGGCTCTCTCTTCCTTACATCCTCCCGTTAGGTAATGGTGGATCAAGATGACACACATAGTAAGAACAGATCAGGTTACTTCACAGAGGCTGTGCAACATCATTGGTGTACAAGTTTTTCTTTGTTTAAACCCCGAGTGTATCAGTACTTGAGGGGAATACGAAAAATCCTTCCAGGACAAGGATCATCACCATATTTCCTGTTTGAAGGGGAGATTCCACACCTGCTCTACTGAGCAGTGCAGCCCAATGGCTGATGTTTGTGGGGCTGTTGGATTTACAGTAGATGTCGCAGTTGTGCTTGGGCCTTTCAGAGGTTTGGGTGTTGAATCCCTAACTAAGTGCAAACAGCTGTGTATACCAATTCTGTATAGACAAATTATATATGTATAAGCATGGATAAACATGTAAACATATATATTATACATATGCTATATATTTTAGTTTTATACACAGTGCAGACAATGATCAGATCATATACTGTTAGGTCACATAAGGTGTTGTGTTTTTATAGTGAATGTTTAATTTTTGCTTTCATTTTCAACACCAGAATTAGTGACTGAGTGCCTTTGATTTCAGTATTGATGAACACAGAGAGAAACAATTTGTTTTTCTTATGTGAACTCATGACAAACATCAAGACTATTGGATAAAAAGTACTTGAAGGATTCCCATGTTGCATGTGGAAATGATTGTCTAGTGCTAATCTAAGACTTGTATACATTTTGTATTTAACCTCTTATCAAACAATCAGAAATCCCATAGTTCCTTTAGTATCAAAACTCAAGGCTCCTTTTAATGGAACTGATTTCTCCAGTTCCCACTGAAATCAAAAGAAATAGAGAGCACTCATATTACAGTGAGCCCTTTGATGGTGATATTGAGGAGAATAGCATAATGTTTTTCAGAGAGATTTCAAAGGTTAAATATGTGCATTTCCACAGCTCACTACTGTGTTTACTCTAAAAGTGGCTGTTCTTGCTAGATTGATTTCTCTTCTGAGTAATATAATATGGAGTTAAAAAAACAACCCAAAAAACCCAAAACAACCACCAAAAACCTTGTTGAATAAAGTTTGTACCAATAGTCATTGAAATCAGTAGTAAAAGTCCTACTGAGTTAAATAAAAACAGTTCAAAGTGCTGTGCAATCACAATTTCTTACCATAAAATAGGCAACCTTTCCTTTGCCTCCTTTCACACTTTTTCTTTGTTTTTCTATCAGCTGTGTGATGAAGTGATAGAACAAAGGAAAGGTTGACCCTGATGCTAGTAGAAGACTTGGCTGGAGTGAGCTGGTTTGCAACATTTGTGAAAACAGTTTGAAAGTAGAATTTTGAATAAGACATTAAGATTGAACACTAAAAGTAAATCTAGTTGATCATGCAAATTTAAGAAAGATATTAAAAAAGAACAAACCCCAAAAATCTAGAGTCTAATGAAATTGACTGAAAAAGGTACAATATCTGAAATTGTATAAAAACTATGATCCATCCCTGGAGGTATTCAAGGCTATGTTAGATGGGGTTTTGAGAAACCTAGTCTAGTGGAAGGTGTCCCTGTTCTATGATCCTATGATCCTATGATCATATTTAAAATTGTTATTAAACCAAAAGACATTTTTGAGTAAAATATGTCATTTTCACTTAAAACTTTAAGTTCATCTGCACGCATCTACAGAGAAATGCTATCAGCATAATACCAGATAATCCATTCCCTAGTTATGTGGTGTTTTCCTCAACCTAATCTTCAACCCAGGCTCCTTAATGAAAGCGTATTATGTGGGTATTGCACTGAGGGGCAGTTGTCCTGCTCTGTTAGTGAGCAGCAATATGAAATGAAAAGAAAATCCTGAAATGGAAAAAAATGTGGCGAAGAAGGGTAAGGTATGGGGTTTTTTTCTTGAAGAAATGAAGCTCATTTTTCTCTACTGACAAAGGACAGGGGAAATGGAAATAGCATTTGTATATGTCTGTGCTTCTATGGGCAAATACAACTATTTTGGTATTCTGCTTGTGACCATTTAGTCTCAAATATTTTTACAAGCTTAAAGCCTTGGTATATTAACACCTCAGTAATTAGCTTCCAAAGGAACAAAGAAAAGAATTAAAGAATGAATTATTATTGATAGATAGATTCTCTGTTTTACCCTGGATGAGAAATATAATGAACCTTTAATGCCAAATCTGCAGCTTTTTGTTCTGTCATGGACTGTTGCTCTTGAGATCAACCAAAGTATAACTTGGTGTTTAGGTTGGATTTTTTTTTTTCTGCATTTATTTTGTTAGAAAATTTTGTATCAGGGACAGCTCATCTTTCCAGGGTATGATTCTTAAAGATCGCCTTTCTGGCATCTGCTCAGCTGTCTGTCACAGAGCAGGTCTGCTCCAAAATGCAGAGGGGAGGCATGGACTCATGCAGGTACCCTGCCTGTCACACAAGACGAACTCTGATAGCAGATGCAGCTGTGATGGATAAGCATTCCTGACAGTCAAACATGGTGCCACAAAATAGTTACACTGGGAGTCACATTTTAAAATGTTGCAACAATTTTGGGGGGGGAATTTTGGCATGGTAAAGGCTGTAAAATATGTTCATGCAAAAGAATAGTGTGTCTTAAGGGAGATGATACAACAAATTAATTTTAACACTGCAAAGTTTTGAATGTATCTGAATGTAATTTTTGTCATGAATCCTCCTATCCTGTTCTCAATAGACTGCCTACCATATCTGCACCTTAGTCTACAACAAATATTTTAACTACTATATCCATACTGTATATTATGAAGAAATACTATTTTGTGGCTTTAGGTAAAGATAAGTCTAATTATCAGAAGTAAAGTCAAAACATCAGTTATTATGTCATGGGAAACAGCAGATTTCTTAACTTAATAAATGGGGATACAGTCATAGAACTCTTTCATGCTAATAGAGGCACGTGGCCAGGAATTGTACATCTAATGCTGAATGAGCTCCTAAGAGTTTGTTCTGTCAATCAAACCTCTATAATTACGTTTAATAATCTCAGCCCTTGTATGGAAATGTTAAAATTGTGAATTATCTGCTGGAATGTGATGCATGAATCTTTTGATCATTGGATCAATTTTACTTTGTCGTATCCAGCCTATATTTTTTCTCTGATTCTCTTCCTTCTTTCCAGTCTAGAAGAATCACTTTTTGAAGACTTATGTAGCTATTTTTCAACAGAGTAGGCATCTGACTGAGGAGAATTTTGCAAGTTTGCACAATGAGTCAGTAAAAAAAATAGTCTTAGGGAATTATTATACAATTATTTCTAAATCAAGATCTATTTTTCCCATATTAATTGGCTATTTCCAGCCCAAAAGAATGACTATAATTGCTCTGGCCAGCAGATGGAGAAATAAAGAAGGGAAGCACACTTTAGATATCTTTTGTCCTTCTTAAGAGGCTTGGTTGGCTCTATCTGAAACTTACATAAGACAAAAAAAAATATTGTAGGAAAATCTTATATGTCATAACAAAAGATATGGTGTGATGTGAAGACTAAAGAAAGGCACTTATTAAAAACAAACTAACAAGAAATTCCTTTTTTCTCCAGGCAGTCACTGGAGATTTTTATTAGGTAGTACTTTATGCCAGCAAGGACATAAGTGCCAGACAGATGATTACTGCAATACAACACAAAGCCATTATGTGTTTTGCTCTTCAATTGTCACTGTTTGGATAACAATAAACAAAGTTTTGGTGTAACCTTCTTATCATAATTCTACCAGCTCAACTATTCATGCTCAACTGCCTCCTTTAAGGGAGAAAGGAGCATGGAGCCTAGGAACAACATGTAGATATTCACAGAATCCTTGTGGATCTCCATTATGCGCTTATGGGAACCCACCTCTTCCCTTCTCTCTTGCTACTGACCAAAACGGCGCAGAAGTTATCAAAGATCATAAGGTTTGTCCTCTCCATACTAAATAAAGTGGGAACAACATGGATACTGGGTCTTCAGAACCAAGTCATTAGCTCTAGAGTTCCACTAGATTGTGTTGCACTAATAGTTAACATAGACATTGCTTACCACTATGTATGTATATGTTCACTGAATCTTCTATGCCTTTGGCTGGTGCCAAGCAACTTCAGTAAAGAGATAATTATGAAGTGTAGTGAATAGGCTATCGTGGGAACAACTTGGGAACCATGCAACATAACAAAACAAATGAGATTTTCACAGTTAAGATTCTTTAAGTCCATTATCCTACTCTTAAGAGCTTCATAGAAAAGCAGCTTGAAGGCAATCAGTCTTTCACTAAAAGAAACCATGAGAGAGAAGACGAGTGGTTCTGATTCTTATCCAGTATCAATTTTTTCACTTCACTGCTAGAGGAATCTTATTTTACTTCCTTAATTGCTGTGCCAACGATGAGGGATAGGCATTAAGAGAGAGCTGAACACAACATGCTTTTTGGCTGTTGAAGTGGAACAGAAAACAGTACAGGACTGATGAAACCATACAGAAGAGGAGGGGAAAGGGGCCCTCCTGCTGGAGAAGAATGATATATAATTTTATGAGGCGTGTTCACTCATGATCAACAGAAAATAGTTTTCTGGCAGAAGATGCAACTTGGTACCTGAGATCTTAGTAGATTTTAGTAACTTGGGTGCTTCAACTGGAACTTGAGATTAAGTGCCAGAAGAGAAGAAAATATTCCTTTGCTATAAGGCATTTTACATAAGGATAAACATTATCAAATGAAGAAGAAAATTAACATAATACCTCAGGGAGTTAAGACAAGACATATATCAAATTCTCCAAGAAGACAAAGGAACTATTTCCATAAATCCAGCAGGATCCGGATCAACACTAACTAAACATGTACTAAACTAAACATGCACTAAACATAGCCATGTACTAAAGTAAACTTATACTAAATGTGACCAAAAGTACTGAGGCAAACTTAGGGAATTCTTACTTTTCACCCATAAAAGTTATAATAGCTTCATATTAACATGACAAGCAATATATCCAAACAAGCTTATTCTGTAAGAGATGTGTGAACAAGAAATTATTCTATAATTTATTATTCATGAAGAACAGTAAATTATTCTAATCACATTTTCTGCATTATGAATATTCTAAAAACTGGTGCTGCAGGCAAATGAATGTCCATGGAAAGTGTGATCATTCATTCCAATCTTTTTTTTAATAAACTTTATTCAAATGAAGGGAAAAAATAATTACAGGGAAGCAAGTGTCTAACAACTATCTTTGTGAAATGACCATTTACAAAAGGACACCAAAAACCTTTTCAGAGCAAAATCACATTTACAGTATTAAATCTTTAGACCAGCAACACCTGTCTTTAGAAGGTTGATTAAAATACTTTGAACTCAAGTACCAATTAATATATACTTTTGAGTTCTCCGCTTTGCATAGTCATGGAGATAGTTTCATTTTGAATAAATGGATACAGCAGACTCTAAAAGATAGTGAACCTGAAAGCTTTGTTTTTATTTAATTAATGGAAATATAGACCTATGGCTTGTCTGAGTGAAGCTACGTGAAGCTTCACCTTCTGGAAGCTAACAGACTGGTTTTAATCTGAATTAATGCTTTGGGTATTTTATAAAACTTCAGTGTGTTGAAGAATTTGTGTCTCAGATTTTTTTAAAGCATTCAACTATTGCTTGATGTGTTTATACTGGACAGATGTTTAAAAAACACAGCTTGTATGGAAACTAACAATTGTTCTTTTTCTTTTTCTTGCAGACTATAGAAAAGAGATGCTGTGCTGAATGTCATTGCCTCCAGAGAAGAGAGAGGACCACTAGAAAGCTCCTTGAGGTCTTTAATATTGCCATTCTAAAATACTGACAGGTGCTAAAATTGTGGGAATGGACTAGGAAACCTCTAGACATCTTTTTTGTTCCTATCTTCTGTAACTGTATGTTCTTGTACTATTGTGAAGATTGTGAGTACAAAATATTAGGTTTAAATGGGTATTCCTAACAGCTTTCCAAGAAAGGTAACTTGCCATTTTCATTTTATGAGGTTTAGCGACGTCCTGAGCTTATGCATCATTTTACAAGTACTTTTCTTTTTACACTTCTAGTTTTGTATCCTTCTTTTTATATTCTTTACAAAGCTCTGTGTTCCAATTACAATAACATAGCTCAAAGGACAGCTTCTTGATGTTATTTTGCTGTAAGAATAACAACAGTACTGTCTGTACAGAGAAGAAATGCTTAGCCTGCACTAAGCTCCATACTGTCTTGATTAAAATGCTACTATAACAGACCAGCTATTTTAAAAATAGCTGAGATGTGTAACTTTGTGACTGAAGTATAGACCCAGTCTTTGAGCAGTCAATTAACATGGATTTCATTAAAATCAAAACATGCTAAGCCTCAGCAAAAAAAATAGTATATCAAGACGGCATCTTATAAGTAGGATTTTCATGAAGGACACAAAAACATAAGGAGAAGGATTTATGCCAACAACATATACATTTGGTTCTTCAATAAGATGATTTAGCACATCCTGAAATGAGTGTCCAATACAGGCAATGTTCTCTAAGAAGAGTGCCTACATGATTACGTTGAGCTAGAGGGCTATTCTGTGTAAGGTCAAGCTTAGGTGAGATGAATCCCTCTTGCTATTAGATTAGTTATTGGAGATGGGAAGGTCTCTCTTTTTTTGCTAGGCAAATGAAATGTTGTGGGGAAGCCAGCAGGAAAATGACATAAAATAATGAAAGGTATAGCTACTGTGAGACGTTATTTTCTTCAGAGAACTTGGGCCAGTGTTGTTTTAGAAGGTAGCCACTGCCTTTATTACTATTGATTTGCTTCTGTCATGATTTTCTTAGAGCTATTTCTCCATCACATTTATGCAGAGAAGACTAAGACTCAGGGTCAAGCCATGGCTTACTCAGCCTACAGGGAAGTCTACTGATACCCTTTTGGCATGGCATGCCACAGCCACCTGTATTTAGCAGAAAGGAGGCTCCAGAGAGACATATTTCTTCACTCTGGTGATCAGGGAGTCCAGAGACCCAAAGTCTCTTTCCACCTTTAACATACTTTCTGACATAAAGTATGGCAGGGGGGATACAGTGTTTTGGGTGCAGATTGAGGCTTATTTTTCTCTTTGGAGAAGCTGGGAATTGGAGAGATAGTCTGTGACCCACTAAGTCACAATTTCCATCTCAGGTTGATATTGAGGCAGCTCCGTACACTGCTCCATACACTGGGCTAAGCTGAAAGCAGCAGCAATGAATGCCCTCCAGTATTTAGTTTCTCATTTCCCCACACCCTTCCTTTCTTATTAAGAGGGCGATTAATTTCCCATTTCAGTGAAAGACCCGTGCAGACAGCATGGAAGCTGGATCATGCTGCAACACAGTTAATGTTACAGGATAGCACAGTGTTGCCAGCAGAACTAATCCCAGCAGTGGCATATCAAATCACTCCATTTCCATTTAGCTTTCGTCAGTATCATACACAGGCAGATATGGATTTGGTCCATGGAATGGCATTTGCCTTTGAAGTCCTTTTTTAATTTTTTTTAAACTTTTTTTTATTTTATTTTATTCCTCTGCATCATTCATTCAGCACTAATAGGAAATTTCTTTTCAGGAATGAATTCCATTCAGTTGCTGAGCATGTATCAGCTACACTGCTGATCAGCAGTGTGATAGGGAAATTTTAAGTTTTTTCTTCTGCATAAACCTCATCTCTTGTTCTCTGCTTTGCGTGGCTGTTCATTTCTGACATGTAGCAACTCAGTTGCTGCAATTGTTACAGAGATTGCTTTCATATTTGCTCTTTTGTTGTGTTAATAGGAGCACTAGTCTCTCTTACTTTGACCTTGCATTATTTTGTCAAGGCTTTCAAGCTCCACATTCTTCTGTATAGGCAGTCCTAATTTTTGTAAAGCTTTAATTACAGATTAGCCCTTCCTACAGCACTGAAAATGGACGTGTTTACGCTCTTTTATGACATCTGCCAGAGAGAAGGCTAACATTATTCTTTTTTTTTTTTTTTTCTGGTCATGTAATTGGTCATTATTGGATTTACTTTGCCCTTGTATTTCAGTCATGCATCTTGGAACAAGGTCAGATATTTATTTTTTTCCACATTTTGTCCTTCTACTTAGGTGTTGATTTTGTGGTTAGGCACCACTAGATGTGGCCCAGTCAGAACCTGTAGCTTTTCTCTTGCTTTCCACAGCATAATAATCTATTTTGACATATAGTTCATTTTCCTTTCACTGAATTGTTTTCTGCTAGCAATATAATTTCAGATGCTACTGAATATTCTGAATATGATGTTACCCCTACATGAAAACTTAAAGCCTGGAACGTGAAACATTCAAACACTACTCTAAGCTTGGAAATGATATTTCAAAGGAGAACATGGACAGACTTGAAAATCTGAACATTTATGCAGTATCATTTTTAGGGCGCCCTTCGTATCAAAGTCACTTTTACCAATAATCCCATTACTGCCTCAGTCACCTAGTGCTTCAGAGCTCTTAATCACAATCCCTGACTAAATTTTTTGTTGTGTTTCAGGGATGCTTTTTATATGTATCTATATAGATGGAGCTTCCTCTCTTCCTTTAATACCTTCTCTTTGAATGTTTTCCTACTCTTGATAATAAAATTTGGGATGAGATGGGGAAGATTCTTACAGTACAATGATTTTTTCTCAGTTTAAGGTTAAAGATGGGAGACAGATTGCATTATATTCCTGATGCAGGCTTTTCTCTTCTCAACTTTCTGCTCACATTAGGTATTAGGAGCAGATATTCATATTGTTTATATAAGAATAAAATTATTTTTGAATTTTGCTAGATTACTGATCTTGTAACAAGTTGTTTCAAAATCTAAATGTGTTATACAAGAAGATAATTCTATTAATCAGATTTGAACTTCCACTTTATTAATTTAAAGTTCCTCTTTATCTTTCATAGAAAATCTCACACCTGGAAGCCTGTGGGAAATAAAATCTTAAGAAAGGAAATTACAATTTTCACATACATGCATGTATGCACAAATGTAGCTTTCTCAGTCAGATCTATTGTGTGTCAGGTTTCCTGCATCACCAAATGACTATGAAAGATTCCTTTCTGGGATTGTAAATTCTCTTTCAGGCCAAATCATGTAGCATATTTACAATTTAAAAAGTATTTAGTGTGTTTGTTTCTTTGTTTGCTTGTTTATTTTCTTAAATAAACACACTTATTTTGTAAGAGATTAGCAGTAAACTATATTGCACTTTCCATTCACTTTTATTTATTTCTGTCAGTATGTCTAATCTAAATACTCTTGTCTGTTTTTAAAAAACAGCAAAAAAATTCATGCTAATAAGGAAACTAACATGCTACTTTATGAAAAAAAAAATCCTTTTGTAAATTGACATTCACTAACATTTGTAGAGGTCCTACTCAAATATATATAAAAAAAAAAACATTAAAAGCTTCTCTTGCTATGGAGACATTTATCACATTTGCCTTTCTTATGACTAAAGCAATATAGAATCATAGGATTATAGAATCTGTTGGGTTGGAAGGGACCTTTAAAGGTCATCTAGTCCAACTTCCCTGGGACATCCAGGGACATCCTCAACTAGATGATGAGATTGCTTGGAGCCTCATCAAGCCTGCTCTTGAATGTCTCCAGGCATGGGGCTTCCACCACCTCTCTGGGCAACCTGTTCCAGTGTCTCACCACCCTCGTTGTAAAGAACTTCATCCTAATGTCTAATCTAAACCTACTCTGCTATATTTTAAAACCATTGCCCCTTCTCCTATCACTATATGCCCTTGCAAACAGGCACATAGCCTGTTTGATAGATAGATGAAACTGAGCCAACAAAATAAAAGTAAAAACTTTTTGCCAGTAAACCTGAATTAGGGAACCCGTATGAATGAAATGGCATGGTGAAGCTTCTGTAGGTGTGAGTTATCTCTCAAGTTACATTGTGAGCTTCTGTGGATACGTCAAATTATCCTCACTAAAATAATTTTGCTTTTGTAGCAAGGTCTAAAATACAATGTGTGACATCAGGCTTGCTCTATAGCAGAGATTTTCCAATATGTCACTTAGTATGTTTTTTTACTATTGCCGCTTGCTGATGTAGTCATATTGATAAAAGCACTTGAATAAATATGGTTGAATTAGCAAAATATTCTTCTTGTGTGGGTTTTTTTTTTTTTTTCAATAAATTGATGTTAGCTCAACCCTCAGAACTATGTTTCCAAGGTGAGGTATGTCTCTAGCATAGTGGTTTGTTACTATAATTGTATTGACATGACTACAATTACAATTCCTTTCTATTGCACACAGGACCTCAGAATAAAAGAAAACAGATATGTGCTGTCTTCCTCTTGTGTTCAAAAGCCAAATTTCACAGCTGATATCCATAAATCAGTGGACTATCTCTCAACACAGCAATGAACTAGTGTTTTGTCCCAATATATTTTAGGTCCTGGCCTTAATGAAAGAAAACCAGAAGAAACGCCAAAATATTAGTCTACCGTGCGTTAAAATCCTCAGAAATGTTTTCCTTTTTTTATTCTGACTGGGTATATCCCTCAAATTGCTTGTTGAATCTCAACCATTTTCTTGGCATTACCCTGTAAAAATATAATTTTTATGTCCTTTCAATACTTAAAGTGGGCTTGTAAGAAAGACCATGACAGACTTTTAAATAGGGCCTGTAGCAATAGGACAAGGAGTAATAGTTTTAAACTAAAAGAAGCTAAATTCAGACTAGATGTAAGTAAGAAATTTTTTATGATGAGGGTGGTGAAACTCTGAAGCAGGTTGCCTAGGGACCTTGTAAATGCCCCATCCCTGGACACCCTCAAGGGCAGGTTGGATGCGTCTTTGAGCAACCTGATCTGTTTGAAGACATCCCTACTTATTGCAGGGGGGTTGGACTAGAGGACCTTCAAATGTTCCTTCCAACCCAAACCATTCTATGATCTTTATTCTGTGATCACTCAGGAAATGATCAGCCTTAGCTCGGACCTTTCTGAAGTTCCTAGGAAAGTAGAGTTAGTTTTATTTTGTTATCCTTTCTGAAGTCATATAGAAGATTTATTAAAAGATGTTTATTTTTCCTCTGCCACCCTCGTGAATATCATAAACTCTCATTACACTTTGAAAAATACATAAGGTTAATATGAATAAACAACTGTAAGGAATGTGTATCATTACGATGTAGATGAAAAAGCTTTTATTAAAACACAATTTAAATATTTTAATACAGTTTTATGATCCATGTTATCTAGAAAAAATCTGATTGCTATTAGTGTTGTCTTAGATACGTTGAGTTTAGAATGTCTTTTTGTTTGCTTAGTTTTTCTTTAGCATTAGGAGTTAAACATACATTGTAATATTGTATACATTTTCTAGAGAATAGTATTTTTTTTCTTTTGTATTTGCACCTTCTGGGAATAAAATGGTGAATTTGAGACATGTTAGTGGTAGACACCTCAGAAAACAAAGCATATTTAAAGCATAATTTCTTTACGAATTTAACAGGCTATAAATATTTGAATGTTCTCTGAGAATATATTTATAAGATTTGTAAGCAATTAATAGCATAAATGGAAATAATAAAGTGTCATGGATAAGACAAGTGCCATTCATGCATAGATCATTTGGGCCCAACGAAATAAATATTTTCTGCTATGAAATAGTTCGGTTAAAGAGTTTCAAATGGGTTGGATTTGAACACTCCAAGACCGATTTATTGCATCATTGGGCATTACCAGCAATATGTGTGAGGAGCATACATGCTCAGGAACTCTTTATGATTATGAAGACATGTTCCTTCTTGTTTTCTTTAGCTGTATAGTTTTATGTTTCATCCCCATAACATCAAATGTAAAACTGTAAGGAATCAAAGGGATAGAAACTAAAACAGGATTCAGATTTTCTTCTAGTCAGTTCTTTAAAAGCAGATGCAATATTTTTCTAGAGTAAAGGTTTAAGGTGTTTCATGACTGAAACACTTTAAACATTTCAGTCATGTTTTCATGACTGAAAATCTGCTTTCGGTATGGAATTCATTACAGTCTCCTGGAAATTATACTGTATGGAGTAAAACCTGGACTGTAGCTGGGAAATTTCATATGCATTCTTACATTTATCATCAATTGGTTGAGGATGCTGACAAATATAAGTGAAAAAGACTTTTAAAAACCCACTGCAGTATCCCTATTGCAAACACACACAAAAATTTAGTTCTATTCTGTAGCAAAGCCATATTCTATACATGACTACTTTTCCTACTTGACTTGTTCATTCTGTTTCAGTTACACAGAAAACTATATCCTGAATTCACCTGTGTCACTTACACAGGTCTGTCTTTCACAGACACACACCTGTCTTTCAGTTTCCAAACATTAATTCAACTTAGGAAAAAATCAGACTTTTATTGCCATTATGGCTTGGACGAAAGCACAGAAAAGGCAGATTTGTCTGGCCAGTTACTTAATACGAGCTGTAAGACCTTTCCCCAAACATCTGCTGTTGTCAGTAAGAATCTTATCACTTTTAAAATTGACTTGATACCTTCATCCTTAGTTCATACAAGAGAAATAATATTTATGGTTTTGGAATGCATTCAAATCAAACTTCATGCCTGTCTCTCTTGGGGCATCTATGCATGGTCTGAAGCACAGTCTGCAGGACTGGCTGACATAACACAACAGCATCCCAAACTGGAGCAGATTATTTGCCACTGCCCACATAGCACCACTAGACTTTTTCTGCTGGAGACATTCTTTAAAATCACACCAGCAGAGAGAAGATGTGGATCTTTTTTTCATCTCAGTTTGCTGTTTAAAACATGAATGTGAGTTAAAACTGTAGCTGTGGACTTAAAAGTCAGAGAAAATTCAAAACACTGATCTAGGTTTTAGTTTACTTGCTTAAATGTAATACTAATGCCCTCATGACATCGGTTAGACCATTAGGACCTGTGCCTGGCAAAACTGAGAAAAATATACCAAGGTGGCACAGTTGAAGCCCACAGTGGGTAAACTTTCAAAACAATTTTCATACTCCCTCCCTTTTCTTTTTTTTTCTTTCTTTTTTTTTTTTTTTTTTTATGGTTTTTGGAGCTCTCTAGCTCTCTGTCAGAAGAGAATTTGAAGAGTAAAGGGCTCTTCACAGCCTTCTTGATAGGCTGTTGAAGCTTTTCAAATGTAGGAAAAAAATGTTGTGGGAAGGAAAACCCAGCAAAGCTTGGTGAGCTTAGCTGGAGCTTTAAAGAGATTATACCCAAAGTTCACAGGCAGACTTAGAAAAAGTTGAACTTGACTGTTATCTTGAAAAGCTTTCGAAGGCAGGGATCATCAACACCACCACAGCTCTCATCTCTGGCAAACAATTTCAAGCAGCTTTAGGCATCAGATAGTATAGCCTGGGGACTCAAGGAAGATTTTTCAGGGCTGCTGTTTCTTTATAGGTTTCTGATTTGGAAGCTAAGTTTACTGTTGCTACATCTAGAGAAAAAAAAATAGTAGTTAGATACTGAAGATGTGTAACATGGTCATACTCTCAGTGTTGTCATTATTTTCAGTGTCAGCAAGAATAAATCTGAGATTATTAGATATTATTTTTAGAGACAACTAATGCATTAGGTGGTCCCTGTGGTTGGAAACAGCGCTATAGGAATCTTTCACCCCTCTGTCAGGGATAGTATATTGTCTACTCAGAAGACAGGCTTTATTGACACCTCACGGTGGTTTGGCAACAACATGAAACAAACTCTTGGGTCCGTTTCAGCTTGTTAAAAGGAAAAAAACCCAGCACCACCATAGCACCTTTGTTGACAGCCTGATTATGCATGTCAAGAGCTGGTTGAATAGGGTTCTTGAAGTGATCTCTTAACATAGTTTTTAGTATTTGCTTTGTGGATACAATTGACTGGACAAGCTGCCAGACCAGCAGTGTGAGGGACACAGCTGTCATTGATGGCAAACTGCTATGTAGATTTATATAAATTCAAATTATTCCAGACTAGCAGTCTATTACTAATATTAAATAGGTATTTTAAATCAGTTAGGCAAGTGATTGGTCAGGTGCTGCGATTGAGAGACGGGACGCTGCTTGATGCAAGCAAGATGTNGCCAAGTGCTGAGTCCTGCACTTGGGTCACAAGATCCCCGTGCAGTGCTACAGGTTTGGGGAAGAGCTGTTGGAGAGCTGCCTGGTGGAAAAAGACCTTGGGGGGTTGGTCAATAGCCATCAGAATGTGAGCCCGCAGTGTGCCCAGATGGCCAAGAAGGCCAATCACCTCCTGGCTTGTACCAGAAATAGTGTGGCTAGCAGGACTAGGGAAGTGATCATCTCCCTGTATTCAGCATTGGTGAGGTCACACCTCAAGTAACCCTCACTACAAGAAAGACATCGAGGTGCTGGAGTGTATCCAAAGAAGTGCAATGAAGCTGGTGAGGGGTATAGAGCACAAGTCTTATGAGGAGCAGCTGAGGGAACTGGGGTTGTTTAATGTAGAGAAAAGTCCCTCTCTACAGCAACCTGAAAGGAGGTTCTAGTGAGGTGGGGATCCATCTCTTTTCCCAAGTAACAGGCGATAGGGCAAGAGGAAGTGGACTCAAGTTGTGCCAGGAGAGGTTTAGATTGGATATTATGAAAGATTTCTTCATGGAAAAGGTTGTCAAACATTGGAACAGGCTTCCCAGGGAAGTGTTTGAGTCACCATCCCTGGAGGTATTTAAAAGATGTGTAGATGAGGCTCTCAGGGACATGGTTTAGTGGTGGACTTGGTAGTGATAGGTTAATGGTTGCACTTGATGATCTTAAAGGACTTCTCCAACCTAAACAATTGTATGATTTTATGATTCTGTAAGTCAAAAGTCAGCAATGAAGATCAATTTGATAGTTTTATCTTATTTTGCTGTATTGTCAGTAACAAAACCAGTGCTTCAAGTGAGACTTCCCAACTATGAGAGAGTCAGTTGAAAGCTCATTATCTTCATTTTTATCAAATTCACTTGTAATTGATAGCCTCTGCTTAAGCATCTTGGAGAATAAGAACAAGATAGGAGTGACATGACAGCACTAAGGAACATCTGCAGAGTCAGGAAAATGACAATTTTCTTGTCTTTAATTTATTCTAATAAACAAAAATACTCTGGCTACCAAATTCAGTAATTTTAAGGAAAGAAAATAAAGTCACAATCTATTAAACCTATATGGTTTTTTTTAAGGTATTTCACCTAATTGATCGTTTTCCTTGCTTCATGTGTGTTCTGTTGTGGTGATCAGAAGCTAGTCCTAGTAGCCATGCTGAGGAGTGGGTTTGGTAGTTGTATTCTCCATAGATGTTAAGAAATAGACATGTTTGTTTTAGGAAATAAGGAAGGCTGTATAAGTTCTAATAGCACAGATTCTTACAAGTACTTCCTCTGCATTCTGGTATGTGATGTTTTTCAGGATCTCACCTTCAGTACTCAGAGAAAAGATATGTTGTTTAGACTCATGTTTTGCATTATTAACCTCTTTTAATCATTAGAATTTCAGCTCCAGCAAGTATGATATGTGTATGCAATCTATTATAAGGAAGAGTGTTGAAACAGTAAGTTTTCTGTGCTTATCTTAGCATTTATATAGTTTATTCATCATTAAAATCAATGCATAATCATAACTGGATATATGAGCAAGCTGTCAGGCACAGTGACAAATCCAAGGAGGCAAGTAATTTACCTGAGTCTGTACATTTGGCTAAGGAATAACAGGTTATGGTGGTAATCTTTCCAACTGATCATTTTCAGTTCATTTTTCAAGTGCAGGTTTAAATAGAGAAAACGTCTTTGAGAATCCAGTACAAGGGCAAAATACAAAAATATATAAATAATGAAATATCTTATCTCAGAGTGCTCAAAACTTGATAGGTACATGATAATGTAGCTGCTTGCACCTGTAGCTTTCTTATCTGTACTAGTGTATTTGAATGTCCATGCTAACATATGATTCAGGAGTCTTTTAGCTAACCGGAAATAAAACACATGAATCAATAGTCTGTCCATGGCAATAAGAAGTCTGAGTTGCAGTATGTTAGATTTATAGACCAAACACAGATCCATTTCTTACTCTTTAACCAAGGTTTGATCCATATCCTACAGGAGTTAATCATGGTCTAATCCTGTTGCTATTGCACCTCTAGAAAGCTCTCAGATACTGACCCTTTAGTGAGATTCTTTTCACAAGGTGACAGCAAAAAGCTTCTAGATAAGAGCAGAAGCAGGATATGAATGACTGCAGTACTACAGAAGCAAGATTTCAAATGTTTCCCACTGATTTAGATGAGGAAGGTACTCTAGCACCTGCTTTGCAGGTTCTTAAACAAGCAACTGTCTATAAAAAATTTACTTTGGGGAAAATATTCCCTTGAATTACATATACATAAATCTCAGATACTGGAAGTCACATTTATTTTAATTCTTGTTGGACATCAGCTTTCATCTTGAAAGAATTTTGGCACAGACATAAAGGCATTAGAATTAGGTCATATCAAATAGTGGGTGCCTTGCAGGCTTTGTCACTTCAGTGTTATATAGCAAGTCACACACAACACAAATCTTATTACTTTAGATCATGGAAAGTTCAGTTAATAGGGCTTCTGAATAGCTGCACCATACTTATTTTAAATGACTTATTCTGGTGGGTGGACACTGGCCAGTAGCTGGGCACCCACACAGCTCCTTGCTCACTCCCTCTCCTTGCAGAGGGGCTGAGGAAAGAATAGGAAGAGCAAAAGCAAGTAGATTAATGAGCAAAGATAAACACAGTTTAATAAGTAAAGGAAAGAGAAAAAAGCAAAACTAAAACCAAACACAACACAAAAAAACCTGTGATACAAATACAGTTGCTCACTACCTCCCAAAAGCAGAATGATGCTCATCCAGCCTTCAACCTAATACTACCCTGCAAAAAAACCTTCTCCCCCATCCCCACTCTCCCATTTCCCATTTTTAATCACTGAGAATGATGTTATTTGGTGGGGTATATCTCTTTGTCCAATTTGCCTCAGCTGTGCTAACTGTGTCCCCACACAACTTCTTGCCTACTTGATGGCGCAGCAGATTGGGAAAAAGCATTGATGCTGTGCAAGCACTGTTCTGCCATAGCCAAAACATTGATGTATTACCAACACTGCTTTAGATACAAATCATATCAAACATAAAGGCTGATGTGAAGAAAGTTAACTCCATAAGAGCCAGTCTCGATATATGTACTTCCCTAGCAGAGGTACACTATTGACCCTGACAACCCTGACGATGAACTATTTGAAGCAGGATAACTATGATCACATAGCAACAGGGACTGAGACTGACAAGCAGACATGTGTGCTAAAAACATAACAACAGAAAGCATTTTGTTCAGGATCTCAGTGTGACATCCATTTAATTTTGAGTTTTAAAGCACGTGATGAAAGCAAATAAACCCATCTTGCTAATGTCTGAGAAAAGAAGTGGCCAAATGGTAAATACACCTCAACGTTTCCATATTTGATTGCATTTTGTTTTTAAATAAGTGTTTAAATGGAGTTTCCTAGACATCAAAGTGCTTATTTTAAGCTAGTTTAGCCAGTCACAGGAAATGCTGAAGGCGGAGATATTACTGGGCCAATTTGTCACATATTCTTTACTCCTGCCATAAGTTGTGCAATTATTGAAAACACCTATTTAGAGCTTCTACATCAACTCTAAGCCTTTGAATTCGACCATCGTAGAACTGTATGTGTATTATATGTGCATAGTGGGCAAAGAGGGTGAATTAATTTTTCTGAATGATGTTAGGAAATTGATAACCATACTTGTTCTGTTGGCTAAGGGGAACATCTGGAAGAGATGGAAACTAATGACGTTTATGCATAAAGATTACTTAATGAGTCAGTGCTTCAAGGCACACTATCTCCTCATGGGTATTAAATGTCCTCTTCTCTAATTTAATGATGTTTTCAAAAGCATGGTGAAAGCAATGTAGAAGCACTTGCCTCGGTTCCCTAGAGAGAGGGGAAGGGTCTTGATGCTTATGACATAAAGAAGATGTTCAGCATGATTATGAAATGAATTGTGCCCAATGACACACTGAGTGGCAAAAACCACAGTGATGTAGTTCTTCAGAAAATCACTTTCCTCAGACATCTGAATAGCTGAATTTTGTCTCTCTTCTGTGTATTGTGGCTCAGGGTAGTAATAGTAAAGAGTTGTCCATAGCTTTCATAATATTCCTAGATGTCTGTTGTAGTCAGCAGTGAATGCCTTTATATTATGTAAATATATTTATGTTCAGCTGGCTTTATTACTAATTTCTTTCCTCCAGGATATATTGTTATGGTTAAACATGTACATGGACAAGCCATGACACAATTTAATTTCTTTCCTCCAGGATATATTGTTATGGTTAAACACGTACATGGGTAGGCCATGAAGCAATTTTAAAAGAAAAGTCAAATGCATTTACAAATGTGTGCCCGTTAGAAGACCCATGTGTATCACTGGAGAATCACATCTTGGTGTTGGATTGTATATAAAGATAAACAGATAATATTATCTGGTACTCTTTCCAGGAGTGGTGCTGAGCTTCATTACTTTCAGAAGACTGAAGAGAAAATTATGCCTCAGCAGTCACCATCTTCCCTGAAGATTTTGTTGCATGCAGAAAATGCACTTTTAGTGTAAGATTACACACATCTCACCAAAATTCAAACATTTCCATCTGAAGGTGTTTGTGAGACACAGGGTGAATCACGCCAGAATTTTCTTCTTTTCTTAATTATAGCGGGAGCCCAGATAGTGTCTTTGTTTAGTAATTTTTTCTTCCTGATGAATAAAGATGGTAAAGCCAAATCCATTCTCTAGCATCTTCTAGTATAGTTTGAATGAGATCTTTCTTACACTATCTTCATCTTTTTGCTCTCCAAATGGCAGATCTTGTAGGAAGCATTGTTCTTGAATAGAGGCATGCTGAGAGAGTAGGAACTTCTTATGTGCTCTTATAAAATTAATTTGAATTTGCAAGCTATATGCAGTGAAAAGCTACCTGTTTTTTTTTTCCCCTATATTTTTTTTCATAAACAACTAAACTTTCTAAATGAGTTTTTTAAAGAAGTCTTAGTAAGATTAGACAAAGCTGGTCAGAAGGCACATCTATATTATACCAGAGCCAAAGTAGAACATAAAGATGTGTCATTTGGCAGAGTGAGACACCCTGGGGGCTGAGCACCGGTTAGCAGTGTAGATGATTAAGGTTCTGCTCGATGCTGTACTGGCCTAGAGTGATTAAACAAGGGTTTGAAACTGATCCTCTGTTAGCTTAGCTAAGTTTCCCAGCCAACCAGCTGTGTGCAGATACACATTTGTTTTTCTGCATCTAGAAAGAAAATCAGATCTCAGTCTGAGAACAAACTTGCTGACATATCAAAACTCTTAAATGAGTGCACTTCAAAAACTAATGCTGATTCTGCAACAGAACCATCATCTTAAGGATGATCCTTTAGAAAGGTCACCTCAGTGTCTGCTTACACTTTCACTTTACTGACTAAGGAGTATGAGGAGACTATTCCTTGAACAACTGGAGATGCTGGGAAATTCCATAGTTAAATTTCTTCTCCTAAATCAGATAATAATGTTTTAAAATGCCGGGATTTCTTGTGAAATAGCAATTCTGTAAATGAGCGGGCTGCTAGAAATGCTGTGTTAAGAGGATTTTGCAAGATCGGGTACAGAAATACACAGCAGCTGGCCCAGGGTGTCAGAAAGGAAGGATATTCTCACAGCACAGATTCTTGAATTTTGCAGTAACTGCAGTAAAAATGACATGTATAAAAGAGGTTTGTGAAAGAAGGAAATAGAATAAATTGCATTATTCCCTTTGGAAGTAATATGCAATTTCAGGGTGAAGCTAAGCATCAACTTTTCCATTTGACAACCACAGTGATAGACTCAAACAAAAAGAATACCTTAAACATACCACTGATCATTAAAATATATTTTTAGCTATTAAATGAAACATTTTTGCCAGTAATTTTTTCTGTTTATAACCCCTATTTAAAATTTCCTCAGGAAACAGAATTTAAAGGATTCAAAGGTCTCCTAAGATCTGCACTTTCTTACTACTGCAGCACTTAGTGGCTTCTTTTCCCTATGCAGTACATCTTGAGACTTACTGGGTTTGCTCTCTTTCCTTCCCTATCAAGTGACCTTTTCTCAGCTGTTTCATCCCGTATAAGCACATTTCTTCCATGCTAGATTTCTCTTCTGCTTCTCTCTCAGAAACATTTCTGTAACCTATAGATGTATCATCGTTTGGCATATTATGTACCTAAACTGTTTTATTTATGAACTGGGTTGCAAAGTCCTTGGTATAGAGACAACTTTTACTTACATGCAGTATCACTTGAGTGCAGCCAGCATGCAGCTGATGCATACAAAATGCAACGAGGTCTTTAAAAATTAATACTAATTTTTCTACATTCAAACACAATATTAATAGACTTCAGAAACAAAAGATGCTGAGCATCACCATTAAAATACATCAGCCTGAAAATTACTGGTGCTAATGTTAGTGATAACAATAACTTGCTGGAGTTCTGACCATTCCTGTGCTTATTCTACACTAACACAGGAGGGAATTTTGTCATAAGGAAATGAATCTCTGAGGACTTGGGTTTGCTGAAAGCTCAGAACGAAATCTCAGATCTCAGCAGAGCCCAGAGCTTAAACAACCTCTTTTATCCCCACTGGTGAGCCAAATATCATTTCAGTATATTATTAGGTTTATGTTTCTTGTCTAAAAATAGGATGGATTCCTATGTTCTCGGGCTTCTTACCTGTAGGCAATTTATCTTATGTTGCAGTGGTTTTGCTCTAAAGTCCAAAGATTTAAAGAGGCAAAAGTGTTCACTTTTTATGCTAGGAGTGGGCTCTGCTGACTTTTGCTTTAAGAGTCTGTGAAGAATAAGTGAAAGCGAAAGAATATAATTTTGCAGCATGTATCAATCTTCTGGTAGTCTTTGATCTCTTTAAGGGTATTCATGGTCTAAATGACTACCACACTTCTATAGAAATAACTGAAACCTGGATTTGAAATAATTGACACCAAAGGGAAAACATATTAAATGTAGTAATCTCTATCCACCACTTAATTTTTTTCCCAATGCCAACATTAAAGGTAAACTAATCCTTATTTTTTTTTCTTGAAAACTAGTGATTTAGCTGAAGTAAAGTTATTATATTATGAGAGCAGACATGCACACTATTCACAAGGAAGACACCTATCTAAGATTTAAAAAAAGGATTTGTCAATAAAAAAAAATTGCTTTAAGGATTTTTTCTAATCATTTGCTTAGAAGATTTTTCTTTCTTAATTCAAAGTAATAAGTAAAAATGAAAGAAAACCAACACAAACCAAAAATCTGTAACACACATTGTGTTCAAGTTTCAGACTTCAGAAAGTCTGCAACTAACATGTATTTACCTTTTATTAATTTGCTTTTTGCAAAACTAGCTGAGACTTTGTGATAGCATCATTTCACCTCTACTGACCTGGGATCAACTTTTGATTAATACAGCCACTAGCGAAAAAAAAAAAATATGTTGAGGACCGGCATACCAGCATATACTGGTTTGTGTGAGTAGATTTTATAACAGAAGAGGGTATGCTGGGATTTATTCTTGCAAGGTCTGCTAAATTTTGTAGGCCACATCACATCCTCCGGCATTAAAAAAAAAAAAAAAGTCAGTGTGATGCCTTAGGTTAATCAGAATAGTATGGCATATAGTTCTTTGCAAGAGTATAGATATTAAATGAGGCAGATCTCCACAAATTACCTGCCTAAGAACAATTTCTGAACAAGTCGGGGACCATAAGGCATCTCACAGAATCACAGAATCAGAGAATGTTAGGGGTTGGAAGGGACTTTTGGAGATCATCTAGTCCAACACCCCTGCCAAAACAGGCTCAGCTGAAGCAGGTTCACAGGAACACGTCCAGGTGGGTTTTGAACATCTACAGAGAAGGAGACACCATCCTCTTGACACCGGCCCTTTTGATATTTATAAGATCCCCTATCAGTCTTCTCTGGGCTAAACAGACCCATGTTTCTCAGCTTTTCCCCATAAGAGAGGTGCTCCATTCCCTTGATCATCTTTGTAGCCCTCCGCTAGACTTTCTTGTGTAGTTCCATGTCCTTGAACTGAGAGTCCCAGAACGGGACACAGTACTCCAGATGCGGCCTCACCAGGGCAGAGTAGCGTGGGAGGATGACCTCCCTTGACCTGCTAAGCTGCACTCTTTTTAATGCAGTCAGGAGACCACTGGCCTTCTTGGCCACAAGGGCACATTGCTGCCTCGTGGTCAACTTGTTGGCCATCAGGACTCCCAGGTCCCTCTCTCCAGAGCTGCTCTCCAGAGCTCTTGTAGACAAGTGGGACTGACAGAGGCAGCCACACTGGGACTGAAGGTTTCCTGGCTGCTCTGTCAACATTGATGGTGGAACTTCTCCCTCATGAGCTCACCCTTTCATAATAAGATCACAGCCTAGAAAGGAACGACATGACAAAGCATTGAGATACATCAATGGTATGTCAGAATTTCCTTTCAAAATGAATACTGGTATCATTGATGCTCATCTCCAAAGAGAATTTCTTCATAGGTATGTCAGAGGGTACTGAGGTGCTGGGCAAATTATTTTTAGCTTCTCTCCTTTTTGTGCTCATCCATACTTACTTGAAATCATGATCATTTAGGTGGCAGAGAGCTGCCGTGTAAGAGCAGAAATTCAAAGCCTTTTACCTAAAACTAATGACAGAGAATTGAAAATGAGATAGAATGTAATTAAATCACATCCAATTTAGAAAGTAATATGCATGCCTTTATTCACAGCTAATGCCTAAATTTCACTTCTGTAAAAGAAAAGAAGTAGTCCCTAATATTAGCATTTGACATAGCAGCTTGTAATTCAGTTGGGATCTTGCTTCCATTTTTATAGGATATTCTTTATCCTCATTATGCCTTGGCCACTGCAGCCAAGAGCAAGAACAACCCGTTAAAGACGCCACAAAAGAAGTGGTTGGCCCAGTCCTTTTGGGAAGGTGTTCTGGGTTAAGCTAGGTTCATCTGATCATCCATTGCATTGTTTTTTAATTCACGTATGCCTCATTCACTGATTTAAAAAAAGAAATAATTTGAATTAAAATGAGTATTAGAGATAAAAATGAATAGTCAGGTAACAGTTGTTCGAATGAGGGACACCAGAAACCATTGTCTTCTGACTGCCATCACCATATTACAGAACATTTCAGGTTCAGAAATGTCCACAGATTCACACATTGAGCCTTTTTTTCACTGATGCAAACAATGTTAAAACTCTCTTGGTAGTCAGAGATGTGATATTAGGCTCATTGTCACAGTACCGAGATGCTAACAGCAAAGAAGAAAAGGGAATAAAGTTCAAGGCAAGTTTGAGACATTTC
Source organism: Rhinoptilus africanus (assembly GCA_013400135.1). NCBI lineage: Eukaryota > Metazoa > Chordata > Aves > Charadriiformes > Glareolidae > Rhinoptilus > Rhinoptilus africanus. Next base: position 106,250 of record VXBO01006720.1, read on the forward strand.
CGAAGAAAAAAGTGATTATATCTTCTCCTTTTTCAAAGGGTCAGTTGTTCATTGAGGCAGTCTCTGAGGGTGACATTACATTATTATACCAATTTGTCACCTAAATTAAAGCCATTTAGCCTGTTATTTAGTGTGCAGCTGCAGAACTGATGTGTTTTATTTTTTTTTTAATGTGTTTTTTTACAGATGGGAAAAAGAAAACTCTATATGGAGGTAAAAATCACATCAGAACTCTCTAAAGATGTTGCTTATGATAGAAACTGTCTCTGGCAAGAGGAACAATAATCTGAACAGATCAAAGAGCTCTCCTTTGTTACATATATCTTACTTGTTGCTTAAAAACACAGCGGTACAGCATATCTCTTTACACAGCCATCTTATTTTCTTTACTTCTGTTCTGTTTTCCTCATAATGTGCTTTCCCTAAAACAGATATAAGTGCATTTGTGCATCCACAGGAGCAACTTTATCTGTCATGAGCATGGGTAGTGTCTTCTTAATTATGAAATAGCTTTATTTGTATTTTATATGTAAGTGCTACTACTGTTTTATAAGTTCATATATTTTGCTTCTTATGTTGAAAATGTTTGACAGATCTACCAAGAATAAGAAACAATATTAATAAGGTAGATGACCACATGGAAAGTAGCTACTAGAGAATGGGAAGAGATTTGTAAAATGCTGTAAAATTAAATCTTATCTGCTCTCCAAATCTATCAATAATTTTTATACATATGAGATACTACAAAAATTTAATTGCCTGAAAGACTATACACTCCTGAAATTTCTTATTTCTACATCTAGCTTTTATTCTGAAAGTTGATGATCACCTAATAACCATACTCTTTTCATAACTTTTTACCCCCTTTTTATTTTTATTCCATGATAAAGTATCATTTTTCATTCCAACTCCTTGTGTTTCCTTCAGTCTGTTTTCCATTGCTTTTCTAAATTGCACTTCAGTTCTTGAGTCTCACTAAAACTGTAATTTTTTTTTTTTATTTCCAAAGAAGTGCATTTATGTGTCAGAGAATAGTAATGTTCTTATAACAATCTACATGTAGACTTTTATTCAACTAATAGCAATTGCCATGTGGGCATAGTCTTATATCTGAAGACTCTGAACAAGTCATTTTCTTCCAGTTGGATTTTGATATCTTATTCGCAGCCTGTTGGCTCCATTTGGCATCTTCAACCCTGCACAAGAATGAACACCCAGTATTTAGCAGTTTTGTCAAAGCACACATACAGAAACTGGCATATGATGGAGTCTTCTTTTCTGTGGGCAATAGAAGTGGGATTATATCACAGGGTTCCAGGCTATAGGGGGCCATTACAAGCAATAGTGTTAGGCCGAGCTTTTAGAGATGGAATGCAGAAAGTTTGTACCTGGCAGTTGGTGTAGTAAGCTTGGATTAGTTATTAAGGCTCATCGTTCTGCACTTTGACAGAATTATCTGATGGCTGGGAAATCCTTAACTGCTACACGGTGTTTATGGTTCAGTGTATTCTCATTTTTCTGATGCTGAAACTGACACTGAGGACTATGGGAAGACCTCAGATTGAAATTCATTCCTAAATGTGCCTTATTTGTGTCTATTCAAATGTTATTTTGGAGATACTTTTGAAATTATTCATGACCCATCAGCATTTCACTGAGGTGTTGTCCCTAGTCTGTTTAAGAATTCTTTCTAGTGCAGAATGATAGGAAGTAATGTTAACCTTGACAGAAGAACTCAGCAGGGAATATCTTGGCACCCTGTCAAGGCATCTCTGCACCTCTTTATCACAGCTCAAGACAAAACCACCGCTTTGTAATGATAACTTACTGATTTTGTGCAGTTCAAGTGAAAAGATCAGCAAAAATACTACTCACAGCAACTAGTTTGTCATCCTTCCCTTGGAGTTCTTCATCCGTATACAGCCTTCATTTTGTTTTGCAGGGACTATCGCATGTTGAGGTAACTGCTTTTCAAGAGAGACCTGTGCTGGTAGAGAAGGGGCTTAGCTCTACCTTGCATCCCTCAATTTTCTTTTTAGCTGAAAGAAAGCAGAATTTTTGTACTTCTTTCACATTTTCTCATCAGCTCGTCTCCTATGATATAGCAGTCAGAAATATGTTTTCCTTAGAAATTTCCTTTTGATTTGAACTAATCTGGCAAATTAGAATTCAAAATTAAATTACTTTAATTTTGTCATCTAGGTTCTTAATGTAATTATATTGTGACAGATATGAACAAAAAAAAAGCCTCTAAATTGTGCATAAAAGAAAGAAATAGAAGGAGTCAATTTTCAGGTTGATCACTATGTGAAGATTTGTAATTTGTTAGTCTTTCTCCCCAAAGACCCTTTTAAATGGTCAATGTTTTCTTCCGTTCACATCAAGAAAACAAACCAATACTTAAATAACACTTGATTTCAATATTTATTATTTAACCTTTCGGTAAAGCTGTTTATTGACTATAATTTAAATATTTAAATTGATAACAATAAATAATATCAACACCCATATTTAAATAATATTAAATTTGTGACACAAATTAGCTCAAGGCAAGCAAGTCCAGCCCTTTGAGCATCTTCATGGCCCTCCTCTGTATCCATTCCAATAGGTCCATGTCCTTCTTATGCTGGGGACTCCAAAGCTGGACACAGTACTCCAGGTGAGGTCTCACAAGAGCAGAGTAGAGGGGTAGAATCACCTCCCTCATCCTTCTGGCCACGCTTCTTTTGACGCAGCTCAGGATGCTGCTGGCTTTCTGGGCTGCAAGTGCACATTTCTGGCTCATGCTGAGCTTCTCATCCACCAACACCCTCAAATCCTTCTCCTCAGGGCTGCTCTCAATCCATTCTCTGCCCAAGCTGTATTTGTGCTTGGGATTGCCATGACCCAGGTGTATGACCTTGCACTTGGCCTGGTTGAACTTCATGAGGTTTGCATGGGCCCACCTCTCAAGCCTGTCCAGGTCCCTCTGGATGGCATCCCTTCCCTCCAGACTGTCAACCACGCTATACAGCTTGGTGTCATCGGCAAACTTGCTGAGGGTAATCTAGTGAAAAACTTTTTGACCTTAATAAATGAACACTATTTAGTAAAGAGTGATCAAAGCTTTGGATGTGAATCGCTGCTCAAGATTGTTCTATTCAAATACTAGTTCCTCATTCTTCCCAGATACACCACTGAGAAGGCCAGAACGAACACCTGCATCCTTCCAAAGAAGCTTTTTTTGTATATTCTGCTCATTCCCTCTGTCTCCTTCTTCCCTATCTTCTGTGAATTTGGGATTTAGTTTGAAGACAGGAAACTAGTCTGGGCTGCAAATATAAGTAGAGTTTATTTGAATACTGCTGAAGCTGAAGAGGCAAGCTTTCACCTGAGGGATGTTTCTTAAACTTGCTGCTTTCTGATTATGATTCATTCCTCTTGTTACTGTCATTAGAAGCTACCCTGGGAAGATAGATGAAAAGCAAGTGGGGACCATATATTATTTCATATAGAGTCCCTGGAGTACACTGAAGATGGAAGGAAAGTCAAATCAAATAACTTGACTGATATTAAGTCAATAACTTTTTCCATTTTACCCTTCTTCCTTTTCTTCTGCTCCCTCAGTTGGGATACACTGACCTAGTATGCACGTGGATAACAGATCTTAAATTCATGGAACATTCAATTTGATTACACTTTATTATAGAAGCTAGATGAGAACATAAGAACAGAATACTAATCAATCATATGGAGACTCTTTTTAGCTGAGATAGCACAAAAAGGTATTTATGAACCAGTGCTTAGAGAGATATTTTTTCCAAACTGCAAATTTTATGTGTAAAGTATTTGAGGAATAATATATTGTCCTGGAATACATATTCAGAAAATCTTATGGTAAAAGGGTACTACTAAGTTTGCAAAGGCAGACTCTTCAGCGTTAAGGAAAACAGGTTGCCTTTGCAACTTTAATTAATACCTGTTAATTTGCTGTCACTGTAATTGAAATGATCACATGCTACTCATTTCCATGGGACTCCTTCAGTATCTGATGCTCATAGTACCATGCATTAGTCAGTGGCCTTTCCTCAGATTCTGTCTGTGGAGCGATGTGGTCTTGTTCTGAGGTTAATCATCAGTATGTTGTCTTAGGACTTCCCAGAATAATGCAAATCCACTTTCATGTGTCCATGCAAGACCATGGAATGGTATTATCTATGTTTGAAATAAAAAATAATGCAGACACTGAAAAATAAATAAAAATTAATAAAAATTAATTAACAAGGTATGAGACGATGGAGTAAGTGATAGTAGTGATAGGAGGAAAAGTTGTCATTCTTTAGTTGCTCACATTAAGTTTGGCAAAGTTGTAAGAAATGGAACCTCAGATCCTATGTTGGAAATATATTACCCAGCTATATTTCATTAACTGTTAATATGTCAAAGAACAACCAACAATTATCATCATAGTTTTCTTGTCAGACTTTGTACCATGCAAACAAGACTCCTTATTTTTCAAATTGGATCTTTGGAATGAATTATACAAAGTATGTTAGTACCTTGTAGATGATAATAGAGTTAGTCAGATGAAATATACATCTAATATTTAAAGGATCTGTTATATACAGTGAAAAAAGTTTTTGAAAGCTCATGGAAATTTTGTTGCACTAAAATTAATCAAGTTTTTAATAGTTTAGAGTGCTGAATAAAAATGTAGAAAAATGGGACATAATTAAAATTTACAAATTAAATTATTCTGATTTCCAAGGGTGTAAAAAAGTAACTGTGGTACTTTATGTCATTTTTCTTCCTTTGCCTCCAGGACTGTTAAAAGAAGAGCAGAAATTAAAGGCCATGACACTGAATTGGGAGCCTTGAAAGCAAGTTCTGATCACAGCTCTGCAAATTATTTGCTTTCTGACTTCCTAATTCTCTTTTCTTTTAGAATGTGACAGTTTAGGGGTTTTGGTTTTTGTTTATTTGTTTATTTATTTAGTGTAGGAGGGGTAAGAATTATACTTTGATAAATCTTTGGTCCATTCCTAGCCAAAATGGGAAGCTGTACAGAAAAACAGACAATAGTAAGAAAATAAAAGTTAAATTTAAACCTCATCTTTTTAATAACCCCTGTGACAAAAACAGGAAAGATTTGGTTTCATGCATATTTAATATTCCATTTCTAATTTCTGAAATCTCCAAGCTCCTATTTAAACTATGACTAATACTGATAGAAACCTGTCTATAGAACTTGTAATCATTAAATTTTATCCTTAACAGATTAAGATACTTTGGTATAAATTTCCCAAAGTATTAAAAATGTGACAGTCTTGGTCAAATCACACCCTAGCTGCTTTAAACACATCACAAAAACACCTGCTAGCTTCAGTCCTCAAAGCAGAGGCTGTTGTTATTGGTCACTCTAACCCTGGTTCATCATGTCCTATTTGACCCTGACCTACAGGTAGCTCATTAGCTCCTCTGATGCCTACTGCACTTTAGGAACTAAGTCTTGCCCAAAGCCTCTGAAAAGCTGAGCTCCAAACCTAGATTAGTATCATGCCAAGTCTTGAATTTAACTGAGCAGTGGCAGCAGACCTATTTTGTCAGTCTCTAACAGTTAATTTATTTTTCTTTCCTAAACCAGTCGAGGACAAATCTAGTGATAAACCAGTGTCCTTTTCTAGATGGGGCCATAGGCTATGATCATAGGATCCAACCAGGCACAGCTTTTTTTGGTGGCTCTTAGGGACACAGTTTAGTGGTGGACTTGGCAGTTTTAGATTTACAGTTCTGCTCAATGTTCTCAAACATCTTCTCCAAACTAAATGATTCTATGATTCCGTGATTCTATGATAAACCTAGTTTTAAACTTAGCCTGTAACCCCAGTAGATCCTCTATCTCTAAGTTGTTTTACTAGTATGGTGACATTAAATCTAATTCCTGGAAGTCCTTCCAGCTAGTGTCACTTTTCAATTTAGTAAGCAAATTCTGAAAAGCATGCACTTCAGTACTAATATTAGTTTAGCGGCTTTTGGTGGCCTGAACTCTAAACTCCATCTGAACTCTAAATCCTGCCTGAACTTGGTGGGGTTGACTCTGTCAAGCCAAGACTAGCCTAATGGGATCCAAAAAATAAAAAAAGTGCAACAAAACCCCCAAGCCCCCAATATTAACCCTATATTTAACCATTGTCCCCAAATCCCTAACTATTCTCCTACTTTGAATCATCTGCCTTTCTCTATCCTATCCCTAACTCTAGCTCATAGTCTTAGGACCCTGGAGATTACCTAATCTGCTGAGCCTTGTTAACCAAAATCCTGACCTCATCTTTGGACTCAGGATTGACCCTTGCTGTCTCTAGAAGTAGTTTTTTTCCTTGCAGGCGCCAAAGGCGTTTGCTGCCATAGTAAAAAAGGACAACTGATAACATGTTTACTTTTTTTTTCTGGAATATTCAGGCTTTGCTGAGGGATATTTAAGGCATAGACATCCAGGTAGATATTCTGAAAGAGGTGCTATAAGAAAGCTTTTGTGTTACAGTGTTCAAAATTGCAGCATTCAACATTTAGACACCTATTATTCAGTTCAGTTTACTGGGAAATGAGTTATATTTGTGTTAAGCACAGCTATCGGATGGGGTACTTTGGCCAAATAAATGTTACCTGCTCTGTAAATCTTAACGGAACAAAAAATGACTTGGTATGTGCAATACAATGTTAAGTTGGTTCTTTAAATTTCAGTTCATTGAAATGAAGGTACCTAAGAGCACACATGCTTAAGGACATGTGTGTTAGGCGGCAACCATTGGTAGCTAAACGTTGGTGATAAAGGCGCAGCTGGTTTCTTGTCTTCTCTGTGAATCTGGAAAATACTTGTTAAGTACTGTAGAGGTCAAGGACAAATGTCATAAGCTTATGGACATCATTCTAAGAAATTACCTCATCACAATACTATGTTTCCAAGTGAAGATCTGTTTTGTGACACTGAAGGAGAGCTTAATTGTTTTCTTATATTTTATTTTCAAGCACTGGAGCCATTTGGCCTTAGCTGACTTCTTAAACTGATTGTTCAGACATTTGAGGAGTACGACTCTCCTCCTAGAGATAGTTTCTTTGTGATTAAGCTTCAGTATGCATGTTTTGCCTTCCTTCTCAGTATATTTTTCACCTCAAGTATTTTGTCTTCTCAGTATATACCATAAAAGAGGCTTGGGGGAAAGCCAGCAATTCCACATACAAAAATCTCTGAAACAATTTTTTCCTGTTACACACATTGCTTTGCTCTGTTCTCAGTGCAGTATTAATTTCACTCAAATTGAAATGTAACTATATGTATACATAAAATACATATGCACACACATATTTGTACCTGCATGCACACACATAAATACATCCCTTTTTACACAAACAGCCACGCTCGTACCTGACTTAAACAGTCAGTGTGTGGCAAGCTCTCTCTCAGCTGCTGTAATAAATGGATATTGTTTTTAAGACTGCAAATGGTATAGCTTTGTGGCATAGGAGCATTTTTGAGTCATGTACTGATGTAATATGTTTTGATGCTATTGATGGCAACATGTGTGCATTGAACAGTGTTGTCCTGAATGATGTTAGTTTATAGAAATTTAAGACACTCAGTAGTATAAAGTATCAAAGCATTGACTCTTTTTGATCGAGCATGTGGAAATGTACCTGTGGATTTGCACCAAATCAATCTGTGGCTGCATTATTCACAACACATGATTACTGATGATTGTTGTGATGAAATTTTTCAAGGATTATTGTGAATCATCTGCTTTTGTAGCAGCACAGTTTATAACCCCTATGCAGTGGGAACACAAATAGTAAAAAATGACGTAGAACTGATGTTTGGCTTTTTTATTCATTAAAGCATTCTCAGAAGAGAAGCTTATCAGGAGTTGTATCTTGTTCTTTTCTTTACACTCCCTGAAGTCCTCTGACTTTCTTCATAGAGCTTACAACTGCAATCCACTTTTTAGTGTAGTCACTTTTTTACTTTGTGATGAATGCTAAATGTTAGCTATATTAGGAACCCTTTATTCAACTTCAATTCAAACACTTTATTTGGTTTTTGTTATGGTATATTTTCCAAGAAACAATCCATTGAGTTAACTTGAACAAAGCATACCAGAAAATGAAGGGGGGAAAATATATTTTGATATATTTAATAGTTGTGATGTGAATCATCTGAAACAGCCTTGTGGGAATATTCAGAAGTTCAGAGTGAAATATATACGTATATTGTTGCTGTATGAGGGCCAGAAATGTTACAAAATATTCTCAGAACTCTATAGGTTAATTCATGTGGGCACAAACCTTGAAAAAACAAATATAGCTTTTCCTCATATGTCTGATAATACTCTTCTTGACCAGTAAGACCACAGCTGATTCCTAATACAAATCTGATATCGTCTTGATTTTCAGTGTTCCCCTTTCTGATGCTTAGATGCATGAGATACAGTAAGATTCAAAAGGCTAGAAAGATGATTTTACTGCAGACTGAATTTTGAAAAAAAAATTTAATTAGCTGTTACAGGAATTTCTGTGGGTGTGGTGTATGAAGGCACGGACTCTGGTTGTGATAAGCACGAAATCGTTTATTGCTTCTCAAGCCTCGGCTTTTATACCCGACCTCTAAAACTTTCCATGCACCTGCTAGGCAAGTAAACACATATTTCAGATCACTAACCCAGTTGCCTTATTCAGTTCCCACCAAGACAAGCACGCAAAGCTGTGTTCCTGTTCCATATTTATATTGAACCAGTTCCTCTTCGTTCCATCCATATCAATATCTGTGTTCCTGTTTCTGTGTGCTCTGTTAACTGTGACTTTGGCCTTACGCAGGCCTCTGCTTGTAAATCTGCCACACTGTGAGTTTTGCAGCAATTTGCCTGACCACGCAACGTTAAAAATTATTTTGAAACATCTTGGTATTGTCTTTACAGATATTTCTGTGGTTGTTCTGAAGTAGCACGTAAAGTAGCCTTAAAATAGCTTTTGCTTCCACTATTAAAATGGAAAAGAATGCTAAAATAAGAAATATCTTATGACACTCTAGGCCTGTGTTCTTTGCTGGCATTTTAGATTAGGGTGTTCTCCAGTCAGTTCCATTTATTATGGAGCTCAGAGTGCATTGAACTGGTTTCCTTTCAGCTGAAGCTAAACTGGAAGGTGTTATGAAGGTATGAATCAAGTTAATGCACTCCAGCCAGAGATGGATATTGACCCCATACTAGCCGTATGAGAGCTAGTCTGAAGTAATTCCCCTGCCATGGAACATGTGCAGTATGGACATCAGGTCTTTGTGACCAACTATCTCATTCCATGTATTAGTACATAACAATCTGCCACTGCAGATACTGCCTAGAACGCGCCTGCACTCGTGCATTTTTTGGTTTAACTGTTCTGAAATATAATTATACCAGGTCAGCTCGAATACGTATGTAAAACCCCAACCAGACAGACTGAGCCACATTAGAAGGTTCCACAGGTACGTAAGCAATATCAGTATCACATGCTTAACCAATGCAGCGTGGGAGAGTTCATCAATGATGGACTGCATATCTAGAATATAGATTTAAAAATAATAGATACAGAAAGAAGAGGAAAGAGCTGTCTTTCTGTGAAAAGAAGTTTTCAAAGCAGTCTATATGAGATTTTTGAAGAAATATGGGTGGACTAGGAAATTAAAGCTTGAAATTAAAAAGAGGATATACTGACAATACAAATTTGCTATGCACTGTGTGATCAGAGGGAGCAGCATGACAGGATGATAAAAGAAATCAAAAGGGGAAACTGTCTAACCTCCACTCCCAGGCACAGCTATTTACAGTGAGTGGTAAGCATGAACCACTTGGGATGATGGATGACTCTGTTTTCCTGTTCCTAATAATGTCCTTGAGTGGGCTAATCATTGCTCTGAGAACATGGCAAATTGCATGTGCTGTCCTATTTTCATGGGAAGGATATAGTGTGTACAAGTTTTTGATGTTGTTACCATTATTATAATGATCAGTATTAACAGCGTGACTATGTGAGTCCTGGCAGGAAAGAAAGACTTTGCAGTGCTTAAATGCATAAGCATATATGCATGTACATGCGCATTCTTGTTCTATAGTACTTGAAATCTAAAAAGTATGACTTCTGGTTTCTTCTATAAGGCCAAGGAAATACTAGTAGCCTTGACCAAATCTGAAGGTAGCGTAAAATGGGAATACAGTTCACAGAAATGTTGAATAATCAGCCTGATTAGCAGGACACAAAAGAGGGGATCTAAATGGT
>VXBO01006720.1:116590-155218 GCA_013400135.1 Rhinoptilus africanus
AGCAGTTTGATTTTTGTAGAACCCATACACTTAAGTCGCTGATCTAACTTCAGCCATCTAAAATTCGGCATTGAGTTTTAACGTACTCATTTTGGCTATTCATCTAAGGTCAATCAAGAAAGAGAGAGTGGCAGCCCTAGAAGCTGACTTGTCCTACCTCTCTGAACTACTGAGGGGTTTAGGGTGTGATCACTTTCAAGAGTCCTTATTTCTCTCCATAACTATAAAGTGGCTTATAAAACCGTGTATATTAAATAAGTTTTTATTTAGAAGGCTGAAGTTATTTGAGCTGAAAATAAAAAAAAAAAAAAAACATTTCCAGAATTTCCAGAAAGCAAACCATCTCACCCTCAAACTGGCATAATACAGATGAAAGATGGGTTGAGACACTATTTTAGACTAACACCTTTTTAGAAAGCAGTGGTGGGATGCACATAACCTCCTCTTTACAGCAGAGGCTGGCACCTGAGTTAGTCTCCTTAGCCTTCTCTTCTAGTCAATGAAGAGAAGAATGTGAATCAGAGGGGCAGTTCATTTCATCCTAAAGGAGTTGCCTAAAATATTTCAGATATATTGTGCCCTAGTACACCTATTTCCTTTTATGTAAGGAGCCTGGGGACAGTACTTCATGTGCAGGAATCTGTGTTGTGGAAGTTTGAAGTTAAGTGATATGTCAGCTTCTGAAAATTCAATCCTTATCACCTAAAAACAAACAAAGGACTTAATATAGTGTTATTAATACTAATAAATACCTGTTCATGCCTTCGTTGTTCACACTAGATGTATGTAGGCAAGCAATTTCAATGGGCCACTTGTATAACAAAAAGCTATTCACCAGTAAGAAGAGCAAGAGAACTGGAAGCAAACTTTACATTGCATTGCAATGGGTTAGTCATTTGGGAATGGGGAGAAATACTAAAAATGGTGGCTTTCACCCTGTTACTAGTGTAGTAACGTGGCCACTACACTTTGGACCATATGATAGAAGTGAATCACTGAATCACATGAATCGCTGTGGTCCTCAGCAATCTAGGCACCAGGAAAATCTAGTGCTTTACTGAAGCTAGAAATATTGTGTAAAGACAAATAATTAAATGCAGTCTGTAGATGGGAAGTTGTTTCTCTGTCTTGCCTGTCAAAGCTTCTCAGAACTGCCATTCTAAGTAGAATATAGATAATAGTAGAAGACTAAACTAAAGAATATCTTTTAAAGGTTGAAAATACCCAAATTCTACTGGCATATGAGAAGAGCAATTTGGAAGGAATTTCAAAGGAAAGAAATATGACTAAAAGCAGGGTGGAAGCAAATAAATAAGTCCAAGAAAATAAGGACATCTTTTCTTTTTCTTTAGGAGATTTTGTTGATGATTCTTCTCCCTCTCTGAAAGCTCCTGTTTCTATTTTCTTTGGTAATCTGCCTGAGTGATTGCACCGTGTTTGTTAGCAGAACATATGGTTACTACCTGACCCTGTATATGCAATCAGGCAGAATCCAGGCAGAGAACCAGTCATCACTGCACACTGAAATGTTTCTGAAAATGATCATTTGATGTGACCATTTTTCTTCTGGGTCTCTGTTGCTGCTGTCAACAACCAACTTAGCAAAATGATCAAGAATATATTTGTCTCTGGGGATATATGTCTGCCCTGTTGCTGGGTATCTACTGTACAATATGCCCTAGGGCGTGAAAGGGTGTCAAACCTGACAAGGACTACAACATGTGCTCATTACAGAAACACTGCCATTTCCTTAACCCTTCCATGGCCTGCTCAGGTATAGCAAGAACTAAGACCTTGTCCTTAACAGAGACAAAGATGTCATAAAACCAAAAATAAATAAAAAGAGTGGGAAAGATTTTCACACTCAACTCTTGCTCTACCCAGATCCACAATGTATGTTTACTGTTGGAATCTTACTAATTAAAAAAAAAAAAAAACAACATATTTTTTTGAATATAACATTATATTCTTAGAAATGGAGTTTTGAATTTGAAAATTGCACTGATTCTTCTTTTAAACATAGCTACAGAATTCCTTCCACGTATTCTTGTGCATAATTACCATTTATAGCAATAACCTGACGTGGGTCTATGGGCACTAATTACAAAGAGTAAAGTCAATAAAATGGTTAAGGGAGCTTCCTTGTTTTCTGTCATTCAAGGCTTACTTGAAGTCAGAAAATTTGTTTCATGTTGTTCTTTTTGTGCAGTCCTGTGATGATAACTCTACGCTGGATTTCACTGGGGTTTAGCTACCTAGATTCCTAGCCTTAACAACATTTTGTAGTGAAAGGATGTTTTCTAAAGGAGAGAAATCATATTGGCATTTTTACTCTGTGCTCACAGAAAGGTCACATTTCCTTTTTCATACCATATTGAAGATGGAAGGAAAAATCTAATATACAGATGACATATAAACTACTCTGCATCTTTTCCTGTGGTCGTGTTTTGATGGGAAAAGCCTTTTCTTAGGCATTTGCACAAAAAGAAAATCAGTGTGTCTGTGTTCTGCCTCACTATTCAACTATGTAATGCCATTCAAATGTCCTGAAGTTTACAAAGGCAGATAAAGGCTTGTGTATCTTGAAGCTGTTCATACCAATTCCTTTGCATTGTATCTTTAATCTAATCTAAGCAGGAGTTCTTTCTTCTCCCTCCAAGAAGAGCTACTGTCCTGTACAGGTGACAGCACAGCAGAAGCCACTGTTGGCATTAACTTTGAGGATTCAAAAGACATAAATTTGCTGATGAGTAAAATCAAAGAGAGAGCTAGCAGTGGCTTTACATTTAGAGACTTGATCCATTGCCTGTGGACAGCACAGGAAATGGGGTGACCACCACTGGTTTCTCTGAGATTTTTTTCCTGTTTTATACCAAAATTTGCAGCAAGTACTTAAAAAGTAAAGGTGTTGTCTTTTTCTTTTTTTTTTTTTATTTGTAGTATTAATGACACAAAAATATATTTCATCAGATATTTTATATCCTCCTCAATGGTGTTCCACTAAGCTCATGACCCATCTTTGATTAGAAATTTTAAAAAATGATTGAAATAAAAAAGGTCTAAAATTATTTTGTTGTGAATAATCCTTTGGTAGTTAGAACACTTCCTACTTTACTACCTTCCTTCGTTTATTCCTCCCCCCTCCAACCACCATAATCTAATTCTAATTTTTTTAAAAAAATTTTATCATCTACAGGTCACTGACTTAAATGGTGACTGCATCAATTTTTTATTGTAGCATGCCTTTTTATTGTACATGCCTTTGTTCTGCTTGGACATTCAAGAGCTTTTTGCTGGTTTTGCTTTTGTGTGGCTTGTTGTTGTTGTTTTTGTTTGTCTGCTTTGTTTGCTTTGTTTTTCCTTTGCTTAGCATAGTCTTAATTATATTTTTTTTCAAAAGCATGCAAGAAAAATTACATTCCTTTAGACTGACTTTTCTCAATTAAATCAAAGCTATCAGATAAGATCAGGGAAAATGCTTGCAAAGCAGTAGTCAAAGAGAATGTGCTTCTTCATGTTAAATAAACTTTGAGAAAAAATATTCTAAATCATCTCAGTAGTATTATTTGTTGCATGCAATCACAGATTATATTTGAACAAGGAAATAGAAACATGATCCGAATTTCCCCCAAAATAAACAGAAATAGGATATTTTGTGTGTCTGTATCTATAAATAATAAATGTCTTAAAGTTTGTACATGGTAAATAAATCAGTAGTTTAGGGCAGACCTTAATTCTGCTCTCACATCACTTTTACTGCTGCAATGACTTCAGTGAAATTTCAGTGGAATGGAGATTCACTGGTTGATGAGAAGAATTAAGCTCCTTGGTCTGATGCAATGAGTCTGAATTACAGGCATTTGACCGAGGCAATTTCATTAGTGATTAAAAAGCATACAGAAACCATATATATGGGGCATAAGGGACAATAACTGGAAGTTTTGGAACAGGTTCAAGGAGGAAAATTCTGTTATTTCACAAATTTTAAAGGCATTTTTGTTCCTTATTCCCCTTGCTGCCTGTGGCTCCTTACAGGCATTCCTACTTGCAATGGAGCAAATGCTTGTTGGGGTCTTTGGTGGATAGATAATGTTTAGTTAAAACTGCCCAATTTTAAATGGAAAAGGTAATTTACATCATCCCATTAACCTGGTACCCCATGAGCCTACATGGATATAAGATAGCTGAGGAAAGGGGTTGCAGTGCAGGAGTAGAAATGTGAAGCAGTGAAAATTATACGATCTCAACTCTTTGTAGAACTCCACATCACTTCTGGCTTAATGAGAATGAGCACCTCTTAGGCACCTACTGCTGGCAGGAGAGAGGGACGACTCCTCACCTACAACTTAGTTTACCTGCCCTGAGTTACTTTCTCTAGGCTTGTACTGATCAGGAAAGAAAACCCAAAAGATTTATCTTGTCCTGAAAAGAAAACTTAAGGCTGCGGTTTGCAGCTGCAAAGGGTCATGTCCCCTCCTGCACACTAGCACCATGCTCAGCCTTTCAGAGAGCACTCACAGACTCTCTTTGCTACTCAGTAATGCCCTCGGAGTTATTATGTCTGCCTACATTGTGGGTGTAGTAAAGAGCCAAATGTGCTTTTCGCACATGACGCTGCTGTGGCGCAGCCCCTCTGCCCTGCTGCATCTCTCCACACCAGCTGGCTCTTCTGGCGTGAGTCTGGAAGTGGAGAGAGTCAGGAACCCGCAGTGGTTTGTCAAGTTAGAAAGAACCCCAGCAGGTGAACAGAAAAGGTGTAGGTAATAGTGAACACCATACACTTTGCTTGTGTTACTGACAACTGGAGTTTCAGTTTAATTATTCATATGAATACTTTGCTGGAATATTGCTGTTGTAAATGTGCTCTTCCATATTTTATAAAAGTAACAAATGTAAGGACTAAAGACTGGAAGCAGTATTCAGTCTGAGTGGCAGGGCAGCAAATTGGGCTGCTCTTCAAAAGAGGGGACAGAGGAGAAAGAGCAGAACCATCTTCCTTTGTTACGTCAGAGTAGCAGTACCGTGCCTCCCCAGATCCCAGTGCAGATCAAGGACTTCAATATGTTGCAAAAAACCCCTTTGCACTACATAAATTTCATACCTATGGAGCTACTGTCACTGTTTAACCATTCTACATGTCAGAGAAAAATTGTTGCATATGAAGATATTGTAAGGGACCTGTAAAGAGCCCAAGCAGCTGGTCCCATTTTGCACAGTGGAACTACAATCCCTCTTTTTACTTAGGCCCGATGCGTTGGGGCAGGCTATGACCTTAAGAAAAGGCACTGTGTTATGATTTTACTTCCCTGCTAAAGATGCGTCTGTGCCATGATATTCCAGACAGATGTTTGTCTAACCTATTCTTAAAGACCTCCAGTGGTGGAGAATCCACAATGTCCCCAGACAATCTATTTCATTGCTTCATTATCATTACTGCTAGAAATGTTCTTAAATTGTGTTTCTATCATAATTGTTTGTAGTTACAAGTGACTGATTTCCAGAATGTCAGATGTGTGAATAAAAGGGACTGTTCCTTCATAAGTCCTCCATTATCACTTTTTGACAAATTTAAATAAAACATTGTCTGTATTGAGAAAAGGGTCATTCTAGAAAACGTTTAATTCCTTGTACTACCTAGGACAAACTATATCACAGTTCCTAGCAATTCAATGCCACTGAAATAGTGAAAAATGTCCAGAAACCGGTTGTGAACACCATCATAGAAATCTTGGAGGAAAACTTTCTGATGGGTAATATGTGAAAATTTTCATATGGGTGTAGGTATTTGTAGACCCTCAGTCTTTCCTCCATTTTGACATGATGCAGCAATTTAATTTTGCAATAAACTGAGTATATTGCTCAGTTTTAAATTGTTATAAAGGTACTGTTAGAGAAAATTAGTCTACTCACTTTATTCTTTCCACTGTACTAAGGAAAGAAGAAAAAACCTGTATACTCATTACTTTGTATAAAGAAAAATGTACCCAAGTCCAAACTGCATGTAGAATATCACTCCGATTCAGTAATGTTTGTACTTTGTATAAATATAACTGCCTATAGAAGTAAGGCAGTAGGAAATCAAGCCCACCAGAAATCTGCCTTTCCAGATGCAGTTTCATTTGAAGTCCAACTGTGAAACTTTGTGAATTGCCCCAGATCTTGAAAAAAATAATTTTGGATGAGTAAGCTCTGTAGACATCCTCTAATTGTAAAAACTAATGGAGTCAGCAATGAATGTGGGCTGGTTAATTAAGTTAATGCTTAATTTACAGCTTATCAAACCAGTATGAAGTATTTATACATCAGAAAGGCACAGGACAGTACAAAAAGTAAAATAGTTTAAGCTACAAATAAAGAAAGTTCATTAAAAGACTATACACAGATTTCTTATGCCATATCAGCAACAATACTCACTTTATACAAAAGGTCATATGGTGTCTACAATCTATATGTAAATGCTGACTCTAAGATCGCTGGGGTTGCTGTGGACACTATGAAGTACAAATAGACTCAGAAGTAAATGAGTAGACTCTGCTATGCTGATGTCTGATCTGTCTAGTTATTGTTAAGTAGAATGTGCTTTGATCTCAAACATAGAATTAAGCAGAAAATCAGCAGCAGTGAATAAAATCTCAAATGATTGCAGAACTTTTCTCCTCGTGGTGATTTTGGAAGAGTAGAACAGTTTAAGGGTCAGGTCATCCAATCAAATGAACTTAATAATATTGCTGTGGCAATGTAATCTCAAGAAGGGATACAATATAATAGCTATTGCAACATGTGACTAAGAAAAAAAAAATTGCATATGTATAGATGTGTACTGGACATGATGGCTAAGTAGCCTGCCTCAGGGACAATAGGGAATAGAACCATCACCACTGCAATTGACTTTTTTCTTTCATGTTTCAGAAGCGTCAGTTTTGCAAAATAATCTAAAAAGAGAATAAAAGAGGTTTGCAAAAGAAAGCCTGAGCAATTGAAAATGAAAATAGAAAGAGAAACGTAATAGAACCTGAAATATGCTAAATCATACCACAATTCATGCGTTACCTTTTCAGCACTACTTCAAATAACAAAATTTGCAACAATGATGCGGGCCAATAATTAACCTTCCTGCTTCATGACACAATAAGTACTGTAGGCACAGCAGTATTACCTATTTATTTCATGTAACATATCCAAGGTTGGTGGATGGCATCTTACAATGAAAGCTGCAGAATCCATAAGGTAAATTGATTAGAAGAAAAGAAAGGTCTGTTTTCAATTCTTGCACGATTTTCTTTCCCTTGGGAAAGAGAAGAGAAACTAAAAAGGGAATGAGAATGTCTCCTCTGTTCTTAGCTGGGAATTTCCTTTCTGAGTGAGTCACTGGCTGGTGTACGACCATTTCAGCTAGCCTCACAGTACCCCTGCCTGACTATGCATTTTTGGGCAAACAGAACTCAGTTGCCACTGCCTGTCCTTTCCTATGTGAGCTGATGTTCTGTAGCATGAATATCTGGGGAAAAACTTAGCATTTGCTGCTAGTTCACAACCGCTGGTTTAGCAATTGTTGTTATCCTCAGACCTTTCTACTAAGAGTTTTTGAGAGATTCAAAAGTTCTATGTCACATAAATGTGCAAAATAAGGTAGCCATTGCATTTACGAAGGTAGCTGAAGAGATGGATATGGAGATTGAGGCTAGGCATATTCAAAGGATTCACCCACTACGAGTGTTTCAAGCTTGGCACAAATAAATGTTTGGTTTAAACAGAAACATTGTTAAGCATTTCTGATAAGCTTGATCTTAGTGACTTCACAAAGGCCAGACAATGATTCAGTGGGAGATATCAGAACAGACATAGGAAGCCTGAACCCTCAATTCTGCGGTCTAACCACATGGAAAATAACTATATCACATGGGACATAGTCATACACCAAATCAATGTGACAGATCTGTAGTTGTTCAAAAGAACTTTCATATTTGATCTGGATTTAGGCTTATCTATAAATGTGGAGGCACAAAGGAAAAGAAGATTGACAAAACTCAAAGTTAGAAGTAATAGCTTCTGATGCTCTTGATCACCTTCTGCATCAGAAACTCTTAATGAATGTTTGGTTGCAGTGCTGCAGCATACTGCCAAGGTGACCATCTGTCAGTTAGCTTTCAGGGAAACTACAGAAATTCTCTTCTAAATTAGGATTGTTATTTTATTTTTAAACTGGGGAAGGGGGTTCTTTATAAACATCTTAAATCTACCTGATGACTTCATGGGCTAAATTGTTAATAGGATAAGAATTCTCGGCAATAAGTAAATAAATCAATTCTCATCAGATACAAAACTCATGCAGAGACTGAATGATGAGGGCCAAAGCTACCATGGAAACTTGAATCAAATTTATTAGCAGATGTTCCGTGGTGCAGAAGAATTATACATGAATAATAAAGTGCAATACTAGCTGAGAGCTCTCTACTTCCCTCTTTTCCCAGGAAGTACCTTTTAATGGAGGTCTTTTCCCAGAAGCTTAACATTGTGTTGAATTATAATTAAGCCATATTGAGAAAACATTCAAGTGACAATGATTTACAAATGATGAAACTATTTTGGACTTAGCTTAAGGCTTTACTGACTAGAATGATTTCCCTGTTATGACCGTATATCTGTTAAGAAACTTGATTCAAATGTAAAAACTGTTACGGGGATTTTTGAGATAATGAAAGAAAAAAGAAATTGAAGGTGTTTTCTGCAGTTTTCTCTTGTTGTTTAGTTACCTAAAACTTTGTTTAATTGCCAAAGATCGAGAAACAAAAGTTCATAACAAATGTAAGTGCATGAACCTGTAAGATTTTTACCTTGCCTGCCTGTCATAGATAAGAACACTTTGTTTTATGACCTGTTTAACCAACCCAGCAGTAATACCCAGTGGCATGGGTTGGAAGAGCCAAAAGCCACACACTTTCACCTTCCCCAGAGATATTGCCATTGTCATGGTCCCCCTCTGTGAAATTGAACTGTGGTTTCTTTCTGTCTCTGAGACAAACTATACCTCATCAAGACAATTTTTACTTTAAGCAGCAACAAGGAACTATAGCCCTCTGGTCAGGGAGCTTAATTCATCACCTAAAAAAGGGGTCCTAAGAAGTGCAGAGATTGATAGTAGTATCCTAAAGGCTAAGAGACTGAGGATGACAGATATGAATGAAGAATAATGGGTGGAAATGTAAAGATGTTTTTTCTTTCTGTGTGAGATTTTACAGTTGTTACCATAAGTATCTACAGGACAGATCCAAGGTGACCCAAATGTCTGAAGTATAGAGAAAGATTTGAAGCTATGGGCAACTAATTCAGTCATCTTGCGTAGGCATGTCCAGCTTAAAAGGTGAATTTTTGGCCAGTTAAATGCTGCCCCTCTCCTCCTTCTGCAAGTCATTGAACTTGAAACTGAAGACAAAGGCAACATTTTGGTAAATCAGAACATTCATTTCTATGCAAGGCACTGTTTCCTGATCCTCCAGCCACATCCACGCTAGTGTCCAGTGTCCTGGTGCAGCTTCACCAGCCAGGGGAAAGGGAATTTATTCTTTTCCCTTTCCAGTGCATTACTTTCATTGCTAAGTTTACTGCTGAGAGCAAGCACAGGCTCTACAGCTTGACTGAATTGGTTGTAAATTCACAAGTATGCTGAACATGCTAACAATGTGTTTACAAAGTGGATCCTGGTACGTTTGGGGGCCTGCATTACCCGAGGCCTGATGATGCTTGCCAGAGGGCATATTTCTAAAGCACCCCAATCGGATTCTAAATCAATGTTTTTCTTCTTATATTTGCTTTATTGCAGGAACCTTTCAAGGTAAATTGATCCACATAATAATCTTTAATGTCTCACTGGTGATCTCTACTGTTGAAAGTGAATACTGGAATAGCAGATAAATTATTCAAGCAAAATTATTAACAGAAGATTCATATTCTTTAAATGCGCCATCACAAGTCAATTTGGGGTATATAATTGCACATTTTGTTAGCTTCCTTCCTAAAGATATACTCAGAATCCACTATCTGTAAGAGGCAACTTAAACTGAAGAAGCTTAGAATAAAAGAAAAAAAAAAAAGGCTGAAAAACCCCTCATATTTAGTATCTCCTTTCTAGCTCATATGAATACGATGAGGACGTCTGAAATGCATACATGACAAAAGACTGTGACACACTCCCAGCTTCTAGTTTTATATAGGACTGAAGATATCTTTATTTTGCCACAGCTCATCATATCTCTTGTGTAAACCCACTATCTAGTGGGAAATGAATGTGTGCAGACTCTTGACTCTCCCCTCTCCCTTAGAAAAAGTTCCTCCTAACAGTAGATTCATATCAGGATACTGCAATTCACTGTGTTTCCAGTTAATTGGCAAAACCTAGACTTTTTAATATCTGAATTCAGGGAACTGTAGAAGAACAGTTCTGATAAGGACTTTGAATGCCCATGCTCCAGCTTTATGAAGATCAATTATGTCTATAGGATTTGTCTGTGATAATTTCCAAACTTTAGGGCAGTATTGTTTAGTCTTTATTAAGGTGTACTTCCTACTGAAGTTCATGAGTCCTTAGATGAAGAAAGACTGAAGGATATGACTATACATTAATCCCATAGAAAAATTTGACCTTTAAAAATATGATTTCTATTACTGTGGTCATTTTTTATTTTACTTAAATTAGCTGTTACTTAGCATCATGCTAGTATTTCACTATTGTTTTTTACAGTTTTTATATGTTTATTGTTTTGTACTTTTTATTATGCTACATATCTTTGTGAGGTTATTTTCCTTTTTACACTGCAACCTATATATATGCTATGTACTGCAATTTTATCAACTGGGCTTTTAAAGGATACCTGGAATAAATATGCCTTAGTTTTAAAGAAATACGTGACACATCTTGTTATTTGAATTTTTTAGTGGGTACGCAATGAAATTTACTGCTCAGAATTGATGGGCAACAAATCCAGCAACAGATAGATGGATTCATCAGTTCCTTATTAAAAGGAAAAGTAAAGCACATAGCTAAAGGTCAGAGTATGAATAGTCAGCGTGGATAAGAGGCTGAAGTGATGACATTGAAGGAAAGCAGTTCCATATTCAGTACTGTATTTGAGACTTGTAGAATTGTTAGTTATCTCTAAATTGCCAGTTGAGGTTCAGTAGCAGATCTTATGTAGCAGAATCTCTTCTAGTGTGGTAGTCATTCTTAGAAAATAAAATAAATTGATTTTTACTTTAGGTAACTAAACAACGCCACCACAGAATGAACACTACTACTCATATGAAACATATACCTGGAAATGTTAGGAACACCATTATGTAAGCCAAACCAGAAAGTCAATGGGTCTAACTAACCTAAATTTCTGCACAGCTGTTTGCAGTGTTTGTGGTATTAGGTTTGGACAGCAAGTACCATGTGGTAAGTTAAGTGTACAGTCCTACCTGCTTCCTCCGTGAATGAGAAGCGATGAAGGGCAAATCATGCTACAAAAGCTGGAACGGTAATACATCTTTGAAATTATGTCTTTAAAGTAAATCTTCACTAAACACTGCTCTTGGAAGACAACACAGTTTTTCTTTAGACTCGCTGCCTTGCTGATTCTGCTGTTACCAGGTAAAGTTAACCTGCTGTTGGTAGTGTTCGGAAGCTGACTTAAAGCTTTAGAGGGGATTTGACTCATTTATCTTTAGCTGTCCAGAAATTAGGGAAGTGTCTATGTCATACAACTGGTCATCTAGTGTCAGGTGAAGTAAGCCGCCTGACCTTCCCTCTCTTCAATATCTTTTACATCTTGTGTAATATCTTTCATCTGTATGCAAATTTCTGCAATACTTTAGGAGTCACAAGTGGCCTGACACATTTTTGTTTAAGCCACTGAGTCCCACCCCTGCATGGCCAGCCGAAGCAAGGTGTTGAAATACATAGTCAAAAGGAAGAAATAAGTACCTCCATAACCATTAAGCAGATTAATCATTCTTTGGAAATACCAGCCCCTCTGATTTACTACACAGAGTAGACAATTTTGAGATGGCTGAAGTTAAACAAGATGAATGTCTGTCTTGGAGACACAGGTGTTAAAGAAGTAACATTTACAAATGGATGTGCACGAGAAAGAATTTGTTGCCCACAAAACACATAGGCCTCTGTGTTATCCCCTGCATGAAGAGCCATTTCATTCCTATTTTTAATTTAAGGTTCTGTATGATGAAACTTCAATATTTCACACTAAACTAAAATAGAAATTTCCAGGTCATTCTCTGTGAAGTGTATTTCAGTTTTTCATGAGAAAAAAGCTCTGCATCTGAACTCCTGAAGCTGGGGAGGGAAAGTAATCCATGTCTTCAGCTCCCTGGACAAATGTTTTAAATACTAAATAGTATATAGTACTCAATATTGCTTTAAATGTAGTTACTGGTAGCTCAATTTCTGTCTGATTTTTTTTATTAAAAAAAGCTATTCCTGCATTTGCCAGAGGCCCAGTCTGATACTGTGTCACAAAGACATATTGGTATACCAGTTTAAAGGTGGGACTAAGCTTGACCCTTATACCTGGCCTCATCACTCCAGTAGCAACCTGGGGACCTCTCTGTGAATTGTGTGGAGGTTGGATGACAGTGCCTTTATTTTCTAGGATTACTTGTTCTCAGACTATTTTCTTGAGAGGGCATCAGGGTACGGCCTCCTCCTCCAGACTGAGAACTGTAGGTTTAACTTTCCTTTTCTTCCTTCCCTCTATGCATAACAGCACAGCAGAGGAAGAGAGAACAGCGACCAATCTCGTGAAAATTAAATGAGTCATTAGGTTACACCTGTCTCCAATAAGAGCATCTGATTATTTCTCTGAGAGTGCAGGAAAATGAAAATCAGGACAACACAACAACAAATAACTATCTGGAGAACAAGGAGAACCTGGGAACCTATCTGATCCTTGGAAGGATCTTTAAGTTTGACCAGACTGACTGAAGTGTTTTCTCCTCCATTTTAATTCTGGAGAAAGCGTCAAAGGGAAGGTGGTGTGGGTGGTATTACCACAGCGCAGCTTTTGGGGTGTGGGTGGTATTACCACAGCGCAGCTTTTGGGGACCCAGAGCATGTGTCTGGCCTTGCTGGCAGCAGGGCATGGCAGCACAAGCCCTGTCTGATCCTCAGCCATGGCAGCACATCTCCCAGGAAGACAGAATTCTCCATATGCACTTACACATGAGAACTTCTTATCCTGTGTTGGTTGTAGACAAACACAGACACCCCAAAGCATCACTCCTGTCTGTCCTCTTCTTTGCAGACTCCCTTCTCCAATAGCCGTTTTTTGAAAAGAAAAAAAAAAAAATAACATGGGAGTAGATTGTCTTTGGAAGTATTTCCCAAGAGCTGCTTGGGAAATCTGTCCCTTAAGTGTATTTCGTATCCTTCCTTTTTTTCTTTTCTTAGAAGCAGTCTTTTTGAGACACTTGGATTATTTTCTCCTCTGTAATTTGACTAGTTTTATGAAATAACCCTTCAAATCAACTGTTAATGAATTAATAATGTTCATGCAGGTTGCAAATACATGCATTATATGTCATAATTTAATTTGTTTTCCCACACATGTCAACAGATTAAGCCAAATCTGATGATGGTGCCTCTGTGGGTCACAGACATGATACTGCAGTTTGTGGGTTTTTAGCACTGCAAAAATTTCTCTCACTTTACTGGAATATGAAATTTAAATTGCTAGCTCAAATATTATAGGTTTTAAACTTTTGAAACTATTAGTACAATAAGCATCCTCTCTCTAGGTACATAGTGGCACAAATATGATTTGCAGTTTGAACTCTGAAAAATGCATTTC
Organism: Rhinoptilus africanus; assembly: GCA_013400135.1. Lineage (NCBI taxonomy): Eukaryota > Metazoa > Chordata > Aves > Charadriiformes > Glareolidae > Rhinoptilus > Rhinoptilus africanus. Next base: position 130,435 of record VXBO01006720.1, read on the forward strand.
TTCCTTCCTATCATAAGCTCAAAACAAATATTTCAGGAAAAATGCAGTTTTCAATTTCTTAAGTTCATCACCTTACAGTGTTATTTAGGGAAGACTTGTCTAATAAGCTTCACAGTTTCTACTGGGCCAAAAATAGGCAGGTCTTCCACAGGTCTTTGTCACATCTCCAGATTTTTACATGTGTTTTAGACATTTTAGGGCTTCTCAAATAGTACAGAATGCCATTATGGTGCTCAGATAAAATAAGGTCATGGTTATAAAATTCCTATTATAACCTACAGAGATTTAGCACCTACTATATATGAAGCTTAGGGGGTGATTCAGCTGACCGGACATGAACTGTCTAAACACAAATGTTTAGCAGCATTTCAGATGCACGGTTTTACACAGTATATCTGCACAGGCTGGTGGACGTGACCCAAGGACTAATGAATGTCCATTGTAACACAAGGGCCCTGTTAGAAGCTAGGATCTATGTAGAGTAGGGGAACTTAAAGCATCTAAACTGATGTTAGAAACTTATGTTTAGTCAGCTAAGTCACATCATAAGGGAAGTGTTTTATTTCACTTTAGGGTGAGATGAATTGCTCTCTCGTCTCTACCTTCTGCATTGATTTTATCTCCACTGACTATATATTGTGAGCTAAACCACTTTGCACTACAGTTGTCTTAATCTGTAGGTAGGTGCCTTAATCAGGCTCTAAATCTGACTTCTAGGCTTGTCTTAAACTTGGAGAAGTGAAGAAATGAATACCAGCCTGAGTAAAGTTTGCCAGTATCTGATTGCTCTTGTCATTAAAATAGTCAAATGTGAGTCATGTACTCATAGCCATCAAAAAGATAAAAAGAATATATTAGTAGCTTAGCTCATCTCTCTTCAACTAAGTGGAGTATACTTCTCAGCAATGTGGCAGATGCAAAGATAAAAGATGGAGCTGTTCTTGTTACCTTCCTTCCAGCCAGCCTCTTCTTAGACGTCTAACACACTCAAGACATCTTGGAGATAGAAGGAGTCAGTGATGGCTCAGAACAGCGCTGAGGTCTGCATGAGGGAGCTATTCATGTCCCTGTGCACCTGCACACATGCCTAGGAGTTGGCAGAAATCTATTTCATAATGTTTCCTTTCCCAGATAACCTTTGATAATCATCCTCCCAATTGCTTTTTTGAAATTAAATGCTGTAATTCCCTACTTGGCTTGAACACCCAGGCTGTACAGTCATCTAGACAAGGGAAGTGAGAAAATGCTGGCTTTATAGGAAAGAGGAGAGAATGTCACAGAGGAAATAAAAACGACTTGTTCTAATGAAGCTTAGCACTTGCAATCACAATGATGTAGTACAGTGACTTCAGACGTAAGCACAGATCTGCAGGATCCCACTACCACATATTTTTACACCCAAGCTTCTTGCAGGATGACATAATTCTCCTTAAGTTAGGCAATACTGGGAAATTTAGGGGTTTGGAAGGGGAATTAGTTTTTGTTTGTTTTAATATTTCCACATTTTTATCTTCCTATTACTGCAAAAACATAATATATCGGAATACAATTTTATATTGCAGTATTTTCATTTCCCACTCTCTCATTCATTCCACTAAAAGACTGCACATATATTTAAAAAGGGTCTGAATATGCTTACATTTCTGAGTAAACTACTGAGATCAGGCTACACAAGATGAGATACCTAAATCCTTCCATAATATCCTTTCTATGCCATCTTGAACTCCAGAGCAGAAGGAGAGGTTCCCAAGGCAGGGAAGGGATTGAAGGGAGTCAGAGTCTTAGAATCATTTTACCTCCAAGCAAAACTAATGTGGTGTAGCAGCACGTCAAATTTTGTACTGTTTGAAAGCAAAGTGTTGTGGTTGAACACAAAGAGAAGGGAAGTGAGAAAATAGCATTTTAAGGGCTACCAATGTATCTTATGGCTCTTACTAGCATTTGCACTTGTCTGTCAAAATACTGCTGCTTCTACACAGTATTTAATTTTAAGATGTATTTAAAAATGCAAATGTGAAGCTCTTTGAACACCTGCAAGTCACATGCAGAAAAAGAAATCCTGCCCTTTCTCAGCTTCTATTCTTCAAGAGCTCAGAGTTTTGTGAGATGGAGGCATGCACATCATACAAGAACTGTTCAAAATCTTACTAGACTGTGATTTATGTGAACAAGTCACTCATTTATATTATCAGTGTGAAAAAGTATGAGAAAACCAGCATGACAGTCCAAAAAATGCTGGAGTTTCTTTTCCTGTTTCAAAATAAAATATCTAGAGAAAGTTGATGTTTGTTTTCAGAATCCAAAGTGAGAAATATCAATATAGACTTTACTGTACTGTAACTTTATCTACAAAAAAAAAAAAAAAGTAAAGATAATGATTGCCCATTCTTCCCGGTTTGTACAGCTTAAGAGGAGAGATGAAGATGCACTGAGGGTAGCACACTGTTGAATTCTGCTGATTTGGTTTCACTTAGAGACTTCAGATATTAAATGCAAATATTTGCTGAAGCCTGCAGATATGTGCTTCTGATACTTTGCATTCAGAAAATGAAGAAGTCGAAAGAAGTTGTATTATATACTTTTTAAAAAGTTGCCGTGCACAGTTGCTTTTTAACTTCCTAGAGTATGCTGTTTTATCCCCTGAGCCCTCTTCCACTGACTAAATACCCCTTACAGGGAGTTACTCCATTTTTCTTTTGACGAACTCTGAGTTGAAGGGTCCCATATCAACCCAGTGTGCAGCTGAGGTGCAGATAGGGCAAGCACTGAGACTAAGGAAACATTTCCTCGTTCATTAAGTCAAGTTCAATTTCTTAAATTAAAAACTTTCTAATAAACCCCAAAAGATCAGAGAGTACAAGGCAGACTAGAAAGAAACCCCTTAAATTCTGATAAACTATAATTAATAGCTGAAACAATTTTGTTTTCTGGATTTTTTTTAAGAGTATGCACTCCCAATGAATAAAATTGTCTTTTGTCATTCCAAAAATGCAGCCAGAATGAAAACAACGAAGAATGTCACAGTTAACGAATTGATGACGGTCTTCTTTCTTTTCTTCATACAGAGCTAAACCAAACAGCTTTAGGTGGCATTACCACACATTTCAAAGAAATATGGTCAATTGTTAGGCTACATGTCTTCTCTCAAGCACTTTCCTCTTTGATTTTCTTGCTGCAGAAAAGCTGAAAAATGTCAACTTCAAGAAATATGGTACACATAGGACTTCCCCGTGCGTAGATTTCAGAAGAATCTGTGTCATGAAAATATTTGTAAGAACTTCCTTTCTTTGGAGAATTTTATTCTGCTCCGTCATTAAACTTAGTGGTGCTAAAACCAATCTTCTCTTTCTGCATTGATTTCAATATATTACTTTGTTTTACCAGTTGCTGATTGAAGCAAGAATGTTCTGTTCTCTTTATTCTGTTCTCTCCTACCTATTTGCTTCAAAAGTATGATATCATTGTTAATTTTTTTTGATGCTTCTGTTGTTCAGATAGTTCAATTTTAACTCAGTTTTATGCATCTTTCTTCCCTATGATGCTGTTTATTCCTTATTGTCATTTTTATGTTGGATATATTTAGATAGATAAAGGTATTTTACAAGGTTGGCTAAATGATGACTTATAACAAGCCAGTTTGTCTTTGTCTATCAACGTCTATGTACTGGTGACCTAGATCAATCCTGTGTGGCTGGTGACCTCTATTTTTGACTTATCGTGTATATCTGTGAAGTGAGGGAGACTATTAGTTTCCTATACTTGTCATAGACATGTAATTGTCACTGCAAGTAGACAATAAAACATCAGTTCCTTGCTGAACTACAATTTGAAATGGACTAGAAAGAGGTACTTCATAAAGATCTAGAGTTAGCTTTATATGAAAGTAGTGTGATACACCAAACCACTAGGCTTTTGGGTGCTCAGTTCAAATCAATAATTTTTGTGTCTAGCTCAAATAGCCTACAGCACATCACTGCTTCTGAGTCCATTTTTGCTAAATGATGTCCAGGTGCATGTGGACTGCAAGCACCTGTGATAGTAAATATCTAACATTTTCTCTGCTGCCTTTAACCAAATCCAACAAAACAATTGGCAAATATCATCAATAATGTTTTGTTTTATGTAAAATGATGCATAGCTCATGCTGAAAGCAAGAAAGGGAAGAAGGTTTTGAAAAAGGGCACTCATAAGAAGTTGTTACTAAACTAAGTATACATAATTCATGTATGGATGTCTAAAACCCAAGTGTATATACACTACATTTTCTTTTTACTGTAATTTTTTGGCTGTAGTGGCCCATATAGTGCAGACATTTTCTCTTTTGTAGTTTAAGAAGATCAACAGAAAAGTATACATCTGTGCATGTTCATATGCATACACCTCTTAATTCTTGAGTTTAGAAGAAAGATATCTAGCAGCGCATAAGTATGGTTACTTTTAACCCATTCAATATTTATTCCTCTTTATTTGAGTATGGTGGCATAAATTGAAGTTATGTGTTAAATTGATCCACTAAGTAATTTAGTTTAATTATTAAATTTGATTCAATATTTAATTTAGTTTAATAAAAGTAGGCTTCCATAAATGTATGCACTTAACTGGTATATATTGGGACTGTATAATTTTGAATAGATTAAATATTTAATAGAGAACACTTCTTTGAATTATTCAGTATGCAGACTAGATAACTGATCTACTCTTTCAAAACAGTGGAAATACAAATGACACATTATAATAATAACGTATTTCCAACCAAGAATATGTATAAACCACATTGAACACATTGTTGGTTCATTTCCAGTCAAGCAAACCAATCTTTGCTAATGGAACCGACCATTGAGAATTCATCAAGAAAGCTCCCAGAGCTATTGTAACTCTAATATAGCTCACAAAAACTAGACTATTAGAATATGCAGAATGCTGTGGTGACAAAATGATTTTAAAAATAAATATAACAATATAATTTTCCTCTGTCTTTTGTGAACAGCTAAATGTTCAAAAGATTTGTAGGTAATGCTGCTTTAGTATTCTAGATCAGATTCAAAAAGTGGAATACTCAGAGTCACAGCTAAATTCTCTAATCAAAATATGTATTTCTTGTTGATGTTGCATCATAAGGAAACTTCAGAAAATGAGACATAATTTAAATGAAATTCAACACTCATCTAATTTCAGGTGTATGTGACATGTCAATTGAAATAAATAGGACAATACTTGTCCCATGCTTAATTTTTTTTTAGTAAGAGTGTGGATGTTTATAAGCATATGATTGTGCTGAAAGATTTTTATGAATCAATGAATGTGCTTCAGAAATCATATATCACATCCGGATCCCTCCCCTTGCTTTTCAGAAGATTTTTCTGGCAGAAAATATCTTCTTTGGCTGCCAAAGAAAACTGCTAGTTAGCACTTGTGATCTTGTTTACAGTATAGCTGTACAAATACTTGTGCCAGAAAAAACTGATGGAGCAGCAGAGTGACACTTGGACACAAGAAAGAGCTAGTAGCATTGACAGATATGGAGCCAGACTCTTTAACGATGAAACTGCATCTTAATAAGGGAAGAGTCAAGTTTTTAAACTGAAGAAAAGGGAAGGAGAAACTAACCAAGACACTGAAGCTGGTAGAGAATATTCTTATTGCTAAAGTCAGCCTTAGGAATGTGTTTGGTTATCTTATCTACTGTAAATTTCTTCCCCTTTGAAATCTATCCTTTCAGGTAAACACACTTTTATCCACATCCAGTAGTAAAAACAATGCATTCTTTATCCGCAGTGAATGAAGCTTTTGCAGGAACGTTAAAAGGTACCAGGTCTCAGCACTCGGCTGTGCAAATTCCCGGGACTGGTGAGGTCTGCCCCCCCCCACTGGCTTCATTCAGTCCTTTGTACCTTGGCACCACAGGACTCAGGAAAGGAAAAAAAATCCTTTAAATCTCAGGCAGATTTTTAAGTCATGAAAAGTAAAAGAGTATGAATATGAGCAGATTAATTCCTCCTTTGGTTACAAGTTACGGAATTAGGGTACGTTTGTCTATAAAAAAGTACTTTCTAAAACATAGTCCTTCTATTTCTACTATTGATAAAACCAGTAAAAATGGCTCTTCAGCACACACAAAACCAATTATATTTGTGGAATTTCACATGAAGTACAGGTGGCCACTGTGAAAATCTTCGTAGGAATGTAACCTTAGTAACTAAATGGAAATAAAAAGTATAATATGCATAAATAAAAAACATCTATTGATAAATCAATGTTCACTTTATTTTGTTGTGATAGGAACACATTTCTCCACACATTTTTGTAATAACAAAATGGGTTTAGGTAAGATTTTTGATGTCCCTAAGAGATTATTCTTGGTTTTAAAGTATTTGTGTTTGTAAATAATCTGATAGAAAGTTCTAAATGGTATAGTGGAAAAAGGAGATATTTTACCTTCTATTATAAAATAGCATGAACTTTTGCACAAGAAAATATCTGGGGAACTTGTTCAACTTTTAAAAATATTTTTTAAATGGATTGTTAAAGGAATGTGAAAAATTTGATTTGGTCTTGTTGTTTTATTTGTTATGCAGTGGGAAAAGAAATGTTACCCCTGTCAGATCAAACTGCCTTACTGAAATGACATAAGGATAGATCCATTTTTTTAATCAGAATTCAATCAAACCATGAAAACAAAATGCTTTCTTCATCTAAGACTCATTTTTCAGACCACTGTTGCCAAGAAAATACTGTTTTTAATAATACTGACCATAATCAAATACCTTTCTATTATAGAAGTCTAATAATTTTGTAACTGCTTAGTAAATGACAAAAGTGACAAAGTGGGTTTTCAAATGTCTAGTCATTAATATTTCAGTTCCTGAGAAGAAACAAAAATTAAAGTATAAAACTAATCAATCTATCATATGAAACTTAAAGCAATAGATATTTTGGGGGAAATTCATTAAGTTTCATTTTCTTCCTGAATTTGAATGAATGAGCATACTGAAAGACTGAAAGGAATTTTATTAGCAAAAGAAAGAACAAATTTGAAATTGCTGAAAATTTGTTTACAAAGCATAGCCAGAAAGTGATCAGAATAACATCAAAGGTCATGGACTTCCCTACTCTGATATGACATAAGAAATTTTTCTTCCTGTAGCCTTTTCCATGATGAGTCATGATTCAGTTTTATTCAGAACCATAATCTCCACTATAAAAATGTGGAGCTTTTTTCACTGTTTGCACTCAACAGGACCATAGTAGAATAATAAAAAAATATTTATATAATCTTACATCCCTTTCTAGCATGCCCAATCAAAGTTTTGGATGTTCAGAACTCCTAATCCCCACAGTGCCTTCTAGGACTCCCTAAGTGTTTGCATCGTGATATAAAAAGTGCTATCCCTTCCCAAATTTTCAAAGGAACAGAAATGGATGTGAGGGAAGGGGGGAAAAATGTAGTACACTGGATAATATACAGGCTATGTTAATTTCATTTTGCGAGTCATTTGCAATTTTATGCTTTCACTGAATTTTAAATTGCATCAAATTACAAACCTGCAGCTAACATCTGCACTTACAGGTTTTAGTTGGTATCACCTAAAACAGCTGAAAAATGGTATTGGCTAAGATAGTGCGTAGAATTTCTACACTTGCATTGATTAGAAGCTTCAGCCAGAACCCCTTACCGTGCACTATCCATCGAAGTGAGGGTTAGTCACTGAGCTCAGAAGGCATATCATATGAAGATTGAGAGGGAGTTAGCATTTCTTATCTGCTAACATGACCTTTTCTATTTCAACCACCACTGGGAAAAAATAGGGAAAATGAAGAGGGGAAGGAAAAAGAAATAAGGAAAAAAAAAAAAAACCACAAGAAAACCTTGAGAACAGATCTCTCTTTTTAATAGAACTCTTCTGTTAAAGTTTTTTAAGTATATGTGCCAGATGTCATATGATCCACACCCCTGATAGTTGCGTGCATGCACACACATGCATACACACACACATAAATTAAAAACATAAAGAAAGAGGAAAAATTCCATGGAGAAAAATTTACTCATAATTTTGGATGGAACTCATGTCAGTGTATGAGAGTGCGCTGGCAGCATGCTGAAACTGTCATTAATGAAAAAATGATTTAGCTTTTATATTAACTTCACAAACCTTCTTTACACAAAGTCTGAAATAGGCCAACATATCAGCAAAGTTAATGTTCCATTAGTTTAATTCTTCGCTAATGGATTAATTCAATTTATGACAAAAGAAGCATTTAACTGTCCAGTTTTGTTTGCCTTAAATCTATATAAACTTGAAATACAGTCTCCTTGACAAATGAGGTTACTAGAAACTAAATGGAAAATCTTATTTGCCGCCACAGTGGTGACATGAAGAATTGCAGCCTTTAGCTCAGGGCTACTAAGCTCTTAATAATGAGAGAAAGGTACTCCATCTTCACCTATAGCCACAATTACAATGAACAAAAATAGCTGCCAAGGCTTCTACAAAAAATATTCATGACAATGTGAAAAATATTGATTTTAAAAGCCAAGAAATGAAATATCTTCTAAAGTGCTCCATTCAATCTAGTTATTATTTTCCAAAGAAAACTGAGGAGACCACAAAGCATTTTGCAGAAATCCTACATTAAACATAAATCCTCCTAGAAACTGCATGAACAAGCTATCCCAAACTCTCCATAAATTAATGCCAATCTTGAGTGATCAGGCCATACGCAAAATGTGCACCCTCACCTGGAATTACATTTGAACATTGAAACCTGATCCATTCTTTTTCCTTCCTCCCTCTTTTATTTTCTTCTACCCTTAATAAAAATTGAAAGAAACATCTATATATGTGTGAACCCCCAGTATGTGGTGGCACAGCCTATTGCTCTGAGCTGCACAGTGTGTCATGCAGTGGCACTGCAGGCTGATTCTGGGCTGTTACAGTCATTGCATGTTGGATTTGCTGTGTGCTTCTGAGCCATTATGCACGTCAGATGAGACGGCAAAGCTCCCTACTCTGAGCCTCCATGCGTTTCTGCTGTTTGGAACATTTCTTTCTGTCCTTCCTGCACTAGAGCAGTATGTCTGTTTGGTACACAAACACAGGAAAGAACGGCCTAATTTTGAACAGAATATACTGTTTTTATTGCAAAGTGGCAAAAATAATGGTCAGGGAAACATGCTATATAATCTTAGCCGTTACAAATCCTTTTTGTTACCTTACTTTTCAATTTTAATTTTGATAGTACTAGAATTTTGAAAGGCATATGGGTACCTCATTTCCACTGAAATCATTGGAAGATAATAAATATCTTTAACAATCTAAGTTGATGTAGTTTCAAAGACTAAGCCTTCATTTTGAAAAGGGACTTAGCAGCCAAATGTTAAAAGCATTTAAGTAAGGAGTGTTAAGGTGTAGACAGGTACCCTAATGAGATTTTCAAAGTGACTAACTCCCACTGAAATCAATCTAGCCTAAGTCCCTTCGGCTTTCAGTAGGATTAATGAGCTTCTGTAAGTAACATTCTTTTGGAAATGAGGCTTCTGTAGTTTCAAAAATCTTACTGGTGCTTACTAAACTATAATGCTATTATTTTAGTGCATAGATTTTAGTTTGCTTAATATGTATTGTTGTTTGATATCTTCTTGCCCACATTAGCCAGAAAAACAGTTTCAGCCATCTCCACATTTTTCATCTGTTAGAAGCAAATTAAGTCAGGTACTCAAGCTCAGTTCTCAAGAAACCAACAGTGTTGCATGTTGCTTAGCCCATGAGTCACAGGTTAGAAAAATGATGAGTCAGGTTCATGCCCTTACCCTACTGAGAACATCTGAGTACATGGGTCCCAATTTCATAACCTGTCCTAGCAAACTAGAGGATCACTAGCATGATGTTTTAACAGATACTTGGTACATGATATAACAAGAGGAACTGACAGAAAAAATATTTTGGAAGTTGCTATACTCTGGCAATTAAAATTATCTGTTACGATGTGAGAGATTCAAGTTGAAGCCTACGGCATTTTCTTTTTAGTTTCAGTCTGGAGTAGATTTACAAGGAGGAATATAAACTGTGGCTGCCTAGAGTGACATCTTCTAAATATACTGATGACTATCCTCTCAATCTTCCTGAATGGCACCTTCATCTCACACATTCCAAGCCTTGCCTATAGCTACCTTGAGAGCATGCGGGTGAGATTTATCCCACGTGACCTGATATTCACTTAACTTGATTGTGTATTTTTATATTTACACACATACACATGTTCATATGTATATACACATACATACACGTGTCTAGAACAGCTGAGATAAATCATGATTTAATTACTATTTCATTGTGCACTAGCTAGGTGGTAGAAGTTTAAGACAAAAGCTAGTGCTTCTCTGTGTGTTTTCATCTTGTAAGTTCCTGGTGGTCAAAAGAGATCTTTCACAGGAAGAGAAAGGCAAATCCATGCCAGATGTGCCTCTCTGGATAAGCTGAAACAGGGACCTCCCCAAACCATCAGTGGTGTGGCATCTGCTTAACTTAACTTATTTAAATAGTCATTGAAGGAAAGACAGACAATGATTGGTTAGTAAATTTAATTCAGAAATGGACTTCTGGGTTCCCATGGCAGTTTAATCATTTATACAAAATGATAGAGCTTCATTGGGAGTGACTGAGAAAAATTATGTCAGAATGCTTAATCATTCTTCAGATGGTCCTTCTTGACTTTTTTTTTAATAATAGATGACCAAGTTGTATTTTTTTATGTGCTGATTGCAAGAAATGTGATTTTTTGATCCTTTTAAGTGAAAAAATAAAAGTGAGGAACAAATTGATCTATTTTTTCCCCCTTTGTTTGCCACACTGGCTAGAATAAAATAATAATTTAAAAAAGGATTGTTCTCATAGTTCTGGTTACTTGTTCCTGGGCCGTGGAAATGGAGAACATACCAATGAGTAAGGAATCTTGGGGGGGGGAAGGGGGGGGGCGCAGAGGGAGGGGGCAGGACCAAAGAGAAAAGTATTGACTAATGTACAGAAAATAAAAATATTTTGTCTTTTCTTGTAGGTGTTTTACCCTGATAATTTCAGGATAGGTAGCACACTCCTGTTGTAAGCAGGACTCTAGAATTTAAGAATATCTGTTTATTATTGCTGATAATACTGTGAACTCATTATATTGGCATTGAGCTTTCTGGGGTGCTTTAGAAAAGTACTGTAAAGCCAGAAAATAAACTACTGTAATGGTAGCTTTGGAGTTACAGAACAAGCAAAGCTATCCTGTCAAGATAAACTAAACAAAGCACGATACTTTTAGGACTGTATTGGTATTCTTTGGAAAAAAAGGTAAGTCTGTTTTAACTTAAACTAGTATTTTATTTTTGAACCCCTTTTATTTCATGCTAATAGAACCATGTACATATTTTTTTCCTCCATTTTCAGATTCGCGTATCTGAATCAAAAACTGTAAGTGACAAAGAATTACATTAAGCATATTGTTGTTAAAACAGTACTTTTTGTTGCATTAATTCCAGGTAACACTAGGATAACGCTTTATGTCTGTTTTGTTTGTTTGCTTGTTTGGTTTTCTCCTCAGACAAATATTCAATTCAATTCATTAAATCTTGTCCTAAAGAAAAGCCTTATACGAGGCTTGTATAGAAAATATACCTAGGACACAAATGGTATATAGACTGTGCAGAGCACTTCTGCCACAGAATGGATTTTGTTCTTGTTGGATATTGCCAGACAATGATTTTTATATTAACTCCATTACCACATGAATATGTATCAGGGCAAAGTTATGGGCAGATGCTCTGGAGACAATAGAAAGTTAATGGACCTTATCTTTAGTTGATGTCAGATACTGTAGCTCCACCAAAATCAATACAGTTGTACTGGCTTATGCCAACTGTGAGGCTGGTGCCAGGACTCAGACTTGAAGAACGTCATGCATGATGCAGTGTCAGGAACTGCACTGCTGGAAGCAGTAAACCTCACCCTGTATTTTTTTATTCAGGATACAAGATACACAGTTTTCACCCTATGTCGTCTTTTGAACACAGCAGGATATGTAGAATGGAATTAGTAAGGGTTACAGAATTGGCTTTTGAGATAACATGCCTTTCTTTGTGGTTGGATCCAAATCCCATTCCTGATGAAGTCAATAAACATTTATAGCAAAACAGTTTCACCATTTTAGCTTCAGTTTTACAAGTCTTTGTGTTTTATTGGCTTTTTTTTGAAGCTCCAGATCCTCTGATTACTTGTCAGTCTCAACCTCTATTTAAAACCAGCATGTTTTAATTTGTCATTTAGTCCCTAAAGACTTGAGTCTGTAAAAGCAAGTATAAATAATTCCTTTAAAAAACCTTCATGATTTTAAACTAAGCTCAGGATTTGGGAAGCTTGGCTCGTGATTTTGTAATTATATGGGATTGGCTTTTTTTTTCACACTGATCCGCTGATATGACAAATAGCACGTTGAATACAGCTGCATCAGGAGGACCCAGAAAGTATTGCCTTTCAACTGCACGGCCATAAGTCACTGAGCTTCCTGATGTGCCTCAGTGTGTGCCTGGGGGATTCTACTTTTTAAGAGAGTTGGAGGGTTTATTCGCATCTCTCACCTAGCAGTTGTGTCTGTCGAGCCAGTGATATGTAGGAAAATAAGAATACCACTCTGATGAATATTCATGCCTGATGAATAGTTTTAACATTTCCACAGCTGGACTCTGGCTGAGAAATCACAGCAGCAGTCAGAAAGTAATATATGTGAAATGAAGCTATTTTCAGGGTATATTTTCTAAATCAAATTGCCAACTGAATGCTGATAGCTATGGATCAAATACTGTAGCCTGCAGTAAGTAGGCTCATACTGCATGAGCAGGCACATGTAGATATGAGACTATTTTGTAGACAGTGAAACTGCTTATATAAACAACACAATTCTTGTCAATAACATTATGCAACACCTGTAAACAATGTCATCAGACTGTTGTAAATAAGAGTTTCTATGTCAACGAAACATCAGCGCCTACAAGCAGGAAAATGCATATGTTTTATCTGAGTAAATTTTTTTTATCTTCCTAATAGATGAGTTAAACTGAACCAATTGTTTTCCACTTGGTATGTTGAATTAAACAGGAAACGTAGATTTTTTTTTTCTGCTTTTGTTAGAAAGGAACGACTACGCTTGTTAGATCTACATTGATGTTAGAAATGAATATATTAACCAGTCAACAGAAAAGAGCTCATCTGAAGTTGCTTATACTGGAAATAAAATTTCCAGTCAATATTGAAAAATAAAAATATCAAATTAAAAAAAGAGAGACGGAGAAGAATAAAGGAAATATTTACTTGAAATAATCTAGTATTCATTCATAATCTAGACAAAGTCTCTTCTATACTCTGCGTTTTCTTGTCTACTTCAGATGAGAGAGGCCATACTACCATAACAGCAAGAACTGAGTTCATTAAAGCAAGCTGATGTCATGAATGTCATTAATTACAGCTCAAATCTTAAGCACATTAAATTGAAAGAAATCAACTTTAAGACATATAGTAAAAAGTTTGGTGATAGCAATCTTCCTTTTCTCCTAGGTACCAAAATTCTCTTCAAGAAGAATATTCTGATTTTTTTCAAGAGATTCAAATACAGATAATATTCCTTTATTAATGACATATTGCTCTTCTCATTCTGGGATTTGTGCTTCTCTAGGCTATTCTGTTTTCAATAACCTATTACTTCAATGAACTTTAAGAGCAGGGGTAATAATTTTCCTGGTGAACTGTACCTCAGGGTGAACATTCTTCAGAACATTTCAACAAAAAAAATTGGGCCAGATGTTTCCTGGGACATGAGGGAAGAAGGGAAAAGAGACATTTGTTTCCCCACATGAAAAAATCTGGAGACTTTTATTTAAAAGATACCACACTTCAGAGCAGGGATTTGAAATTAGGCAGGAACATGGTCTCCACAAAAAACAGCCCATATTTTTTGACTATGTAAACATTTGAGGAACGCTGTTTCCCATGTACACAGGATAGATTTGGCAGAACTTCATTTTCTCATTATTATCCTTAATTTTTATATAGTGTGAGCACTTGTCAATGCTCGATAAGTAGGGGTACAGACTTATATATAGGAAATAGCATGCAAATCGTGACTGGGCAGAAATTCTATTTAAAAGGGAGATCATAAGGTCACAGTCGCTTTGGGGGCAGAGAAACAAATCTGGTTAGTACTTTTAAATCAGACTTTATATCACTTTCATTTATTATTACTATAATAAATGGACAAGTAGATGATGAGGATGTGGGGAGGAACAATACTTATGAAAACAAAGGATCTGAAGAAGAGCAAGAAAACTTTATTATTATTATTATTATTATTATTATCATCATCATCTTCCTTTTTTAAATGCAATCACGATTAACTATTTAGTAATTTGATAAAATAATGAGATTTTTTCATCCTTAAAATGTGTCTTGAGCATTTTAACTAGATGAGAATTAAAATATTTTAAATTATTTACAGTTCAGTTTAGAAATTCTAACTTTAGAAAGGAAACATAAGTTTCTTTTTCACACTGGGGAAAAACCCCAAAAAATCAAATGAACCAGAACAAAGTTGATTATATCCACCAGTTGCAGAAAGACAGAAAAGCTTTTGTTCCTGACTTAAGTAAAAAAACAAAACAAACCCAACCCAAACCAAACAATAAAAACAGTAAAAAGCTGTTATTCAATTTCCAGTCAATACGCTTTTATGAATAAGGCCAAAAGTGCACAGTTGAAAAACTCAGTGACAGAGATGTAGAAGAATTACATAGGTTTGAAAGATGCTCAAATATCTCAATACCCTTACCTAATTAACTCAAATGATGGACAATTTTAGGTTCTCAGAGTAAAACAGTAAAAGAGAAAAAGTTTTTATCATGCTGCGTCCATACCTGTCAAATTATGTAAGGCAGGCTTGCAGCTTGTCTTGGATGTGTACATTTCTCTGGATGGGAGTATTCACATGAAGTCAGTCGTATTGCTTTAGAAGGAAATAAAAATAGTAATAATAATGATGATGATAAAATAAGTCAACTGCAGAATGTTACTGAGGGAAATTAGACACAAGGAAATCTCCATTATCTAAAACAGAGTCACAATCCTATGCAGATTACCATGTTTCTTCTTTGTTCTTGTATTTCTCCTAATGCAACATTTATTTCCGTTTAAGCACTCAATTATTCATTTCTGAAGCTGCATGTGATGTCTGCTAGAAAACACAGGAGAGAGGCAAGCTACAGAACCAATGACTTATACCTCTTTTTGGTCCTATTCTTTAGGTCACACTGTTTCCAATATGCTTTTAAATGCTTAATGAACTGATTTTGTGAGCTGGTATACGCTGAAAGCTTTCGATAGCAAGTCAAACAAAACAAATTTCACTTTTGAAGAAGAAAACTGCTATCCTAAATATAACTCTGAGTCCTGTTCTGCAAATTGCCTTAAAAATAATCTCTTTCAGTTCTCTTTTTATTGTTGTATTGTTACCTTTTTAGCCAGAAGGGTTTAATTGAAGAATAAGCTATCAAGTTGTAAGGAGATGAAGAATGAAGGTCACAGCCTTTCTATTTTATCTCTATATTGCTCTAAGCTTCAAACTAGCTCCTGGGATAATCCATGTTTCTCAAATATCTCTTTCCACTGATCTTTTATTTGCTGCCCTTATAATGACAAGTGTTCAAGAGCATGCAAGCATCTAACACGCAGAAACTACATTATGAGAGAAGCAGCTTACTGTTGTCTTTAGTCTCACTGTGGATACAAGAAGCCCTGGAGTACAGATATTCAAAGAGATCATTTGCTACATATTTTCTTGAAGTCTTAAGAGATTATTAAATGTCTACTGTATAGCTTGGGTAATTATCAAAGGTTAAGGTAGGAAGTATGTAGGGTGCAAAGAGAGGCACATATGACTGCATTTCTCAGAAATCAGGGCTGCAGTGGAGACAGAAGAGGAAGACACTCAAAAGGAAGAAGGCTGAACCAAGAAGGAAGGGTCATCCTCGAAATATCAAAAAAGTTTCAGTATGAGTGAATATTAAAGTGTTAAAACAATAGATGTCTATAAGAACTTATTTAATTTGGAAAGTAGAAGAACACAGCAGGTATCTTTGCTCTAGAAGTTGCAATGCCCTTCATTTCTTATGCCAGGATGCATAACTACACTGCAGAGTAATTTCTAACTTTCACATTATAAACCAGCATTATGGGCACACTGCTTAACAAATGTAAATTTATAAGCAGATTCTGGCAGTATGTTAGCAAGCTTTGGACACAGGCAAATAAAACAGATACCAAGGGATCTGAAATGTCTATAGTGGCTACTTTTAGCAAGCGAAAAGCACTGCTTAAGTCTGTCTAAAGCTGCTAGGTAAAGACGAACAAGCAAATAAACATCTGTAACCTCTATTTTCCCTGTGCCTTTTATGACAGTTGCTTGAGCTCTCCATTTCTGTCATCTTAGCAGAAAAAACCCCACCAAACTATTGCAGTTGTCCCATGGTGGCTGGGCTCCATGCTGGACCAAGACTCTGAAGATTAGCATATCACCGTATACAGGCTTGTTGAAAGTTACTTGTTGCAGTACATTTCCCTAACATGAAAAGTATTAGTGACAGTCCGAAATCAGTAGATTTTAAAGATTCTCTGGAATTTATTTCCAGGCTAGTATTGCATAAACCCATTACAACGGTCATTCCTGTACTTGTAATTCAATCCCATTTTTGCTAGGGATAGACAAGCAGTGTAGCACTTTCAGGCTTTCCATCACAATTTCTCTGCCTCTACAGTTCTTGGATTTCCACTTTCAGCTATATTTCTTGCCAGCATAGGAATCTCCTCCCCATTTTCTTCCTAGGGGAAGACTACCAGAAAATTCCATTTAAAATATATGCTCCTACAGCTTTTCGCTAACGTTCACAGGTGATTTTTTTTTGATTGTTTCTACCTGTAATAGGGGGATTCTTCATGGAATGGATTCAGCATAATAGCACACTCTCAGAAATTTCTCTTTCTCGAATTAATAAAATAAGAAATTCCAAGGTACAATTGCAGTACCAAAGCCTATTAAAATCCTCCCCAGATGCAGGTGGATTTGTAGCTGCATTTAGACTCTTGAAAGCATTGAGTTTCTTTTGGTATTGTTTTTCTTTAAACTCTACACCATATTTCACAAGCTGAACATATAATATGTCCTCTTTTTTTCCCACAGAAATCAAGATTGAAACTGTTAGTGGGTTAGTAAATTAAGTTTCCTGAAAAGGACACAAAGTGCAAATTACAAGTATTTAATCAAATTCAGGTTTCTATTAACTACAATTTCTAAAACTTTTTTAACAGACCGTTTCTGACTTCTATTAAAAACTCTTATGAAAACTTGCAACTAAATTAATGGAACTTGTATTCCTAGATACTGTGTCTAAGATATTTTTGAAGTTTGCATAGCCTTAGGACTTATTTTCTTAAGTCAGGCCTGACTGTAAAGATTTCTCAAGTTTGCGCAAACAGCCACCTAGTGCCTGATGAAGGTTTTTGTGCTTTGGAAAGGAGGGGGGAAAAACCAGCACAAATCAGATTTTGTATGGCAGTGAGTCTCACTTTTTTTGTGTCAACTTGACTGTCTGAATTCAGAGTTTTTCACTTGTAAGTATTGATCATATACTTCATAAATCACAGGATTCAAAAGTGCAAAAGATGAGTGCTGTTATTCATAATTTGATAGAGTTTCAGGACACAAAAGACCATCAAAGTCATTAATTATTTTCTCAAGATATTCCTATGAAAAAAACCCAAAGATTTTAGTTTGACTGGAGTGCATCGCTTCCCAAATAGACAATAGATGAGAGAGAAGTTCTGTAATTAAATAGTACTTCTGCAGGGATTTGGGCAAGTGAGAAATGCCTAAGTGACTCCACCCACCAACCACTGGTGATTTTTCACAAAATTTAATGGAGGTTTTTGTAGTCGCATTACCTGTTTCAGTTTCCTTGGACACTTGAGGTTTTTCTTTGTCTTGTTGTTTGCTTATTGGGTATGTGTTGTAGGAACAATTCATCCTATTCTTGAATTAGATCATACAGCTGGTAAAAGATGCCAGCTAATATGCGGTCCTTACATTTACTCACATAGAAGTTCTAGATTCAGTGACAGTCACGGAACAATTTATAGTGATAAAGAGCGTAGAAAAATATTTTGGAAGCCACAAATTAAAAGCTTAGTCCTACTAATTTCTGACAAAGCTTGCACTGAATAGTACGTCAGGAGTTTAGAAAAATGTTTGCATAATGAGTAAAACATGTAGTAGCAGAATTTGAGCCTAACACTTCACATAAAGGATTGACATACTTCATGGAATTGATGTGACTAAGGAAAAGGATGTCTTCTGAAGTCTTTCCTGTTATCTCCCCACCTACATCAAAAAGATATATGCTAATCATGCATACATGCTTTTCTCACAACACTCATATTATTATTAATTATTTGTATTCTAGTCGTGCCTAGAAGCCTCAATGAAAATCAAAGCTTCATTGTGCTACATGCTGCATGAAACTGCTGGAAGCCTGCAGTCTCTGACCTGCAAGCCCCCAGTTTAAATAGACAAGGCAAAAGAGAAACAATATGATCTGCACAAGTTGAGAAGGGCTGAGTGGGCAGGGAACAAGGGCCTTCAGCACTACATCCACACCTAGTCTTGGGAAAATCTGTCTCTTGGGCCTTCATGATGGTCATATGTCATATTTTGTAATTGCGTAAAGCTTTTAAAGCAGCCCTAATATCAGTTCACACTCTAGCCACTTTTACATATAGTAAGCCTAAAACTAAAGCAATAACTTAAAAATTAAAGAAGGGTGCAAAACAAATACAAGAGCATACCATTTGTCATGCTTTGTTTTTCAGTGTCACACTAGCAAATGTGCTGTATCCATTAACCTTTTTGCAAAGAGCAGAAGGTAAGCTAGTTAGCATTTGACAGCTTTACAGAGTCTATTGACTTCTAATGAAAAATTCACCACCACAAGATATTTTCCTAATATCTGTCTATTTCATAGTTTGTCACTAAGACAGCCCTTAAAATCCTCATGTTTTACTCTCCAAGGTTCCCATATTCCTTTAGCAAACAGAAGCAGACGTTATCGTGATGATTTATTTACTACATGAGCTTTAATTTGTTCGCTCTAAGTTCACTCCATGTGGAAGATGACTTTCAGGTTGTTAGCTGATAGTATATGCTGTACAAAGCACGTGCATTTTGCTGCTTGGTTCTATCCGGCAGTTGACTGGGCCTCTGTCAGGCTGCTGCATGCAACGAACGCTCATTGTGTGGAAAGGTTAATGGGTACAACATGTCCTTCTTGCACCTTGGCGAGCATATAACACGTTCCCAAAATTACAGGAAGATTAAAAACAGTGATGGTATCATTGAATGCTTGTGTGAGGGTGCAGGTGCTCTAATAATAAGTTTGTGGCAGAATCTCAAAGGGGAGAGGGTTGAGAGCAATTCCCACTCCACAGCGTAATCAATCATTGGACTAGCATATAATTAATACATCAGGAATATCACGTAGTAATTTTCCTTTTCAGAAATCTAAACTGTATTTTCAAGGTAGCTCAGCAGTCCTAGTGTCTATCTGTTATAACTATGATGAAAAAATGTTAAAAAACCCCAACCAAAATTATTAAAACACCCCCTCACCCCTCCAAGAATAAAAGAACATACAATTTAGTGTAACATTAACTTTGCTATAAGTTTCAGGCATATGCATGGATCTACTTGTTTTATACTGCACTGTTAACTGTTACAGATCCAAATGATAAAGGCATTAAATAGATAAACTTTACTCAATGACAAGGTAAATGTAACTGTATTCCATTTCTACAAAGGAAAACCTAACAAGTTCAAAAGTACCCAAGATGAGTACAAGAAACTGTGTATATGCAGAAGACAAGGTGAAAGACAGGGGAAGGACAGATTCTACACATTCTAAGAAGTTGCTTCTGAAGCTCCCTAAAAAATTTAGATTGTGACTAATCTGCTTGGAAACATACATATAGTCTTTTTAAGAGCAGATCTAGTCAGTGTATGTAAAAAAGCAAGAGGTTATAAATGCAAATATTAAAACAGACTTCATGATATCTTTGATCTTCAGGTCAGAGGCAGGTGACATACATACTACATACCGTGACCATTTGATTAAGAGTACAAAAATCCTCAGTGAATGAAATTTTAAAAAAGCACATACCTACATGGCCTCAGGAGAAAGCTCTTAAAAAACCTCATTTTGGGGGGGAGGGGATGGGGGGAGCATAAAATGGTAAAATGATAAAATGATAGAGCAGGAATACAAAATCTTGACAGTCAGTAGTGCTATTGCTTTCCATCTGTAGCTCCATGCTGGTCACAGAGCATTCAACCACTGTCTTGTTATACTTTGAAACTTGTTAATCTCTATATGAAAAGCAAAAATGTTTTTCTGGATTTTTTTTTCAGCCATTTTTAAATAAAAAGGTGTATGAAGGTATTTGATGCTCAGATGCATTAATAAAAACTTTTTTGCTTAAGTACAAAGCATAGCTAGACTATGGACATGAAGGGAGCAAGGATTTCTTCGGCTCCTCTGCAGTTTTCAGAACTGATTACACAGCTTACAGAGAAGCATTATACCCTGTCCTGGGTTGCTAACAATGGTATGATATTGTGTATCTGT
Source organism: Rhinoptilus africanus (assembly GCA_013400135.1). NCBI lineage: Eukaryota > Metazoa > Chordata > Aves > Charadriiformes > Glareolidae > Rhinoptilus > Rhinoptilus africanus. The sequence continues at coordinate 151,184 of VXBO01006720.1, forward strand.
GTGTTGATGCATTCATTGAACTGCAAATTCTTACTCTGAGTGTCAGCAAGCCTTCTACTAATGTCCACTGTAATATCAAGGCAGGCTTTGAAGATATTTGCATTGTTGGAGGTAGTTAGATGATTAGCATGTTTAACATAAACGCCGAAGAGTGAAATATTTGTTGTGGATTGCATTTACATGCAGTTTGTAGATGGCATGTAACCCAGTTGCAGTTCATACAACTATACACCCAAGAATGGTAAGATCACAACATGAAGGACAGTGTGGAGTGTCAAACAAGCTGAAAGGCTTCTTTGCAATTAATCTGGATTTCTAACACCTTACTTGTGGCAAACTTGGCTGCTGTTTTTTGAATCTTATCTTTGATCTGTCTTCCTATTTGACTTTTTATCATTACAATGATATATGCTTACGGTTACTCATATATGCTAAATTATATATTATTCTATTTCTAATATTTATTTGCGTGACATTTTCTATATTATCTTATACCTCACCATAAATTAGATCTCCTTAAAAGACTTAAATCCAAACACCAGGCCTGCAGCAATAGCTACTGATAACAACAGCTCATCTCTTTGGTTCCTTGGGAAACTCTGTCCTATCCTAACAGACCCAGAAGATGAGCTCATTATTTATTCTTCCCTTGGCTACCTCTGTGCTGGGCAGCCACTAGTAAAGAATTCTGCAGCTTGTCTTTTTAGCAGCATGACAGATGACAGATATATCTTTGCTCTGAATTCAGCTCCCTAACCCACATTGCAGTTTAGGATTTAAAATATCTACAGCTCCAACTGGAACACAAAAAGAAAGGTCATGATGTACAAATCTGCTTTATTGATGCAACAGCTAGGGCAAAGGGGGCAGATCTTTGGCAAACAAAACTTTCCTATGTGCTGGTTTTATATAGTAGAATAAACTCCCTAAATAACCAAGGGGCCATGCCAGATCTCATCATTTGTTGCACATGAAAGGCATGTTTCTTTGACTGTTATTCTTCTGATGTTGTACCCTAGACATGTGTCTATGTGAATTGTGAGGGAGGGAAGAATTAACAAAAAGAAAGCAATTCAAACACCTAAAACTCAACTGAAAGAGGAACTGAAGAGGAAGAAACAGATAACAAGCATTGTTTAATGAGCTATTAGGGAATTCTAGCAATATTAATAACTGTAATATAAAAAATAAATTTAATTAAACAGTACATGGTAGAATATCATTTTGGAGCTCATTCCTTGAGATCTGTCCATCCTAGAGACAGAAAACAATCTAATTCTCCATAGAATTGTTTTCTACTCTCCTCTTCTTGAGGTCTTGCATTCGTGTTGAGAAGGCCAGCTTCTTTTCCATGTGGATATTTCATTGTCTTTTGCATACACAAACCCATAAGTTAAAATTATTCACAAAATTGCTCTGAAGCATCAGTAAAGATTAATGCTTCTTGATCTTGATTGCTCATTTGACACAAAATTTTCCATGTGAACTTAAACGTGCACAAACATTTAACAATAACACAGAAAACCTTCAACTCTAAAACTGCATTTGTTTCTTTGTTTTCACAGGCTCACCGAAACATGGCATGATTGAGGTTGGAAGTGACCTCTGGAGATCACCTGGTCCAACTTCCCTGCTCAATCAGGGCTACCTAGACCCAGTTGCCCAGGACTGTGCCTAGACAGTTTTTTAATATTTCTAAGGATGGATACTCTATAGCCTCTCGGGTCAACAGTTGCCAGTGCTCTGTCAGCCTCACAGTAAAAGTTTTTTCTGATGTTCAAGGGAACCTGTGTTTCAGTTTGTGCCCGTTGCTTCTGGTCCTGTCATTGGTCACCACTGAAGAGTCTGTCCTCTGTCCTATTTGCACATTCCCTTCAGCAATTTCTCTACATTAATAAGATCACCCTGAGCTTTTTTTTCTCCAGGCTAAAGAGTCCCTGCTCTCAGCTTTTGCTTATATATGAGGTGCTACAGTCCCTTTAAATAACTCTATTGTTTTGCTACCAACTGTAATAGCATTAAAACATCTTGGACCTATTCAAATGAGCTCAATAAATATGCAAAAATGATGGTAAGAGTAAATAGAGAATAGTTAATGAAAGGTAAGAAAACCCTTGTCGAAGTGTTGTGTCAGTTAATATTCTGTCAAGTTGTTTATCATGGCAATACACTACCATTGCAACTGGAAGTGCAAATATGAAGACCCTGAGTACATTGGCTTTTCCAATGTCCTGAATATCTCCATCTGTTCCTCTGTGATACTCGTCACACTATATATGTGGTATCCTGTCTCACCAGGTACCCATGAAGTTGAAAATAATATATGTGCTACAAGATGTAAAAAACGAAACTGTGATCTACATCTTTTTTATTTTCGCATTTATATGTGTATTTTGAATCTTTATCAGACATTGCTTGGAATCATATTGCTCAAATCTGAAATTCATAATCCTTTGTCATTGAGAGAAATGCCCCCTGAGAGGAGAGTATTTCTCCCATTTCTGAGCAGAAAACTCATCACTGTGTGGATGACAACACAATAGATATCTCTATCTTGCAAAGGGGAAGGGAATAGCTCTCCATTAGTAGCATTTATTAATAATTAAGTACTAGTTCATTACATTACTAGTGTCTGGGAGAGTACTGGCAGAGAAGAGACATCACAATCTTGTGTTTTAGAGATCTGATGGGAACATTTCTGACCAAACTTTTATAATCTGATGGAAGAAGATTTTAATGTATTTTGCAGAAATCACTCTAAAAGGCTTTCAAGGCACAATTTCCAAAATAAAAGGGCAGCCTCTTTCTCTCCCTGTCATAAAGGGTTACACACACTCACTCTCACACTTTCACATGCTTTCTGTTCTTTATTTTGACAAATGTATAAAACCCCCTAGACTTAACCTGAAAACAATGCCTCATTTTGCAAGCAAGAGAGTTCAGAAGGTCTTTTTTCTTGTCTTCATGCATAACAAAAGCAACTGTTCAGCTTTCAAAAGTTGATACAAAGGAGAAGTGTCATGATATTCAGCATAAGTCATCTACATCAGGTAGCTTGGATTTAGTTAGCTTTTAACTATTTCAGTGGAAAGAAAAGTTACATGAAATTAGTCACCCACTTTCATCTTCTCTTGCTCTTTCTTTTCCAGATGTGCAAGCTGTTGACACAGAGACTCTAAAACATAATGTAAAAAGGAAGAGGAAATACAAAAACTTTGGAATAGAAAGACAGAATTTCAATATTTTTAATTTTGTTTTCTTCTATGTTCAGCCTGGGAAACTGAACATGACTAATGAGTTAATATTATTTATCACTGAAACTTAAATTCAGGACATATATTTACTTTTACTAGGTGCAGATCTTAAAAAGATACCTTGACACAGGTTTTAAAAGGGCATTTGACCCAGTATCCCTCTTGTTCTTGCATACTTTTAAACTTATCATCTCAAGTATGAAAATCAGCAAATCAATAGCCATATGCATTGTGGTTGTATGTTTTACAAACTTTCACATGCAAGTGGTTTTAGAGCTGTAATGCTGGCCAGGTCTTGTTCAAACCCTTTTTTGGTGTGGAAGATATTTATACCAGCTGGAGTGAACACTGTTGGAAGTCCTAAATAACAGGACAAGACTTTCATAAATTTAACAATTAAGACAAGCTTTCACCTTTAACTTNGTATCCCTCTGCTTTCACCTTTAACTTGGGTTTGATTTAGTCATGTTATAGGTACTGCTTCCTTCTCAGTCCTTTTCTTTGTATTGCAGGCATCCTTATGAAACACAAATGGTGCTAGGATAGCTCTGTTAAACATCATTACATCCGAGGTTTTTGTGCTCACCTGCCAGGGCCCAGGTAGACAACCCAGATCCCTATGTGTTGGATGAAGACCGAAGAGTCAAAGCCTAGAAGTTGCAAGTGATTTACACAGCAAGCATGTAAAGCCATCAAAGGAAAACACCAAGTGAATATTACCCTCAATCACCACCCCATCAGGCTCGGAGATGTGTCACTGCGTAAAAAAAAAAAAAAAAAA
>VXBO01006720.1:155263-182990 GCA_013400135.1 Rhinoptilus africanus
TAGTATTTATTTAAGTAGAAGTATCTGAAATAGACAACCTTTAAAATTTTTCTCAGGTTGGAGTGGTGCAGCTGCTGCAGTCAGGCACTGAAGCATGCCCTACCTGATAGACAAAGAACCAAGAGGAAACAGAAGTCTTCTGCACTGACATCTGAAGCTGAATATGTCAAATTGATTGCAAAACTCATAATGCCAAAGAAAGAGTGGGCAAGACAGAGAATTACACAGCAAAGAGACCTTCAAGACATAGGACTTCGTGTGTGTTTTCATTCAAGGGTCATTCAAGGATGCTGTTTCCTGTTGCTGAACTTAAATCTTTGCATTGCATTGAAAACATGATGCCAGGAGCATCAGAAGTTCAGGAAGATAATATGCCAGGAGGCTAACTGTCACATGTCATTCTCCCCACTAGCACTGCTTGGTTTTGGTATTTTTTTCTAATCGAGACTTGAAAGAAATGTTGCCTGTCAAAAACTGAACCCTGGGGAAGTTTCATCCATCTATTAGTATGCACTTATTTAACAGGAGTACCATGAGCTGATAGTTACCTATTTTCATCCTGAATTTTCACAAGTCTGGACAGATTAACCTTGCATGAATATTTTAAAATGCATGTTGAACTTCTCCTTAGAAATTCTACTGGCCGTGGTATAAGCTTCAGTATTACAACTGCCCTGCTGTAATTAGGAAATAGATATCAAAATCCTAAGACAGGAACACCTGAGGTAACATATTAAATATTTATTCAGAGTAACACATTAAGCACAATAATATAGACAGTGAGTTATTCTAATTAGATATCCACAATAACCAACTTTTCAAATCTAAACATTAAGCACTTCATGTGGCACAAAGAATGTATTTATGAGGAAAATAAGGGGGCACTTTTTTCAGAGAAAGATTGAGAAAATTAATTTTCCCCTATTTCCGTTGGTAAACAATCCAATTTATCTGAGATCAAGGCACAGCAGCTTGCCAATATGGGACAGTGAACCTTGTTCATGTGCTATGGTGTGTTACTTTTTTTTGGTGTAAGTATTACACAATTGATAACTATCAACCAACAGAGTTTCTATTACCTTCTATTAAATTACTTTATTTTCTAGATACACAGAAGTTAGTTCTACCTCACACAATATTAGTCATGACAGCAAATACATTCTATATTTCTTTTTCACGTTCAGTTACTTACGGTTCTTATTACCTACTGTAGATTTACAAGTTCTCTCTGTACCCTCAGGAGATAAAAAGAAAGTTTTAAGCAGAACTCAAATCCAGTGATGAAAAGTCTGTCAGTTCATTTTCAGGGCATCTCCATATACTTGCTGCCTTTTTGTGTTGCAAGTCTTTGTTTCCAAGGGAAAATTGGCTGGGTTTTTCAGGTCTGTTTTGAGGGGGGATTTCAGACAGTCCCTTGTGCAGTTTGCATCTTGATCTTGATAAACTCAAACTAAATGATAAATTAACCTTTGTCAATACTCAAGTTAATTTTACTGCACTTTTCCAGTCAACAGCCATAGAGAGGAGCTACTTTTCCCCAGGTTCCTTCAGAGATTTAAAAAAAAAAGACACAACTTTTTGAAGCGCTCATCACAATACATGTGTTTTAAAAGGAGAACAAAGAACGTTGCTCCTCATCTCCCTCAATGTACACACAAACTAGAGCCTCAATTGTGGATTGTGTCTTGACAACAAATTATATTTCAAACTGGTTTTTTTTAATGATACAAGCATAGCACCAGGCACGGCGAAAGAAGTAGGCAACTGCTGTGTGCACTTTACTGAAATCAGCAATGGCCAACCATTCAGGCTGCTGCCTCTGCTACCGAGGAACTGAGACTAGCCTAATCATGGTATGTGGGCTCATTATGGCGCAACATCAGTGGTGTTCAGTTTTACTTGTGGAAATGCCTGCCTTCCTATTAAAGCTAAAATTGTAATTCACTTACACACATCCATAAAATATTCTTACAATAATTCCATTTCTTACGTAAAAAAATAAATGGGAACATTTTAAACTATGATTTTTTACCCATTATTTTCCCTATTACTGCACAGACTTATACTAATTTTGTCATCACATACTAGTTTATGCATTTTTGTGTGTTCTGTGATAGCTTGCTTGTGCACGCGTATTTGACAAAATAAATAAATAAATAAATGTGCAGAAAGATTATATCTACTTTTAAATGGAGTGTCCCGGGTTGAGGAAACAATATGCAACATTAAAATATTTTTATTGCATATTAATCAGAAAAGCCATTGTCTTTTCTATTCCACTTTAAGATCCCACCCTCTTTTCCCAGAAACATGAACCCTTGTGCCAACATCCAAAGGAGGAAAAGTAATAACCAACTGGGACAGAGTCATTCTGTCATTCAACACTATGTATCTGCATTAATCTGGTTTTAATTTGCTTATTGTTCAGTCTGAGCACTGGGGACTAAGAGTCTCATATTTTCTTTTAAGGAATTCCAAATATGGTCAAAAGTCAAATGGAAGAAGTAACAAGGAATGTAGGTCATGGCAATTCTTAACTGGCAAATTCCTGTCATCTCTGAAAGCAAAATATGTCATAGAACCACTGTATAAATACATTGATTATTTTGTCCTTCATTTGCTTCCTCTGTCCTCCTTTATCCTTAAATTGGAAGCTAGATGCTAAAAATTTCATCGGAAACTTAAGGACCAGACTTTGCTGTGTGAGGAAGTTTCTGAATAAGACATCAAGTTTCTAGCCATCAGAGGATAATTTATTGATACTTGTCAAAAGGAAGTATCAGTCTAACAGAAATCAAGACAAAAGGAATGCCTGATGAATTTCCTTTGAAGTGCCTTTTATAAAAGTCCTTGGTAATACATATTGATGAACTCCAAATTGTCTTGCCTGAAGGGAAAAGAAAGTAGACTGCTTTACACTGTCTTATAAATATTCATCAAAAGAACAAGACTTATGTTTCCAGGCGTGAGGTGAATGATTACAGTTGTATGATTGCCTTGGAATCTGGATAATTAGTAAAACAGCCTATGACAGTAGGAGAATTTTAAACTTGGTATCTTGCCATCAGTCCTTTTGGATTTAAAGACAGTGCCTGCTATTCTGAAAGGAAGCAAATTTAGGGCTTGATGGATAGATATAATTAAGCTCTCCATTAGTTTCATCTGCTGTTTGTTTGCCTGTTTGTTTAGCCAAAAATTAAAGGCAAAGTTGTGTAGTATGTCTGTATTCTGACTGGAATGAAACAACAGCATCTGCACTGTGAATGTCTTGCTGGAACAGACTAGTGGAAAGGGCTTTGTAATGAAAACAGGGACATACACACACACATGCACGCACAAAGGGTGGTGGAGTTGATGTCTCAGAAGGTCTTTTGCAGAAAACTGCAAACTAGTGTCTTTCTCATTTAGCTCAGCTCACTCTTGATTATTTCATATTGTAACAGAAAGTCAACAGTTTACCTTTCATGCTTACTTAGTGAGTGTGATAAGGATATGAATTGTATGGGAAAGATTCACTGCGAGTCGTTTGGGAAAAAAATGTGCCTGTGCTCAGTGATCTGTGAATTTTCATCCATTACTCAAACGGTCTGTAGCTTTCTATTGACCCTTGTAACAGGCAACTAGCCTTCTACTACCAAAGACCCAAAAAAATGCCATTCTCAGGAAACATTATCCTTTACAGTGTTTAGCACTTAAATGCAATTAGGCAAATATAATATCCTCTTTGAAGGGAAATAGTTGCTCGGTTTAAGTAACTGAAACTAATTACCTCTGTTGAATGAAGGACACATTCTGTGAGTATTTGAGTGGTGTGCTGTTTCTCAGAAGCTGACGAGGGCAAATAGATTGTATTTCTGGGTGGAGAGCTGCAGGACAATCTTTCAGGAGATTTATACCAATTTATAGCCATATTTAAATGCAGAGTCCTATGAAGCAAGCCAAAATGAGGTGGCAGTCAGCCCAGAGCAAAGAAACTCAGCTTGTAAATAGCATTATTCCAAGAAACAATTTATTATGGAATAAATGGTGTAACTGTTTAAAGCACTGGCATTCACAAAACATTTTATTACCATGAAAATTGACTTGACCAGAAACATTTAGAAGGACTTCAGGAAATCAGATAAAGCTGAACTAGGTTGAATACCTAGGTGATGGTGATCATGGTGGCATTACATTTGCACTCAGAACAGGATGATTTTGTAGGTGTATTTTCTTTGTGGGATAGACTAGCAACTATCTTATTTTATTTTGTCCTGTTCCATTTAAAGTGTGGTATGATTCATACTACTTATCTCATGAAAAACAGTTTGATAACTGGGCCTACTCAAAAATTAAAGAGTTGAGAACATCTAAATCTGCCATATAGAAGATCAAGAATTCAGCTGGCAATGAAACAAACTACAGTAACCTTGCAAATGTGGAGAAACATCAAGGAAATGGATTTTTCCCCTTTTCCCCATAGACCATTTTTGGAGATTTCCATAAATGTTAAAATAGCATCATCTTTGTAACAATTTCCCAATTCTCTGTCTGGGGACAGCTCACTGTTTAAATAGTAAAGGCAGAAATATATACAGACCAGAAAAAAGAATAGCAGTAAAATATCTATAAAACCTTGCACTACCTGCAACATTAACATGAATCTCTAAAATGTGAAACACTGAATTATTGCACTTGAAGCAAAGGGAGAAAAGATACACTGTGACATTACAGATGGTGCAAATGACATTCAAAGTCTACTTATTTATACATTAAAGGCATGATGTCAGAGCGTACAAAATACAGCCATCAGCAGCAAAGAGAGACACATATGTCTGTAATTAATCAAATGACTACTGTACTGTTAAAGTAACACAAAAAAGCAAGGTGCCGAACTGAAATATTGTGTCAAAAATTGTTCACTGAAACACTGAACTATCTACTTCACTTGGTCTTTCTAGGATTTGTTACTGAGGTGACAGGTAGTCAAATTATCTTTCCGTGCTAACAATACCAGGCAAGAATTTGCTTTTAAGACTGCTTTTAACTAGCAAGCCTTCTCTGCTCTCTCTTCTACAGTTGATTATTTCCAGACAAGAGTTTCTATTAAATAGTCAACAGTTGCTAACAGTTACTACATTGTGATTCCCTCAGGGACCCTGGCTTCCCCTGCATGAAAAATATTGATCTGAGGAGATAACCACATGATCTTGAATGGCTTTGTCTGTTTTATGTACTATATTGTTTGTTTTTAAAAACTCAAATCAAACATTTGTTAAACTTCAATTGCGCTATGTTCTATCCCTTATCCGTCACCATAATAAGGCAATTCCATTGCACTTTCTTTCCTATGTTTGAGCTTCAGTAGCTCTGCAATGCTCACAGACAGGATGTGAGCAAAGGGTAATGGTCAGGACCTGTGGAGTACCCCGTTTTGAGTTGGGCACCCCTCAAATGCATACCTAGCCTATGTTCTGGTAGGCTTCACAGTCTCTTGTTTCTTTTTTCCTGTATCATGGAGAGAATGATTTCTCTGTCTTACTAATCAAGGCCACCTCCTTCTTTAGTGGATAATAGTCTGTGGAGAATTTGTCTTTTTAACAACACTGTCACTGCATTGTCATATATGTTTCCTCACAGTTGAGTCATAAGGATTTTGTTGCCTTTTTGAGTCCAGTTTTGGAGAATCCTGGCATCCAAGAGGTTCTCTGTGATGGAAACTCTATACTACTATTTTATAGTTGTTACAATTTTTGCTTGACTCTTGCTCCTCTTCACAACCCCACCTCCTAGTTTCATGTTGCACGTATCCATGGCTTTCTCAAATCTTTTTCAGTTATTATCTTTGGCTTTAATGGCTGCCAGATTGGATTTTACCAATGCTTCTCTTATTGAAACACATCAAGTGAAACCATCCATCAGGTTCAATACTCCTTATTGTTTTCTCATGTTACTGTAGCAGTTTCAGGTTCAGAGTTGGTGGAGTCTCTGAATCTACTCAGACACTGCTAGATCACAGATTTGACTAGACAGAGTTGGATGTGATCCATCCAGTTTCCTCATAAGCTTTGTAGAATCTGATCATCTTTTGATGATACCACACTTTTTCCAACAGAATTCTATAAGGAATGAACTCTATTATTTCCTGAATTTTATTCTTTTCCTCAACCACAAAAAACTTTTCTGTTTCTCAGACCATTTCATACTGTTTTGGAGAAAACATAGGAAGAAAGGGTGCATACTATTTATGAGATAACATTTTAGAAGGCGAAAGTTTGTAAGCTCCAGAATGGAATTTATCATAAAGAAACAGAAAGAAAAATTCCTGTTGGAACAGCCCAATGGTGAAACCAATACTGACCTGGGAAACTGTATTTTTTTTCCTATTACTTTTTTGGTTTCTCAAGCTGGATTTATGCTCAAATATTCAATGAAATAAGGCTTGAGAATAATTGCCAGTATATTAGAAAAATGAAAACTTAAATATATTCCAAGGGACAGGTGAAAATATCTCATGCCAATTTTTATCCAGTCAAAGTTTCCTTTTATAGGGAAAAGAATATTTAATGAAAATGGAATTTCTAACTATCCACTGCAACCAAGCTAGTTAAAATATAAAATAATCCTGACTCTTAAAATAATGCCAGTGTATATTATAGAGAAAAAGAAATGGCAGAGTGTGTACATAGTTAGAGATTTGGGAGTTTACACATTAAAAGGGCAAAGAGCTATATAAAAAAAGATTATTTATTCAGGGAGGAGCTAAAGCAGGTAGAGACGATGTTAAAAAAATATATATATACATACATATACATATATATATATGAGGATTATACCTGGTTAGAACTAATTGCCAGGGATGAGAGAATCCCCAAATCTGTTGCTCATCTGAGACAGCGGTAACTTGTGACTTGGATTCCCTTTCCCCCTCCTCCCAAACCTTCCTTGCTCATTTAGATGTTGTAAATATTTACTGTATGCTTATGTCTGTTTAGTTATTAACAGTATTTTTATAAATTCTTCTGTAGCAACACAGTCAACAGGAACCAAAGCTATCCACAGATTTGGATGTCTTTCACACACACACACATGTATATATTTCATGAAAGAACAAAGTAAGGAGTTGTTGACCCTTTAAATGTTATGTTTTAAAAGTTCACGAGGTATGAAAAAGATTTTTGAGGGCTGAGAAGTGACAAATATAAGTCAGTTATTAGGAAAAAGGTCTTAAGAGGTAAACGAAGATAGTCTAGGCCACATGGTTTAACATGAGCTTTAGGGAAAAAGGCTTGATAGAGTTCAGTAGGAGAACACTTGCTACAGAGTAGTTCATTAAAGGTGGCCAGAATAGTTTCAGTCAAGAAAGGTCATGCTTAAATAACCTGTTCGAATTCTTTTAAAATAACACTGGCATGGCAGACAAGTGAATTTGGATTTTCAAGAAGCATTTGGGAAGTTTCCACATCAGAGATAACTAACTAGGTAAAGAGTTGCAGATAAGACAAGGTGTTAAATAGAAAATGGGATAAAAAGCAAGAGACAAAATTTAGCCATGCATGGAGACATATTAAATTAAAAAGGAAGAATGAACACAGGATGCAAGGGTCAGTTTTAAGGTTGCACTTAATTATGCAGTACATAGTACTGGAAAGACGATATTGAAAGCAAGATCTCTAAGGGTCTCATTCAAAGGCCATCGAAGTTAGTGGGTTTGGATCAGAAATCAAGCCTGAAAACCAGTGTACCAATCTATAGCTGTACTCACAGTTTGGAAAGANCCTTTTATAGGGAAAAGAATATTTAATGAAAATGGAATTTCTAACTATCCACTGCAACCAAGCTAGTTAAAATATAAAATAATCCTGACTCTTAAAATAATGCCAGTGTATATTATAGAGAAAAAGAAATGGCAGAATGTGTACATAGTTAGAGATTTGGGAGTTTACACATTAAAAGGGCAAAGAGCTATATAAAAAAAGATTATTTATTCAGGGAGGAGCTAAAGCAGGTAGAGACGATGTTAAAAAAATATATATATACATACATATACATATATATATATGAGGATTATACCTGGNNNGAAGTGACAAATATAAGTCAGTTATTAGGAAAAAGGTCTTAAGAGGTAAACGAAGATAGTCTAGGCCACATGGTTTAACATGAGCTTTAGGGAAAAAGGCTTGATAGAGTTCAGTAGGAGAACACTTGCTACAGAGTAGTTCATTAAAGGTGGCCAGAATAGTTTCAGTCAAGAAAGGTCATGCTTAAATAACCTGTTCGAATTCTTTTAAAATAACACTGGCATGGCAGACAAGTGAATTTGGATTTTCAAGAAGCATTTGGGAAGTTTACACATCAGAGATAACTAACTAGGTAAAGAGTTGCAGATAAGACAAGGTGTTAAATAGAAAATGGGATAAAAAGCAAGAGACAAAATTTAGCCATGCATGGAGACATATTAAATTAAAAAGGAAGAATGAACACAGGATGCAAGGGTCAGTTTTAAGGTTGCACTTAATTATGCAGTACATAGTACTGGAAAGACGATATTGAAAGCAAGATCTCTAAGGGTCTCATTCAAAGGCCATCGAAGTTAGTGGGTTTGGATCAGAAATCAAGCCTGAAAACCAGTGTACCAATCTATAGCTGTACTCACAGTTTGGAAAGAAAAAGTCTGAGTCAGAAGATTTGCAGTTATTTAAATATTTGGACCAAGGAATGATAAGTAGTTATGGCAAAATGAAAAAAAAACCCAACAAGTCCATCAAGTTTGAAGTTCCATAAGTTTGAAGCAGACTCAATTCCCAGTGTAAATAAGTGTTCATTAGGCTCAGTTTCCCTTCAGCTGTATCTCTACAATAGGGCAGGTGTAATAAATTTTAAAACTACCCAAAATACTTACCATGAAATATATTCGGGAATTTTTCCCAAACTGAAATTGTTGTCCCACAATACTCACGTCCCAACTAAGTATCATTATAACGGATAAATTGCAAACAAAATTTACTAAAGAAAATTAAAATTATCAAGGCACATCAGAAAGTAGCAGGCCGAGTCCTTGGTTGTACGACAACAAAGATCTGTAGATGACTGTAACATGTTCTTCAGATTCTCAACCTGCTCTTGGCAGGAAGAGACAGCAATCAAGTAAAGACTGTTGTATTCCCTTGAAGAGCTTAAAAAAGTTAATTTCTCTCCAACACAGCAAACAAAACAATTAAGCACTCTTAGTGCAGGAAAATCTATGACAAGTGTCAAGGTGTTGCAATAAGGATCAGATTTGCTTATGGCTTCTTCCATGGCTGGATGCATAGATAATGGATTTCTGTGGCAGTGTTGATTTTTCCATCTCATATGACTGGAAGCACGTGCACTCCACAGTTTTGGTGGAAAGTATATGTGTGTTTCTCTCTCCTCTTTCTTCTAAATGAACCCATCCTTGCCTGCTACCCTGACTATGATTCAAATATTGGTTCTACAGGTAATTTAATTGGTGCCAGGAGTTGCTGACGGTTAGGTTATAAATGATAGATTAATTGCTGCTGTTTATATTAATTTTCTCCTGGATAATGGGACAGGTTTCTTCACTGTCATAACAACAAATGCAAAGCTATGCAAGACCAGGATATTAAACGTTGTAGAGGAGCTCAGCTGAGAACTGGTATAAGACTGGATATAGATTTACACTCATAAAGCAGCTTTGAAATAAATTTCAGTTTGACTATAGGTGTCTTAGAGCATCCGTTTGATTCCTTACTTTGCTGGAAGGTTTCTTCCTTCTGAGCAGGCAGACCATATACAAGCCTTGATATAACACATTCCTTGCATTCCATTTTCTTCGAGTTAGGACAGAACTTAAAGTGGCTGTTGAGTATTTGGGAAAGCAGAGCGCTAAATAAATAATTCAATTAAGATGCAGTCTCTATAGCCTCTTGGCTAATCTGATAAAGTCCCTACTGACATATTAAGGTCATGAGGCTGCTCTTCAGCTTCCCTTTTCTTACAGGCCTGTTCTGAGAACAAGCTGTGTTGAATAGCTTTCATAAATCTGTGTCTATTGTAGATTGGGAGAGTGGATTTTTTCCCCATTTAACATGGCAGTACAGATTTCAGTAGATTAAGCAACTACTTTTCAGTCATTTTAGGCCTCTAAATATAAAAAGAAGGTCTTGTATCATAGAAATAACCAGTACCAGGAATTAAATAAATTAATTAATCTCCTTTGATTAAACAGGCTAAGTCAAAAGAGAGAGGGAGGGAGAGATGGAGGAAGTGGGGACAGGGAGGAAGGAAGGGAGAAAAAGAGAAAGAAAGAGAGAAATATATAAATAAATAAAGGAAGGAAAACAATGAAAAAGAAAAAAAAAAACGAGAGAGAGAGAAGGAAAGAAAAAACATGGTGAACTAAAAACTAAATAGTAAACTAAAGTACAGAAGAAAGAGAAAAAGCCACTAGACGTGTTGTCTCAGAATCACAGGCTGTACGGAGAACTTAATGGTGACTGGGACCATCTGCCTCTGCCTCTGGAAGGGTTGCAGGGCTTCCCGCATAAGATGAAATGCTAAAAGAAACTTATTTCATTCATGCTAGGCCAAGAATAGAGGTTCAATGCAACATCATTCACTGAAGAATAACAGATATTTCAGGTTTTGTTTTTAGTATAAATTATATTTCAAGAACAAACATTTGACTGTAAATAACAGTTTAAGCAAGTCAATAAAATAGCTTTTTTGTGCATGATGAAAAGTTCTATAACATACTTTTTTGTTTTGCTGTCTAATAATGTTAGAATCATTCATACTACCAATTAGTAAATGAAGAATTAAAAAATACTACTTTGCATATTATGAGATGGGAGAAACTCAGGTGTTGATTTGGATAATTGCAATCAATTTTGGTCATTATGTATAGTCTATGGAAATAAAAGATGATCTGCATATTTATGTCAGGAAGATAGTCTTTAGAGTGGTTGTACTAAATGTCTGTTAAAATATTTTTCTTGTATATTTGGAAAGTAAGTATAGGTCTTTACATTTCCTCTGGTGGAAATAGGAGAAAAAGAAGACAATATCCTCAAGGTCTAGCTCAACTTTTTCTTTTAAAATAGAAAGAAATAATTCATTACTACTGTATGCATACACAAATCTATTACAAAAACTGTGCTGAATTAAAAAAAAAAAAGTTAAGATTGCCATTTAACCATTTAATTATTACTTTTTAAAAATACAGTGTGAATGCAAAATGATTGCAAATATTATACAGAAATATCTTAACAATGCCTTTGCTGGGTACAACCCACATGACCAAAAATCNCAAAAACTGTGCTGAATTAAAAAAAAAAGTTAAGATTGCCATTTAACCATTTAATTATTACTTTTTAAAAATACAGTGTGAATGCAAAATGATTGCAAATATTATACAGAAATATCTTAACAATGCCTTTGCTGGGTACAACCCACATGACCAAAAATCAAAATCCCTTTTCCCTGACATACACTAACCCTAACATACTTTTTGAACTCCTTAATTCTTAACCCTGCCTTCCAAGGGAAATAATTATATTCCTATATCATGAATGAAATATCACATTACTGCATCTTGAGCCCTCCCTTCTTTTTCAAGGGACATGTAACTTGTGACATCAATGGGAAACACTGCCTTAAGATTTTAGCAGACATTAAAACAACTACATATTTAAATACTTATTGATTCAAATGTCAAGATTATCCTTGAGACAAATAAGTAAAACTACTCTGATTGATATTTTTTCCGTTCTTCCTTACCACAAACTAGGCCCTACACCCTTCTAAGGCAAGTCCCCTGTGACTCACATTAGTGGGCATCTAGCATGACAATTTGCCCATTCCATTTAATGGAATCTAACTACTTTGTTGATATACAAAGTATAAATTACTAATTTCTGCTGCCAATACATTCTGACTCATTTGCCCATATCTCCTATGGACATAAAATATCACTGTGCTTGTTGGTTGCTTTGAATGGCTGTCACCTGGCTACTGAGCTTTACATCATTAACTCCTCCTGTGGCTAAAACTTTCATTGCTCATTTCCTCCTTGATACACTCATATAGAAACAATGACGGTTTCGATTTTAGCCTGAGAGACAACCCATAGCAGTATTATCCCCACCCCCATCCTCAATATATGTGTCAAGGAGACTTCAGAAAAATTTCATTGTAAAACATGGCTTACGGTATGTGGAATTATATTGCTTTTGAATATTCTAAATTTAGAATTATTACTTAATTTAACTCAAATTAATAAAGACAGATTACCATTAAAGACTCTAAGTCAGAATATGCTTGTTTGCATGGCTATAGTATGATGAACACCCACTACTTCAAGACAAAAATATAAGAAGAATACAGATGTGTTTAAAAAACAAACATCGAAAGTAGCCTGAGTTTAAGGCTGATTATAAAAAGGGAAGTGTGTTTGCAAGACATAGGGTTTACATAAACTTGAACTTTTTTTTTTTTAAATCACTGATAGATTAAAAGCTTCAGTAATCCTACAAATGCTACAGATTATTTTTTTATGGTCTGGCAAAATGAATTTGGGATTCATCCATGGTAGTACAAACAAAGCCATTGTATTCCACGCAACCTTTATGAGGCTTTTAAAAGCAAATTCAGAGGATACTTAGAAGCAGCAATATGTTTGTCAGCAAAAAGATATCTTCTTACCTGTTTTCTGTAGCTACTTAAATGAAGATTTATTGGAGAAAAAATGCAAAAATCAAAACAAAAATATCATGCATGTCACTACAGTTTACATGCTTTCTTAGTAAGCCTATTCTTGGATGTTCTCAATTTTGGCTTTTTATATAAGAATAATACTTTATTTCTAAGTCTTCGTGATTTAAAAGGAGGAGCAATGTCATAACTAACAATTTTCTCAGTTTTGAGTGAATGCAGATTTTTTTTTCTCTCATTATTTTATAAAATGTCTTATTTTAGACCCGTGCCACATTTTTTTCTCCTACTTGTTTTTAAACAATTCAATAAGTATTTATTTAAAGAATAATTTTGTTTTTATTGTTTATAATTACTACACAGAAATGTTTCAAAATAAATATTTACAACGTTTTAGACACTGTGCAACTGGAATGCAAATGATTGGCACTAAATATTTCAGGTCTGCTGCTTTGTTCCTGTCACCGCATTTGCATGATTATTTTAAGGTACTCTGGACTACTGGAAAGCTGCTCTTGAAATGGCAATATGATGTCAGAAGAAGGAAAGACATAAGTTTATCAAGGACCATCAGGAAGGAGTACCAATTAATTTGTATTGTGAAATAGAGAACCTTATTAAAAAGTTGTGCCATCAATATTATTTTAGGTCTTATTTCTGTCATGTTTTTCTCACTTACCTAGCATTTTCAGTTCTTCCTTTCTGTATGCAGAGGGATGTCTGAACTTGCACTGCTTGACCTACTAGAATCCTAGAATGATAGAATGGTTTAGGTTGGAAGGGACCTTAAAGATCACTTTTTTCCAACCCCCCCTGCCATGGGCAGGGACACCTCCCACTCCACCAGGCTGCTCAAAACCCCATCCAGCCTGGCCTTGAACACTTCCAGGGATGGGGCATCCACAGCTTCTCTGTGCAACCTGCTCCAGTGTCTCACCACCCTCACAATAAAGAATTTCTTTCTTATATCTAATCTGTATCTACCCTCTTTCAGTTTAAAACCATTACTCCTTGTCCTATCCCAACAGGTCCTGCCAAAAAGTTTGTTCCCATCTTCTCTGTAGGCCCTAAGTACTGAAAGGCTTCTATGAGGTCTCCTCAGAGCCTTGTCTTCTCCAGGTTGAACAACCCCAAATCTCTCAGCCTGTCCTCATAGGAGAGGTGCTCCATCCTTCTGATTATCTTTGTAGCCCTCCTCTGGACCCATTCCAACAGGTCCATATCCTTCTTAGGCTGGGGGCCCCAGAGCTGGACATAGTACTCCAGGTGGGCTCTCACAAGAGCAGAGTAGAGGGGCAGAATCACCTCCCTCGACCTGCTGACCATGTTTCTTTCGATGCAGCCCAGGATATGGTTGGCTTTCTGGGCTGCAAATGCATATTGCCTGTTCATGTTGAGCTTCTCATCAACCAACACTGCAAAGTCCTTTTCCCTAGGGCGGCTCACAATCCATTTTCTCTGCCCAGCCTTTTACTTTTGTGCTTGGAATTGCCGTGACCCAGGCGCAGGACCTTGCATTGGTCTTGTTGAAGGTTGGCATGGGCCTACCTCTCAAGCCTGTCCAGATCCCTCTAAATCGCATCCCTTCTCTACAGCATGTCAACCACACCATACAGCTTGGTGTTGCCGGCAAACTTGCTGAGGGTGCACTCAGTCGCACTGTCCATGTCACCGATAAAGGTGTTAAACAGCACCAACCACAATTCTGACCCCTTAGGAACACCACTTGTCCTTGGTCTCCACTTGGACTTTGAGCCATTGACCCAACTCTGTGTGTGATCATCCAGCCCATTCTTTATCCACTGATATGATATGATGTAATTAACTATTTTTTTCATGTGCTGCTCCTTATTTTTAATTTAAGGTTATTGGGCTGTATGTTAGCTGGCTCTCATATAAATCAGTATGCTCTGATTTACAGACAATAGCTAGGAAAAATAAAAGCAATATTGAATTAAGTTTTGACAAATTATTGTCTTTTCAAAGAAGGCAGACAAATATCTTATCATATTATAGAGACAGATCAATAGTTTCATGTTTTAAGAGCAGAATTTATGTAGAATGGGAGGTAATTTTGATGAAATTATGGGTAGTAAGAATAATCTTTTTCTGTAGATGAATCCCTAAAATAGAAATTAAATAAGACATTAATAGTATTGTTGCTCCGTTATTCCTGCTCCTTTCCTGACTTTCAGCACACTATTGATTTACTATATACTTCCACAACCTAGAAATCAGATTCCAAGTTGTTCTTTTTGGCCATATTGTCCCTCCAAATATGGCATAGAAAGTAAAGAGTAAGCAGAAGTAATAGATATCCCTGCCTCTCAATGTTCCTAAGTGACACGTTCTGCAGCACATGTGGATTTGACCTCTTCTTCTTCAGTATCAGTTTACTGGTACAGGAGAATGAGGACAATTTTCCTCATTATACCGTACAGCTTATAGGAGAACATACTGAGCTACTAAAGTCTAAATCTGTGTCTATCCTACCTCTTGTCCACTTCAAAACCATTACTCTGTGCTTGCCTACAACATTCATGCTACAGAAGAGAAAAAAGCAAAATTTCTTGCATTTTTTTGGAATACCTTAACAGAGGTCACACAAGGTTACATCTGGGAACACAACCTAGTTCAATGCAACAGCTCCAAGTCACTCAGCCACCGTGCCTGTCAGAATTAATGCTCTAAACTGATGTCTGTTGCTGTCTCCTCTGGTCTAATCAGGGCATGTTATTCCCCCCTCATAAATCTTATTCCATGCAACAGAGGCAAAAAAAAGTTTTCTAAACCTCTGGCAAAGGACATGTTTTCCTGCTAGATAATAACAATTCTTTAATCTGTGTAATGAAATTTTAATATATCCAAAGAACATTCTTTTGCAGTGTTATTTACAGACTTTTTTTTGTGCTTTCCTCTCCTTCCCAACCACATCTTTCAGCAGGTAGATTACTTGTCTCATACAAAGAAATCACTTTTAAGATAAACTCCCCGTTTAAAACAAAATTATGTCATCTCTGTCATAATGTGATACAAAACCGCAGTATGGGTCTTTTGCCATATTTTGGTTGGTACTGACAGACATAAGTATTAAAAATTACAGCTGTCTGAGAAACGATTCAGATGCCTAACATAGCAGAGTGGCAGAATTCAGGAGGTGAATGCTGGAAGCACTCCTGCAGCCCAAGAACCAACTCCTGCTTGAGACACCAGCCTTGATCAGTACAAAGAGTTCAGACTTACAGCATGCCTAACCCTCACTTGGGTCTAGATATTAGTTATTCTTCACTTAAGTTTATTACCAGGTTTCTTACATGATGCAGAACATATCTCAATCCTTTCCAGAACTGAGTTCCAGTCCAAAACTTGGTAGTGTTTGTAGTTTTCTCTTAAAATGTGCATGAAGGTATGCACCATGAAAACCTAGATGTTGTGTTAATGCCATGGTGGCTGTTTCTGGATCGTGCTTCATTTCCTTATGCAGGAAATGAATAATTACAAAAGTGCCTGATTACAAAAGTGTCGGAGGAGACCTGACTGGACTTTAACATTTGATAGTCCTATAAAAATATAACACAGATTCTGACTTGACAAGAACACGTTATGTAAAAGAATGAGGAAAATGATGCCCATTATTTAGCTACTATTAAGATGAGGGTGGTCTAGAAAAAGCAATTTCAATTAAGCTCTAAATTAAGCAGAAAGGAGACAAAAATTCAGAAATGCATATATATAAGAGGCAGAAGATCTGCTCCTCTCTGCACCCCAGACATGACTGAATACATTAAAAAAAATAAATCCATGGTTTCTGGGCTTTGAATGGCTGCTATATTGACGTTGGTTCTCTGCTGCAGAATATATTATAGAATTTGTGCTGTATATATAGCTGCTTGGAGATGTATTATTTAATTCAGCAATGAACTGGGGCTAGACTTTGCTTGATAGATGCTATGGCAACCAAACTGTGTTATGTGGAATATCTTTGTAGATTAAAGTGCTTTGATTTATGCATTGCAGCTCATACAAATGGATACTAACAAACATAAACATAATCAACATTTCGTGTATATGAGCCACATTCCTTGTAAATTCCCACCATCAGAAACAATTATATTTATTACCACATGTGCACATAGCACACATATGAGACAGCTGCAAGCATATGTAAGAATATTCAGAGAAGAAATGTGTTTTTTTGTGCTTTTCTATTAATTTTAAAGACTAATTTCTGTTATTTTGACATACGCAAGTACAAAGATTAAGACTGTGGAACATTGCATTGGAAGAAAAAATTAAATTTTGGTTTCCTTGTAAATCATTCCAGATTAAACATTTCTGCTCACTCATTCAATATATGCTTCACTTCTGTAAACTGCTTCACTAATCTAATTACAAGTTGCTTTTTAAAATAACTTTTGTAAATGGTGAAAAATAATTGTTATGGCTGGGGGTGGTTGTCATACCTGACTTACTAAGACACAGTAATGTTTTTCATTATAAAAAAATTAGCAGATTTGCTCTAAATGGGCAGGTGTTATATAAAATCTCATACCAGCAAAGTTCTGGAATTTGCATTTTTTGAAACAATTTCACTCTAAAGAAAAAGAAGAGAACATATCCCCCCTATTCCAGAAACATTTTTCCAAGGGGAAAAGGGGTGGGGGAAAGAAAATGAAAAAAAAAAATAATTATTTTTATAGTAATTCCTCCTTCTATCAAATTTTTGTTCCATTTTTGAATAATGTGAATGCATGCTTGAAGGTGGTCACAAATGGTTGGAAAATACATTTCTTTATACAACCTTGATGTCTTTCTGCACTCAGGATGCCTTTCTACATGGGTCCCTAACTGTCTCCCCTTCAAAAGTCAAACTGCAATCCCAAAAGATTGACATGGAGAGGTGGGAGGCTGGTGGGTAATGTTCATACGCAGCTGTGGGAGTGTTCAGACTAACTGCTTAAGGGTCCAGAAATCTCTTCCAAAGGATTTTGCTGCCAAGGGAAAATCAGCATCTGGATCTTCATTTAAGAGATGTAAAGCTTGGTATCCTTGTTCGTGATGTTTAGCAACAGAAATATGCCAAGGCTGGATACAAGCCCACATCAGCAACAACTCAGGATGAGAGATGTGACCACTGCAGAGCTCAGGTTCAGAAAAGGTGCTGTGGAATCATGATCGTCAGTGCTGTGGTGCCTGAAAGTCAGGTGCCTTCTCTGGACTTGTAATTCTCAATCCTGACTTAGGGCCCTAAAGTTTCCTTGGTATTAAATGGAGGAGACCCAAGCTCCTTGGCTGAGATTCACAGAAGACAGCATACTCACTGTTGGAACACTTAAATCAGCCAAGGGAAAAATGTCCATGAAGATTATTTTTGAGACCCTACTTTTACATTCACTTTGTTCTATCATACATCTGTAGAGTTGTAAAGAGAAGCAATCTCCCTTTTCCTCATGTTCTCCTTCTGTTGCTCAGTCCTTTTTGTTTGTAGAAGCACAATTAAGTGTATGACCAGAGAAAGTAACTGATGCAGATGGAAATAAACATTTTTTATTTTGGTGTTGGAGGCATGAACTCAAGTCATGGCTCTGTTTGAGGAGCTGGGGACACTGGTAATGGAAGCAAGACTATCCCCACCTGTTCAGTGGAAATCAGAGCTTTTCTAAATAGCCTTATCACTTATCACTTTCAATGCTCAGATCAGCACAGAGATAAACTAAGCATTCAGGATAAAATTCACCTTATCTAACTTTATCCAACTGAAAGTAAAACAGCTGGTCCAAGCTAATCACCTATGCTAATCATCTTCACCTTACAGTCACTGGAGGAAAAAAACCCCTTGCAAATGGTGTTTCATTCTTTGTCTCCTGTATTTCAGCATGGAATGAACTAACAGTTGGAGTTGCATATTTCTAGTGATTGTTTAACTCGGTTTAAAGCCACACTAAAAGCGCAACTGCTGCTATAGCACATATGTTCAAAATCTACATACATTCAGCCATTCTAAGTCAAATATAGGTAGTAGATAAAAAAGGTTGGCCAGCCATTTAAATACCTAGTGGCTCAGAAGAACAAATGCAGACACTTCTGAAATGCTGCAGCTTTTTCCTGGTATTTGAGCCAGCTAGGGAAAAGTTACCGTAGATGTGCTTATATATGTAGGTGTCACACTTCTGATTGCAATATAGATATGTCCTGAGAATATGACTGTACTGCACAGAGCAAAGGAAAATCTAGACACCTGAGATATCTCTAAATAATCTAAGAAAGTCCAAGAAGGAAAGCTAGATTGGAAATATTGCCCACACTACTGAAAGAAGTATGACACACAAGCTTGCAGATGCCAGGGATTTAAAAGCTTTTTGCTGGCCTATCTTCACAAATTGTGCCCTTAATTATAAGCCTTTGTGTAACGCTTTCAGGTACGAAACAGATAATCCTTTGAGAAGTGCAATCTGTTCAAGAGAACTCTCAATAAACTGCTTACTCAGTGAGTTGGAAGATGGCAAAATGCTACTGCAAACGAACAACAAATATAAGCAAAAAAATATTTATTTTGTCGCTTTAGCAAAGTACTTACCCCGTTAGCTGTTTATACTTTGGATATGTGCAAGATATTTTGTGGTAAGTGTATAATTTCTCCTTAAAATAGAAGGAAAAATCTCAACTAGAACCATGTTTGTCTTTCACATAGTGGAAATTCCATGAGGTAACAAAAGCAGTGGAAAAAATCAATTTGTTGTGGCTTCTAGAGCTTTATGCAAGCTTTCCTTTTTTTGCTTCTTTTAAACTGCCTTCAAACTGAAATAGGGGAGCCAGTTCACTACAAGTGGTCAACGGCTTTTCTGCTTGTTTTTGTTATTTACCGCAGCAATACAATAAAAGTTCATGACCTACCTGACATAACTCTAGCTTACTAAAATTTTACATGTGTTTTCAACTGGGAAAGTTGCTGTTTGAGCTAATAATAGGTTTCTTCAGCTGAAATAAAGATGTGAACTGGAAAAAATCGAATCTCTGGGTAAAAACATCAACTTTGTCCCATGTGTGGATATTTCACAAGCACAACAAAGAAAAAAAGCGTTAATACTGAGTGTATGAAGATGATTTTGGCTTTACTCTTTTTTTTATTTTATTTTTTTGAAGGAATATCTGTTCATTTCCATGGCCTGACACAGACCTTGAAGTCTCTTCGGACATTTGCTTCATGCCTATTTGGAGTCCTTTGAACACCCTGTAAACCTGTTTTTCTGAGGCTGATGTCACCAGCTTAGGAAGAAAAACAACTGTGAAGCAATAAGCTTACGTGAGAGGATGATTTGTTACATGATCCTCCATGTGCAAGACTAGATCTGAAAGAGACAGCAAGTTTATATGACTATTTAAATTATCTTAAAATTGCTGTAGTCGAATCTTTGGCAACTGAGATCTTAGTGCCATTTACTTTATTTTCAAGTTTCTTGTATGGGACATTAATAATAGACTGTTAAATTAAGCATATTGTAATCAATGCATTATAATCATTATACCTCCATATTTACATGTGGTAATTTAATTATGCTTCATATTAGTTGGTTTCTTGTTTTTTTTTTTTTTTCATAATGGGAGCAATAGTACCTCATAAAAATTCATGTTCAAATTCAATGACTTGATAAAAGGAATTTGGCATATAACTCTGAGGTAGCTTTATTGAGCTCTGTCATACTTAAACTTGGATTAACTTTAGCTTCCTTCTGAAGGTATAAAGCATCCTTTGGTGATAGAGCTAGTGTATTCTACTATGGAAAAAAATTAGGGTTACTGTGAGCAACTCATTTTCTCTGCTTGAAATTTTAGTCTCTGATACACCGATAAATAAAAGAAGATGATAGCTCCTGGCATCCACTCTTCATGTCAAATGAGAAGAATTATACTAAATTATGAATTATGCAAAATAAAAAAAAAAAGGAAAAAGAAACAAAGTAAAATAAAAAATGTCTTGCCATTTTGTTTAATCAAAGCATTTCATCATTTTTTGCTGCTGACAACACATTAAACACAACCTTTTACAAAAGCTAAACAGGAGTAGAATATGAAGAAAGGCTAGATTTAAAATATTTATAACGATGATGCACCTATTTCCTCATCGTGAATTTTTATCTTCAATAAAAGTGGAGACAGAGAATTATGTTCAGCCCAGGTGTCCAAGAACCTCATATGTTGCTCAACTAGACCTTGGAAAACAAATGAATGGGAGAACATGTTGCCAGATAACATGATAGGATCAATATTCACATCCACAGAAGTCTTGTAATTTCCATCCTGTTGTAGAATGATCACAAAAGATTACATGTATGAAATATTTCCCATTTAACTTGAAAAACAAGAGAACAAGTGAGAATCCCTGACCTGCCCAATTTTACCACAGAAACAACATAGATTTTCTTACACCCATCAGCGCAACCCAAAACACACTTGTTTTGCATCAAGCAGCCTCTGTCGCTGTTGGGTCTTATTTTCTTCTTTTGTTCTCAGACACCATTTATTCCAATATTCCCTAAGTGAGAATCCAAATGAAGACTCCTGGATCTATAAAGAGAGCAGTCCTAATCACAGACCCCCTTTTCAGCGAACGGTAACTCAGCCAGATCTGCATCTGTGAATGACAGTTGCTGTCTTTTATAACTCATTAGACATAATTTAAAAAAACCTAAATACTTCTATTAGGGTGATTGGTTTTCTATTGTTCTCTCCGGTGATGATGCAGGATACAATTAAGAAAATATCTATCTCAAATGAAAATTTTCTGTACATACTGTTTATACTTATAGCCTATAATTCAATTTTTAAGCCCAGTGGTTTAAACAGTTTTCCATTGTTTAAATCTTTATAGTGTAACACTATTTTCCTGTTGCTATAAATTCTATTTAATTTTTAAACCCATGAAAAACCGATAACTTCTAGCCCACCATAATGCAATCCTTTCATCTTCAAACAGGGTAGAGGAGGTAATATGCCACTCTTGAAAATCTTTCTTTAATCCTTTCTTCTTTTAGAATACAGAGCCATGAAGATTTATCACAGTTCCGAAGATTTCAAAAGAAGACCACGGCTTTGTGATGTCAATCCATAGGACCATAAAGATGCTTCTATGCTAGAGCTATATTGTACTTCTAAAGTGGAATGGGGAAATTGACTTGCAGTAAAATACATCTTATTACCCAATTACCATATCAGGCAAGAAAAGTTGTTGTTCTACTTTTTTTCTCACGTCGTATCTTTAATCACTGAATTATTTTCCATAACGTGAGTTTGAGTATTTCACAGTTTTAATTTCATGCAGCTAAGGTATAAGTTCTTTCTTCCTTCAATTTCTACTCTAGGTGTATTTTTTTTACAAAATATCTTTGTATCCAGTTCTAACTGTTCACTTCAATTAACCCCTTCATTTTTGCTTCAAGAATAATATCAGTTGAAAAAACCAAATCCCTAATGCTTTATCATACTAATGTTCATTTATCTGAGGAACATTTTTATCACTTTTATTTCTGAATATCACCAAGACTGCCTTTGACTGTTCCACAGTTATGTGGATGTGGAGTAATGATGATAAAAAATCCAGATAATCTCCCTGTACTCATCACATACCAGCATGCTTTCAAAGCGCTTTACTATCCCGGAGTCAATAATTACTGTTTTACAATTTCACATTTACTTGTGTCTAACAAAAAGAGACCTCTTAAAAAACAGAAAAAGTAACTAAATTAAAACACCATACATCAACAGTACATTGCATGCCAAATATACTTTCAAAGATAACTGAAAGAAAAGAAATCAAGTGTTTGCACCTGAGGAAAGACTGACCACTTAAATAAGCTTAGGTGAGATGTAAGTTCCTTTCAAAGATGAGTTATTTGCCTTGGATGACTAAGCTCATACAGTGTCAGATAACACGAAGATTGTTGCTCTTTGGAATTCCCTATATGATCCATGAAACAACAGATCCCTGTAAGAACAACAGCAGAATTATCTGACTCTGCTGTTGATCCAAATAAATTTATTGCTGTTGAGACAAGGCTTACAGAAATATTACTCCAATACCTTCGAGCTGCAGATTTCTTTAAAAAAAAAAAATAAAAATCAACCCACAGACAACAAAACCAGATATTGTCCCTTCTTCTTCTCAGCCTGGGAAGTCTCTCCCTCTCTCTGTCTCTCCCCCTCTCTGCAAGACCGCCTTGTTCATACAGTTCCGATGCAGTGGAGCATGGCGTCATGAGATGCTTATTCCTGCATTTAAATGGAGTGTAACGATAGCGATCCTCCGCGAAAATAAGAACAAGATCCTGATCGGGCTTGGGCCACCTTCAATGTCACCAGAAGGTGAATTAAGAGGATTTGGCAATTCCATGGTCAGCTTCGGTACGGATCTTCCCAGTTGCAGCTGTTGTGACCAGCTGGGTACCGCGCAGTGCTCCACACAAGCTCATACGCATAGACATACATATAGCCACAGACGCACGCACAACTTCCTTGCATGCTGAAGCAAACTCCTCCCACGCTCTCTTCCTGGCACACATCTAAATGGCTGTTTTATACATATTAACCCTGTGAAACGCTGTAGGACTTTGCTATTCACCTCCCAGATAATAAACTATCCGTTTGCAAGCCTGTCACACAGTTCACAGATCAAAGAATCAAGGTGTCACCAGCCTTCTTTAGTATAGATATCACTGGTTCTTTACTGCCTAGTTATGCTTGCATAGCCCTTGGACATTTTTTTGTCTTGAGGTTACTTATCCAGTTCAAGCACTCTATTTTCCTTTTCACTGCATCTGTGCCACAGGCTTGCTGGCTGAAAAAATATCACACAAAAAAATGCAACAGTGCCCCACCACCCTTGCCATTATTTAATTCATTTTCCTCCTATCCTGCCCATCTGCTTTTGAACATAGTTTTCCTGCTAAAAAAAAATAAAATAAATTAAAAAAAATTAAAAAGCAAGTGTAATTATAAATTTCAGATTAAACTGTAAAAAGGGGATCTTTATTAGAAAAAGGGCTTTAGAGAGGCTTATTTTCTTTTACTTCTTCTGAAAACTTCAATAGTTTTCTTGTTACAATCTGGATTCAGTATCTCTCAGAAAAAAAAAAGCGGAGGGGGAGGGCAGAGATGGGGAGATAGGGAGCCTGGTTGGGAGCAATGTTTATCCCTCTTTAGTAGACCAACGTCTCTCAGTTTTCTTTCTGTGCTCTTTGGACTTGGTCTCCTTACTTAAAAAGGAAGCAAGTTGAACAAGTTCTTGCACTACTCTTTCTGCCAAGATAGTGCCTGTGCCAGTAATTTACGAGTAATGGGCTACAGCTGTGATCTCCAGCTCTTACACTGTTTTGGTATTTCAGTAATTACAACTGTTTCATTAACATTTAAAGGGAATAGTCAGCTCAATATCAGTAAAAGACTATTTTGTACAGTGTGGATCCATTTTACATTTGCATTTGACATTTGATAATCTCTACACATAAGCTCTGAGCCATAGAAATGAGATGTCACACATAAGAAAAATTAACCCAGATGTAACTTCTTAGTGAAACTGTAGCATAAATGCCCAAGACTGGTAATGGTATGACGAACACCTCTTCACAGTTTTGCATTCATTTGGAACACAAAACATAATTTTTATGTCTTTATTTTGTATTTGTGACATCTGTGGATATTTAAGAGAACTAGAAGATGAGTAGTAAAATAATCAACAGGTCAGATATGTGAATATATTATTTATATGTATGCAATAAAATCAGACACGTTTCTGAAATGTCAACTTTTCATTTCATTGCAGTGTTCATTTTGGGCTATTATCCTCCTTGGCAACTGCATCTCTACCTTGCACAGCTGAGAAAATTAACTAGACTCAACAAAGAAACACCATTGGGTAGTAGTAGAAAGTAAGCAGTAAACGGTAAATAAAATTCAGTGGAAACAGTTTTAAGTTGATGAACATGGAATCAGCGGTATTAAACTCTGCATACCCTATGACTTAGGAACTGGACTGTTCTATGAATGTGCCAGATCTATGTTCAGCAGCCATGAAAGAAAAAAGTAAATTAAATGTTAGGAACTACTATATGACTGTCTAGTTGCATAAAAAGATAGTTCTCCCTCCTATCCTCTATCTGAGGAAATTCCCAAGTAGTCAGTTTGCTGGAGACTGGCAGAATATTCTGGAGAACATTCACTATAATCCTTCTAATGTTCAGATATTTTTTCCTAAGCTTCTACTACTGACTACTGTCAAATAATATGGATATTGTGAAGACGGTTTGTTGGTCTGACCAATCTTATGTTCTTCTGAAATAGTCTTGTCAAGCCACAAAACATACAGTACCTTTACCAGTAATGCAAAAGTTGTTACCTCTTCCTTCCTCAGCTTATTTTATACCAAGAAAGCTACCAAAAATTTCTTTAAATACAATTAAAGAAGCATTTAAGTCCTTTTTCATAGCAAGTTGTGGAATATATTTTTAGTGGAAACATGGGTCCAATGTTATTTTAAAAATCAATTTATATAAAACCCAAATGTAAAACAGAACTGAAAACACTGGGTTTTTTTTCTAGCAAATAGGGGTGCTCAAAAACTGTAAGCATCAGGAGAGATTTGGGATCAGAGAAGAATTAATATCAAACTACTGATCATCTATGGGTGCCATCTTTTAGTGTATGTATATCCCTGCCAACACACTGGGCTACTCTATTTGCTGAAGATGGTACAGTGTAATTTGGTATAGAAATAAAGGAAGTCTGAACATAAGAAGTCACTCTACCAGTGCAAGTTGAAATGCTTTTCCATTCCTTCATATCACTAAAAGTCCTTTCTCAACATTATAAGGTCTGAACTATAAAGCATTTCTGGATTTTAAAATTTCTGTTAAGTTCTGCAGCTCATTGTATTTGTGCAGCTGATTTACCATTTACATAGAGTCTTTTTTAGAGAGCTGTGAAAAATAGTCCTGGGTTTGTCTTGTGGCAAAAGGGCAATTGAACTCCAATCTCATCCAAATAATTTGATCTAAGATCTAAACCACTTTGTTGAATATATGTTGTGTGGAATTTAAAGTGCAGCATCAGCTTAAAAACAAAGTATTCACAATTTCCATGCATTTTAAGCAGGCTGAAAGTTCTAGCCTTAATTCTCATTGATTTAAAAATGAGGTTGCACAACCTACATATCTCATTATGGTGTCACAGTATGGCTTTAATATATTTTCCAGGTGAGCAGAATTTCTGACTATAAATGAATAAATGTGTAACGTTCTATACACGCGGTTATAATGGAGTGGGTGTGGATAATATTAGGGACCAGTTTTCTGACAGAAGCAAAAAGTGGTAAGATGCCCTCTTGTCGGAATTTATTCACAAAATACACATGAGATTCTACAATTACGGTAGCAAAGGGGAGACATGCAGTTGTCTGCAGCAGAAACCTCTCTTTTTATGTTCTCCTTCTAAAACCCACTATGAACTCAGCACAAATTGATGTAGTTCTGGATTCGTAGCACCCAAGTAAGGCAAGTAGCTGAGGTGTATTCATCTAGGACCCTAACTATTGTGAATTCCACTGTGGGAAACTCAGATATTAGCCGAAGTCTGTTAAGGCACAACAGAGATTTCACACAGGAAATTGAGAGTCTAAACTGGTCATGTAAATGCAGTAATCCACCGTAAGTGTGCCAAGACCCGCAATCTGGCTCACCCCAGCAATCTGATCACACTTGGACTCCATGAAGGCTTTTGAGATCTTAGGCAAGGAGAGTGGTAGACTCATCTGTGGACATTAGTCGTACGAATGGTCCTGTAGATACGGTTGGCTCAACCTGAAACCGCACGTGCAGTCTAGACCTAACTTTAATATCTTTTCTTAATCAGAAAGTCACTTAAGAGATGCAGTTGCAGTGCGTAAATTGGTAGTAAATCATAGAATCAAAGAATTGCCTATACTGCCAAGGACCTTTCAGATCATCTAGTCCAATTTAATAAAATACATTAAGTAAACACAGAAGGAAATCCATAGCAGATCACTGTCACCTTACATCGTTTCATGAACTTCAGATGAGACCTGTCAGTGCTTCTACATTGCTGAACAAAATCATCACAAGAATTTAATCAGAAATTAGTAAAGCACACATCTTTTGAAGACATGATGAGTGATCATTTTCAGGACAGCAACAACAAATTAGACTTTCATTCTGGAGTGTCTTTGTAAAAATTCCTTTTTTGGAGTTGAAATATTTAATAATTTCTTGTCAGTTGCAAAATTGTTTCACTTGAGGGTTTTTAATGACCTTTATGAAAACTACTTTAAGACTTTCTGAAATGGCTTTAATTTTTCAGTTGAAAAATAGAATTTATTTACTTTATCTTTTGTTACACTGAAGAAAAAATGTAAACTAGAACCTCAAAGTGATCTATTTTAGGTAAAAGTATAGATTGCTTACTATCAATATTTTTCTTCTGGTTTTCCAGAATATTTTTTCTAATTCAAAATTAATTTCTTCTCTTTTTCTGTGTGATTAAAAACAATGAAAACATAGGTATTCATTAATGTTTTTTCCTTCAGAAACAAAAGTTCTGTTCTTGCTCTGCCACAGACATCACATGTATAATTCTGAAAGGCCTGCAGAATACCTTTGATGTTAATGGATATAATAAAGATTGTCTTTGGTAGTGAAAAAAGATAAAAATTGTAAGAAAACTAAAGGTGAATGTTTTGAGATTTTCCCCCCTCATTGACACTTTATAAAACATTACACCAAAATACATTCTTTTTGAAAAAGAGTATTTTAATCTGTAGTCTTCCTTTCTGCCTTGAGAAATTTAAAATAACAGCCTGCATTTTGATACATGATTTGTAAAATAGGAACATTGAAATAGTGGGCCAAATGTCCAACACTGGAATTTCTTCATAGTAAAAGCAGGTTCAGAGGTAAGCAGCTGCTACAGAATAAAAATCACAGGGTCATAGTGTTGGAAGGGACCTTAGTAGATCATCTAGTCCAAC
>VXBO01006721.1:0-12386 GCA_013400135.1 Rhinoptilus africanus
GGGAAAAAAAAGAAAAAAAAAATGATGAGTCCGGTTCATTCACCTGTGGGGGGAAGTTGGGGGGGGGTGGGAGGTGTCCAGGTACCCCCCCACCGATCCTTTGAGGGGGGTACAGGGGTCCCGGGGGTGTCTTTCCCAGTTCAAACCTAGAGGAGGGACATGGTGAAACAGGGAAAGCCACAGCCAATTCACGGGGTGCGGGAAACGCCGGGCGGGTGTTTCCCGGGACAGAGAAAAAGCCCCAGTTTGAGCCCAAAGTCCCTGCGCGCATGGTCCTCAGTATCCCCATCCCGCGGAGACGCTCCTCGGTGGCCGGAGCATCGGGAGATGCTGCGGCCGTGTCCCAACGCTGCTCCAGAGAGCGGCTCTCAGTGTCCAGAAATCATCGCCAAGGCCCAGTTTTTGATGGCGAGGGTGGTGTTTTGCAGATAAATCCAGGAGGAATAGGTGAAGCTGGTCAGGTGCTCCCTCACGCAGTCCCATGACACTTCTCCGCTGGAAAAGGGAGGAGAGGGGGTTACGGGCAGGGAACGGGTCGGTTGCAGGGCCGGCAGACCCAGCCCCAGCCCCAGGAACCTCGGGTGGGACACGGAGCCCCTCCAGCAGGCAGCAGTGCCTGAGGTCTCCCCAGATCCTGCTGTGAATCCCAAATGCTGCCCTAAGAGATCCCGAATCCCCTCGGGATGGCCCTGCCCAGGAGCTCCAGCTCCCTGGTCCCTCACCCCGGGGCAGGAGGGGACAAGGAACATTGTCCCCTGGACATCTGGAACAGGCTGCCCAGAGAAGCTGTGGCTGCCCCATCCCTGGAGGGGTTCAAGGCCAGGTTGGACGGGGCTTGGAGCAACCTGGGCTGGTGGGAGGTGTCCCTGCCCAGGGCAGGGGGGGCACTGGGGGGGCTTTAAGGTCCCTTCAACCCTGACAACTCTGATTCTAAGACAAGGAGCTGGTCCCGCGGTGACAGCAGCACGTGCCATGCCCGTGCCAGCACTGCCCGGCCGCTGCTTCCCTCCCCGCGGCCGCAGGAGGGTGACAATCCGTTTGGGATGCCCACGGGTGGCCCCGCAGGGGTCGGGGATGGGGGCAAACAGGGGGTGGCAAAAGCCACACCAGCCACGGTGCCACGTCCCAGCCCCTCAGCCAGAGCCGGACCAGGACCCCCCTCCTCGAGCCAGGACAGGGGAGACGCTGCTGCCTCCCCGGGCAGGGACAAGGGACACTCACTTGCAGGAGTCCAGGCAGCGCTGCCAGCCCTGCTCCAGTGCGGCGGCCGCGCACTCCAGCAGCGGCAGGAGGCAGCTCCGCAGCAGGAAGAGCAGCAGCTCCCTCACGCACTCGGCAAAATGCAGCAGCGACTCCGGCACCCGGGACTGCAGCTGCGGGGACAGAGAGTACCCCGAGGAGCCCCGTGTCCTGGCTACCACGACGGAGGCTCTGCCGAACCACGCTGTCCTGTAATCGGCCGGGCATCACCCCCCCCACCCCGTGCGCCGGCATCTCCAAGCCCTCCCCATCACGCACGGCCTGTCCCCACCAGAGGGATGCTGAAGGCACCCCCCTTCCACCGAACCGCTGACTCTCAGGAAGGCAGCGAGTTGGCTTTTTGCCGACAGGGTCACGCTCAGGGCTGGGGCAGCACCATGGCGGGGGGAGAACGGCATCGGAGACCTGCTGCGGTGCCTCCCCCTCCCCAGACCCACCAGCGCCGGGGGGCTCGCAGCGACGGCTGGCGCAGGAGCAGCAGCAGCGACATCGCCTTCCTCCTTCGGGCCTCTCCCCCCACCTCCCACCCCGTGTTAGCACCCAGCCGGACCCCCCAGCTCGGGCTCCTCGGCCTCACAAGCCCCTGCAGGCTGTGGCCATGCCGGCATCCCCCTTCTCTCCCGGCACGGCGCGTCCTTCTTACCCACTCGGTGACCCACGGCAGGCTGCCGCGGGCCCAGGAGAGCAGGGAGGAGCACCGCTGGGACAGGGACAGGGACACCTCGACGCTCTTCGCCCAGAGCAGCTCCAGCGGCGGCTGCAGGACGGCCATCGCCTGGGAGCCGCAGACGGGCAGGGTCCGCTCCAGCCACCTGGAAGAGAGCGAGCGCCGAGGGCAGCACCGGCACCGCCACGGGCACACGGCTACCTGGAGCCGCTGCCACCGGCCAAGGGAGGAGGAGAACGAGACCTGAGCCCTTCCAGGCAGAGCTGGGGAACAGCCCCCAGCAAAAGGGGCTCCGCACAGAGGGGTCTGCGTGCTGTGCGAGCAGCTTCACGCCACCCGACACACGCTGCCGCCAGCGCCGCTGCCACTCACCGGTACCCTTGGAGGCAGCAGTGGGAGACCTTCTGCCAGGCCGGCAGGACGCGCCAGGAGCGAAGCAGGTGAGCGCAGGAGGAGGCTGCAGGAGACAAGAGACACCCCCTGAGCAAACCGCTGCCCGGCCTGGGGGAGCCGCGGGCTCAGTCTGTCCCGAGGCCTCTCTCCAGGGACGCACAGCCCAAGCTGCCCCGCGCAGAGGCTCGGGAAATGCTCTGGGATGGGACT
Source organism: Rhinoptilus africanus (assembly GCA_013400135.1). Classification (NCBI taxonomy): domain Eukaryota; kingdom Metazoa; phylum Chordata; class Aves; order Charadriiformes; family Glareolidae; genus Rhinoptilus; species Rhinoptilus africanus. Next base: position 2,531 of record VXBO01006721.1, read on the forward strand.
GAAAGCCCTGAGCAGAGAGGAAACCTGGGCTCGGGGGACACCCTCCCGCGAGGGGACAGGCAGGGGGTCTGTCCTGCCCAACACAGCCCACGCACCCCCATGTACCCCCCCGAGAGCACGGGGGCCACGCTGCCCGCGGGAGCCAGCGGCACAGGCAGGGCTGCGGGGGCCTTCCCTCGGGTCACGGATCCCCGGGGACGCTCCTCCACCTCTCTGCAGAGCCACGAGCAAAGGCACCACCTCACCCTGGAAGGAGCCGTGCGTCCGGACGTCGTGCAGGAGGAAACCGGCAGTGAAGACCAGGAGGACGAGCAGCAGCCGGGACCAGGGGAAGCCCTGGCCCTTCATCCTCCGCAGCAGCTCCTGGCAGCGGGAGGGCGAGACGAGGCCCCGTCACCGCGGCCGCACCGCCCTCGGGCTGCCCACCCCCGCTTCCCAGTGGAAACCAGTGTCATCTGCCGAGCAGCTGGGAGGATGGACAAGGGCCAGCACCATCTGTCCCCGGCGTGTCCTGCAGATGTGCCGCTGCGGGGCCCCCGGCACGTGCTGGCAGCAGGAGCAGCTGACCGCAGCCCCAGCACGGAGCCGAAATCCAGCTGGCAGCTGACACCGGGACACCGGGCACGTCCCATCCCATCCCGGGGCTCACCTTGCAGGCGGCATCGCAGGCAGCCACGTCCTGGTCGCCGTTGGGCCCTCTGGCCGCCAGCTCCTCGTTCGTTACCTTGAAGGAGCGAATGGTCTCCTGCAGCGACTGACGCACCTTGGGGAAAGCGAGGGCTGCGTCAGGGCCCCGGCACCGCGCGCCCACGCAGCCCGGCACCGCGGGGACGGGCAGGAGCACCGAGGACCTGCGGGATGGATCGGAGCATGGGGACACCCCCAAGGCTCCTGCGCCCAGATCAAGGGCCGCAGGCAGCGCCGGGGGGACACAGCGCTGGCTCCCCAGCCCGCGGGCACGTCCCCCCGCCCCCAGACCCGGCTGAGCTGCTCATCCAGGAACCTCCCGCAGCCGCACGGGCACGTTTGTCTCCCCACCCCATTCCTCCTTTCCACAGCTCCCACCTTCTTGCTGCTGCTGTCCCAGGACTCCAGCAGATGGTTCAGAAGCAAACTGCGAGGGGAAAGAGGACGCAGGGCTCGGTCAGGAGCGCCCAGAAGCAACTCGACGTGCTCCTAAATGCCATCAGGCTGGCGCTGGCCCCGCTGGGAGCGGGCACCGACCTGGACTGGGCGAGGTGCTTGGTGTACAGCTGCCTCCAGACGCTGAAGCTCAGGGGATCCAGGCTCAGGCACTGGCTCATGGAGGTCAGGAGCTGGGAAGGAGAGCACAGCGAGGCGTCACACCCCATCCTCGTCCCCAGCGTCACACGTGTGTCACTCGGTCTGGCACACAGCACACACTGTGCCCCAGGCCCTATGCCGGCGGAGCCAACCACCCTCCAAACCCACCAGCTCCCGGGCACCCAACTCGGGGGCCCAGCATTCCCAGAGCCTGGGTGTGGGTGGCAGGAACCCTGGTCCCCAACTGCCATCCTCCCAAGGAGAGTCCTGCTCCCTCCCGGTTCGGGACACGCTCCCACTGCGATCTCACGATGGCACCTGCCTGGTCCGTCCCCAGCACGGGGGATCTGAGCCCACACAAGCGGTGGCCAGTGCCCGGCCATGTCAGGTAGCCAGGCCAGCGGACGGTAGAGCCCTGTGGGTAGGGCAGGGAGGGCAGGACCCGCTCGGCCGTCCCCCCCTCGCTGGCGCATCAGGGCTACCTCGAGCCACGCTGGGACCAGGGGTCCTGTGGCCACGCGCCCCCTGCTCAGGGCTCACCTCTTTCTTCATGGCGGGAGGGCAGCTGGGCGTAGCTCGGGAGAGGAAGGAGGGGAAGTAGGTGTGCAGCGCCGTCTCCGGCTTCGCGCCGAACGCCAGCACCTTCAGGCGAGGGTAGAGCCGCCGCAGCTGCTCCTGCAGGCTGAGGACAGAGGGCACCGGGCCTGCCGTGAGCGGCCGGCGTGGGGACGGGGGGGCTGCGAGCCCCGCACACAGCCCGCAGCGGGGTGTACCGGGGGGTGCCGGCATACCTGGCTGGCAGCGAGTTGTTGGGCATGAAGGCAAAGTCCAGGAGGGGGAAGAAATCCTTGGGTCCGATCATGCCAAAGCCTTTGGTCAGGTTCGGGTGCATCCTGCGCAGCGGGGAAAAAATCCCTGTGAGCTGTGACGGAGATGCTGTGCCGGCGGCCGAACGCAGCCGGGGCGGGAAGAGCTGCCCCGGCACCGGGGGTTTCCCTTCGGCAGGACACACCGCTCCGGCACACACCGGTTTCTGGCCCCATTGCCAAAGCACAGAGGAAGGAGCGGGTTTGTGGGAGCCCCTTCCCGTGGCCGGAGCGAGGACCCCCACCACTGCTGCTGTCCCACACAAGCCTTCAGGGGCTCTTTTCCCCCTCCCCAAGAGGCTGCAGACAACTGAGGTCTGGCGGGCTGTGACGGGGCTGTGGCAAGTGAAACGCAGTCAAAGGAGAAAAATCAGATTGCAGAAAACTAATAAAATAACGGTTCAGAAAGACCAGGAGGAACTGCGAATTCTGGCTCAATGAACCTCCATAAAATCCTCTGGCAAAACCAAACACAATGTTCCTGTTACTGTGAAGCAGGAAAAAAAGCTTAATAAAGCCCCTGAACACTTTGGAAGGGCAGGGGATGCCCCTCAGTGCCTGCTACGAGGCCAATCCTGACTTCCCCTGGTCCCAGCCACCCCCGCTGTGGCACCAGGCTCCCTTCCACCCCGGGTGCCGGAGCCCCTCGGCGACACCCAGCTCCCTTACACCGCGCCAAAACGGCAGCGCCAGAGGTGATGGCTGCCACAACCAGCGCAAAGGCCAGCAGGTCTGTCCTGACCCCCAGCCAAACGCCACCCCCTCCTCCCCGCAGGGAGAAATTCCCCTGCGTGCGATGGAGGACGCTGCCAGCGCCTCGGCGCAGCCGGGAGCCCCACCGCGCCCACGCACTGCGGCAGCCGGCGGCAACGGCGACCCTGCTCCTCGGAGCCCCGTCCCTCCGGGCACAGACACCACCACTCTCCCAGGCACGCCGGGGGCAGGAGATGGGACACACCGGCACCGGGGACATCTGATCCTGGCACAGCCTGCCCACAGGGCTGCACCAGCGCTGCTGTGGCACCACAGCACCCCGTCCTGCTCAGCCACTTGTCGGCCTCGGGAAGGTCACCGGGATGGCCGGGAAAGGCTCTGCTCCCCTCCACCACCCCCTGCCCCGTTTTAGGAAAGGCACCAGCAGTGGTGGAGAGGAAACCTGAGCAGAAAGGCAGTGTTTGCACAGAGCTGCAGTGAACCAGCAGCCATGGAGGCAGCAGAGGCGGCCAGGAGGTGCCACGACCGCTGTCGGGAGAGCCGGCACAACAGGCAGCCAGCAGAGACCGGGGACAGAGGGACCTGCAGGGCACGGCCACCGCTGCCGGCTCTGCAGGGCTGGCACACCCGCTGCCGGGCGCCCTCCCACCCCCCCAGCACACAGCATTCCCCCCTCTTAACCACGACGCCCCGATAACGAAACTCACATCAGCAGACGGTCCAGGTAGGCAACGGCGTACGGGGAGAGCGCCTTGATGCCGAGCACCGGGAGCATGATGCCGAGCCACACTGCGGAGAGAACAGGGGGTCGGAATGGGGAGCAGGGGGGGCTGCAGCCATGCCCCCAGGTCCCAGGGGACACCGAGGGCTCCCCAGCCCTGCCATATGCTGCTTCCACCATCAGGAGCGGTCCACCGCCCCTTTTCCCCACTCAAACCACCCAGCAGACGGAGAGATCCCTCGGGAAGGGGCGCAGGACTCTGATGGCAGAGGGATGGCAGGGCGTTGCGCTTCCCTCTCTCTCCAGGCAGGACAGTTCCTGCTGGGACCCAGTGATTTCCCCATCCCAGCCAGGGAAAGGTGATGCCGAACGGGCAGTTTCCGTCCCTGCGGAGGGGCTGGCAGGAGGCCTGAGCTCACCCTGCTGTATGGGACGTGCTTCTCGCAACACCTCCAGCTTCCCAAAAAATAATTAACCGCTTCACGCGGCTCCAGTGTCACCACCCTGAACACAGTGTGCTGGTGCTTCGATAAACACTTTGGCACCGGTGACTCCCCTCCTGCGGTGGTGACCCACCTTTAACGTCCATGGCTGAGGAATGGAGGCATGCAGGAGGCGTAACGACCGCTCAGGAACAGCCAGCAGTGTCACGCCGGGCAGCGAGCCACGATGCCGGGGTGAGGGCACCACGCGGCCAGGCTTGGTGATCACAGAGCCACAGAATTGCCCGGGTTGGGAGGGATCTTCCAGATCANAGGGTCTTTTCCAACATGAATGATTCTGTGGTTCTGCTCCCAAACAGGCATCTGATGGTCCTGCTGCCCTCACCGGGATGTCCCCAGGCGTCCCCTGTAGCCGTTTGCCCCCAGCCCCCCCCGTCGCTGCAGCCCCCCTCCGGTGTTTCAGCAGCAGGAGGGGGTGTTTTGAAGCAGACCCCGCGCCCCATCAGGGACACCAGTGGGAGTGGAGAGACCCCCACGGGCAGGACCGGGGGCCGCCCGCCCGCTGCTGCCAGCTCTCACCTTTCAGGCCCTCGTGGAGGTCCGTGAATCCGGCCTGTCCCAGCGCCCAGAGGACGGTCAGGCATTTCGCTGGCCTGTTCTGGTGGGAGCGCAGCACCTCCAGGTACTGGGGGGGAAAAGGAGACGCGTTAATTGAGACGAGCCTCACGTCCAGCCCCCAGCCCCAGGGAAGCGGAGCTGTCGGCACTGCGCCGTGCCGGAGCACAGCTGAGCCACGGCCATCGCCCACTGGGCTGTTTGCTCCACAAGCGATGGACCCCAAAACCCTCACTCCTGCCCCACCGCCCAGCACAGACGAGGGGGATGCGTCCTGCTCCCTCCAAGGGCAGCTGAGAGGGAGCACGAGCCTCCGACAAGGTCTTTAGAGACAAGACATGGTGGGACACCGGCGCTTACAGCGGCTCCAGCACACGCGGGGAGCAGGGGAGGTACTGGAGATACTGGAGATACTGGTCTTTAGTCTGCGGGCACGGGGAAGCACAAGGGCTCTGTGCATGGGACAATGCTGGCAGCTCCCACAGGAATTGCGATAAACGGGAATGGCCGCTCCGGGGGATGCTCGGGGCGGGGGGAGAAGCAGTGCCGGGCTCAGCCCTGGGAGCAGCTCACCTTGCCCAGGTTCATGGTGGCGATTTTGGGCCTGTCCAGGAGCACCGCCTGGATGCAGATCCTGTACCCGTGCAGAGACTCCCCTGGAACAGCACAGAGGCCCCCCCTCAGCCACAGCACGCTTCGATCGCCCCCTCCCCCTGCGACGCCCCGGAAGGTGGGGGGTGACGACCCCCTGCCCTGCTCACCCGATAACAAATTCCCCGCAGGAGCCCCACCACGGTGCCGTGGGTCCCGCTCCCTCCTCGGCCGCCCCCACCTGCCCTTTGCCCAGGACCCCCCGTGCAGGAGCAGGATGGACCCCACAGACCCTCAGAAACCCCCCAGCAGCTTCACAAAGCCCCCCCGGCCCAGCTCTGCCGCCGCAGCAGCAGGCACAGCCCCAAGTCCAGGAGCTTCCGAGGGCTCCATTCCCCCTCGTTCGGGTTCAAATGAGGAGGGGGGGTTCAGGGGACCCCCATGGCTCTCAGGCACTGTCCGGTGACCCCCTCCAGCTCTGTTGGCCCCCAGAACAGGCGGCATGGCCACAGCAGGGGCTCGTTGTCCCCTAGGCAGGGGCTGGTAGCCCCCCAAGCAGAGGCTGGATGCCCCCCTGGCTGGTCCTGCTCTCCAGCATGGTCCCACTGCCACCACAACCGTTCCCCGGGGTGCACCCGTCTTTCACGCCAGAGGCACTAGCCACACTAGCCCACGATGCCCCTCGGGCCTCCCTGCAGCAGCCCGACCCCACAGCAGCCCCCCATCCTCCCGAATCACACACAAACATAACCCCCACAGCGAAGCAGCACCTCGAGCTGCCTAACAGCTATTCCGTGCTATCCCCGTCTGTCCTTTTGATCTGTTTTGGGGGTTTTGGGATGGGAACAGACCCCACGTGGGGCAGGAGACGTCCAACAGCGTGGTACGGAAAGGAGAATTTCGGGTCTGTGCCTGACAGGCGGCTGAAAGCCATCACCGTGGTTCAGGACGCTGCTTCTGGCTGCCCCAAGACGCCCCCGGCCCCACTGGGACCTGTGTGCCCGGTGCTGGGGGCACAAACAGGAGAGGACGGGACCCCCCCCGGCAGGGAACACCCCCGCCGCAGCACGGCAACTAACCAGCTTTCCCCTCCAGAGGCAACTGAGGCCGGTAACCGACCTGTGCCTCATCACCTGTGAGACGCACGGTAAAGCCCACACCCCTGTACATGCCCATGAAGATCCGAGAGATCACACTCAACATGCCTGACTACGGCACTCGTCCCTCCACCCAGATCATCCCACATGTCACCTCGCGGGGGGAGCCTCGTAATTTTGGGGATAAAGGGATGGAGAAAATGACTATTAAATTGGGAGAGAAGGAACTCTATACCCGAGGGAGCAGCCGAGGGGCCGCGTTGTCTCCCCCTCCCCAGGCAGGGACGCCGCGCTGGGTAACGCTGCGCCTTCGCCCTCTGGGGAACGGCACCCCCTGCTTGCTGTACTGTCATTATTTTTGCTATCAATACTAACTTTAATTAACTAGCGCTATTGTAGTTAGTGAATTTATCAGCGGCAATCTCAAAGCTGTTTCTGTCGCTCTCACTAAAATAACTGATTTCCGTTACTTGTGAGTCTGATTCGGTGAGAGTCCTTTGGTGGGACTCTGCCGGGCAAATATCAGACCTGTGATTATTTTTGCTAGATTAATTTTGGTTATTTGTGAATCTGACCCAGTAAAAGTCCTTTGCTGGGACTCCGGTAGTAAATCGGTGAAAGTCCTGGGTCTCTGACGGACAAGTATCCAAACTGCAGTCCCTGTAACGTGACACACGCCACAGCGAGAGCCACACAGGGGCGTTTTCCGCCACGCACCCTCCAGTCTGCAGCTCTCCCCCTGACGGCACCGTGCCGGGCTCCTACCGTCGCCTGCCCCGGCTCCTCCAGCCCCAAGCCCCTGCCAGCAGCACGCCGGGGAGCCGCGGGGCAGGAGCAGCCCCTCGCCGCACGCGAGATGTGCGGAAGGAGTTTCCCGTGCCACCCTCTCGGCAGAGGCGCTCAGGAGAGCTCCCGAAACCGCAGCAGCATCCCCGCGGTGAGACGGCCCCGTCCCCGCGCCCACCGCCTCTCACCCGGGCTCTTGTCCAGCTCCTGCAGCATGGTGTACACGCAGTGGTCGAAGAAGAGCTCCAGCACGCTGGAGGACCTTCCCAGCAGGGCCCGGATGATGCTCCTCAGCTCCTTGCTCACCAGGCAGTACGGGTAGTCTGGGGCAGCACGCGGTAGGAAGAGTTTGAGATCACTCTGGGAGACTTTTAGGCACCTTGTCCTCGCACTCCACACACCCTCCCAGCGAATGCTTAGTTATTCTACGTTAGACACAGCTAACTCAGCAATAAAGCACTGCTCTCTGACAAACGCTGACGCCCTGCGACATGCGCAGCCCCTGAGAAGACATTCTGCTCTTTCACCCATCGCCACCCCCAGCTACAAGCGCCCAAAGCGAGCGCAGACCAACGAACCGCGCAGAAAAGGAAAATCCAGCCAGAACCTCTCTTTTAAGGTGAGGGGGGAAACCTGCGGGCGCTTTCCTGAATTCCACAGCAGTGGGCACAGGGCACACGTCCGTATGGAAAAGGGGCGACCACAGAAAGTCTCCGATTTGCCGACTGTGTGGACAATGTTACTGCCTTATAGTCCAAGAAAGTCAGCTGTAGTGACATCCAGAGTAAATGATGCCAGTTTTACTTGTTGAATAAAACACAATCTTGTGCCTTTTCCATTACCCAGCTTCCTGAGACAGTTTTGGCACAAGAAAAAAAAGAGTCTGGAGGGGGAAAAAAGCAAAGAAACGCCCAAACGCCTCAGTTTGCGGGGAACGAGCCCGGACTGTGGGACAGGCTCAACCTGATTTGTCTCAGGTGAAAACAGATTATTTTTTTTTTTCTCCTTTCCCATCCGTGACTGGTTTGGTCCCGTCCGCTCCAACGTTTCTAAAAACCGCGTCTTTCGCCAGCTGCCCTTTAACCTGTACTCCCAAACCTGTGCAAAACCAGCCTGGCAAAGCACACAGCTCTGAACGCCTTCCAGCCCCCCGCCGGGACAGAGACGGCCTGACTCCACCATCTTAAGGCTCTTTTCCACCCTAAATGGCTCTATAATGTTGCCTGGGGGGGGGACGGAGGGGTGGCCAGAGGCTGCTCCTTCCCAGGTGCCATCCCGCTGCTCCCCGTGCCCGGGCACCCTGTCCCCCCTCGAGCCACGGGGAATCGCCAGCCCCCCGAAGCACAGGGGCCACCCCAGAGCCCCCCCCGGGGGGAAGGCACTGACCGTGGGGGTGCTGGCTGAGCGTGGGGTCGCTGCGGGGGGCCTGCAGCTTGTAGTTGAGGTAGCCGGCCAGGTCCTTCACCCAGACGGAGGGGTTCTCGGGGAAGACGCTCTGGCTCTTATCCAGCTCCTTCTGCAGATCCGCCAGGTCGAGCTGGAAGCGACAGACAGACGAGTTCACCCCGGGATGCGCAGAACCGGTCGAAAAGCACGGAAAGAATAAAGTTAAATTCAGCTTCTACGGGTCTGCTGTGCCGGGGGGGGAACACACTCCCCACCTCCATCCCCAGAACGCTGCCCTTCCCGCACGGAACCCCCCCCAGTCCTGGAAATAGCATTCAGTTTTGTACTGGAAACACGTTTTCTGCAGATTCACAAAGACTGCTACGGGGGGAGCAACAAAGCCCCCAGGGGAGCCGCAGGGAGGGAAGGACGGGCTGCGCCGGCACGGCCGCAGGGACGAGTGCTTCTCCCTCCTGTGGGGGGTTTTCCTCGCCCCACTCCCCACCTTCCTGCCGGCTCTGCCGCCCCGAGCACCGCCCGGGACCACCCGGCACCACGCAGGAGGCTGAGGACGGTGGCGGCGTTGGCATCGCCAGCGGCTCGCTCGGCGCAGCAGCTCGGAGAGGATCAGCCCGGCGTTATCCGCACCATCAGGCCACTGCGCGCCCAGTCTCCCACGGAGAAAAGATCATCAAGCCCCACCTGATTAACGACCCGCAACCAACACACCGTGAGCAGGGACGGCAGCTCACGTCCCCTCACCGCCCCCCTCCCGCGCTACCTGTCACAAAACACACTAATCCGCAGGGAGAGGTGCCCGCCTCGCCTCAGGGAGTTCAGGGGCCTCAGGAGGGTGCTCGAAGTTTTGCAGGGTGTGACATTTCTGTGCGCAGCGATCTCGGTCGCAGCACGGGCACCTTTGGCGGCAGGGTTATTTCAGCCGTCATTTTCAAAAGGGGAATAAGAAAAAAAGAAAAAAGCAAGAAAAAAAAAAGCTGCCGCTGCATCAAAAAGGTAAAAGACGCTGTGGGGGAAGGTGACGGAGCAGCAGTCGCGCGCTGGCGTTGGTCGCTGGGGAGCCGCGCAGAGCTCCCAGGGCGGCCACGCGCCAAACCCGGCTGCGCTCCCTGAGGAATATCTGCCCCGACACATCACGTCATTCCGCTCCGAGCCGACCCTGCGCGGCAGCGGGGTGCGGAGAGGCGCTGGTGCCCAGCGGAGCGGAGGAAACCCCCGGCGCTGCGCAGGGGATGGAGGGGCTCTGGGCAGGGGCGGGATGGGGTGACGGCAGGGCGCTGAGGGGGCGACGGGGGGGCCCCACCAGGCAGCCTCTGCCTCAACAGAGCTAACTCC